>OZ022264.1:190899467-191054467 GCA_963978885.1 Nemotelus pantherinus
GGAAAATTGGAAGAAATCACATGGAACAGAAAGAGGTGCAAGATAAGATTCGACAACTACATACTCAGGCTAGATTTTTCGTTGCTCACATACGACTCACTCTCGCAAAAAATACCAGCACACTCTCAGGTTGCTTTGACAGCTAATGCATTGCGTAAATGGAGGCGCAATTTCAAGGTCGAAGTGTTTTTTTCTGGAAGATGGAAGAAGTTCACCCACTTATCATTCTATACACTTTGACACAGCGTAAAGAGTTAGCTCCTAACCAGTGTGCGGACTCCGTATATGTATACGGTCCAAAACTTCCAGTGAACTAGCCTGAGATTGTATTGTTGATCAGCCTGGAAAATTGGAAGAAATCACATGGAACAGAAAGAGGTGCAAGATAAGATTCGACAACTACATACTCAGGCTAGATTTTTCGTTGCTCACATACGACTGACTCTCGCAAAAAATACCAGCACACTCTCAGGTTGCTTTGACAGCTAATGCATTGCGTAAATGGAGGCGCAATTTCAAGGTCGAAGTGTTTTTTTCTGGAAGATGGCAGAAGTTCACCCACTTATCATTCTATACACTTTGACACAGCGTAAAGAGTTAGCTCCTAACCAGTGTGCGGACTCCGTATATGTATACGGTCCAAAACTTCCAGTGAACTAGCCTGAGATTGTATTGTCACAGCGTAATGAGTAGTTCCTAACCAGCGTACCAACTCCGTATATGTATACGGCCCAAAAATCCAGTGATCTAACCTGAGACTGCATTGTTGGTCAGCCTGGAAAGTTGGCAAAAATCGCATGGAGCAGAGAGAGATGCAATACACAATTCGTCAACTACATACCCAAGTTAGATTTTTCGCTGCTCACATACGGCCCACTCTCGCAAAATATACCAACATAATCTCAGGCTGCTTTGACAGATAATGCATTGCGTAAATGGAGGCGCAATTGCAAGGTCAAAGTGTTTTTTTGGGAAAGTGGAATAAGTTGGTACGCTGGTTGTTATTACGCTGTGGTATTGTTGATCAGCCTGGAAAATTGGAAGAAATCACATGGAACAGAAAGAGGTGCAAGATAAGATTCGACAACAACATACTCAGGCTAGATTTTTCGTTGCTCACATACGACTCACTCTCGCAAAAAATACTAGAACACTCTCAGGTTGCTTCGACAGCTTATGCATTGCGTAAATGGAGGCGCAATTTCAAGGTCGAAGTGTTTTTTTCTGGAAGATGGAAAGAGTTCACCCACTTATCATTCTATACACTTTGGCCAAGATTCAATCAACGCGAATGCGAAATGCGAATCGCATTTTTTGACAGGAGCACGCAAACGAATCGCATTTGAAGAACCAATCGGTGCGATTCGCATTCGTGTCAAAGCTGCCAACTGGAAAATATATAAAGTTAGTGAGGTATTTGAATTCGTTAGTGGTTGTAGGATACGATGCCATTTCTGAATATTGTGCAATTAATTGAACTTACTTTGTTTTAAACCTGAAAATACTCTGTTGCGAATTGACATTGTTATGAGAAAAATACATGACATCCAAGAAAAATACATGACCAAAATGTTGACTGGCGTATTGTTGCTATAAGCAAATGCCACACTACCGAACTCTGAGGGAAGCTCTCCAAATTACTTATCAATAAATCAAAAAGTAATTGAATAGTGTTCGGTAAACAAAGTCATAAAATATTAAAATTATTACATAACAAAATTATTCAAACTCCCTGATCTGTAAAGCATACTGCGAAAACTATATGTACTGTAATGTTTCCATGTTGATTGACGTGGGTATGAACTATCAGACAACAAACTAATTTTCTTCTCTTCCTTAATGAATGTGTCACAAAAATTTCAAAACCATAAATTTGAGATTATAGACATATTGTCATAAATATATTTTGACAACTACCTAGCACAAACATAGTCATCAACAATTTTTCCCACCCATAACTTTTTACGAACAAAATGAAACCATCTCCTGCCAGCTGAAACAGTTTTTTATTCAAATCTTTCTGCAAAATTAAATGGCATTTCTTAACTAAGTTACTGCGCTACAAAACCTATTGCGAAAAATATCCAATCGTGAAATCTACTTATTTTCGCATGAAAACCAATAATCCCTATTTTCTTTCAAACCAACCGCCACTATAAATTTTTTTACCCAAGACCCAACTTACTATTATATGACATACATGATGTACATTTTCTTTTCGTGCAATTGGCCATTCCGACAATTCGTGCGACTATTTTGCTCTTTAGGTTAGTACGCTGGCGAGCCTGAATTCCGGACACTCGTTGTGCTATTTATTTCTACACGGAAAAATTTTCGTGTAGAGAAGTGTAGAATATTACAAAGTGACAGTTAATTGCTCTCAACTTTGGCGGCATGGGATTTAAGCTAGAGTTACAATCAATGCAACCAACATTTGTTGCACGTCAAAATGAGTTTGAACCCATGAGAACGTATGAGAGCAGTTACAATGATGCAACACAACTTTGATTGGCAGCAGAGTTTGCTCATATCTCAAACTTGGCATGGCAACAACATTTTTGAAAATATCCAATTCCACCTGTTCCTATGAGAGTCCGGGAAATGGGAAATGTCATATGTAAATGACAATCAGAATTTGTATTTTTTTGCCTCATTTTTGCTTTACATTATACTCCGCAGCTTCTAGAGGATCAAATATTCACTGATATCTCTTTCCGAGACTTTAAAGGATCCAAATTATCGAACAGCAATTTCTTTAATATAGCGAGTGACAGATGACAGTAAATGTTGTGTTGCATTGATTGTAACTCGTTCCACCAACAAAACTTGGCAGCAAATGTTGGTTGCATTGATTGTAACTCAAGCATATTACGAGTTACAATCAATGCAACACAACATTTACTGTCATCTGTCACTCGCTATATTAAAGAAATTGCTGTTCGATAATTTGGATCTTTTAAAGTCTCGGAAAGAGATATCAGTGAATATTTTATCCTCTAAAAGCTGCGGAGTATAATGCAAAGCGAAAATGAGACAAAAAAATACAAATTCTGATTGTCATTTACATATGACAGTTCCCATTTCCCGGACTTTCATAGGAACAGGTGGAATTGGATATTTTCAAAAATGTTGTTGCCATGCCAAGTTTGAGATATGAGCAAACTCTGCTGCCAAGCAAAGTTGTGTTGCATCATTGTAACTGCTCTCATACGTTCTCATGGGTTCAAACTCATTTTGACGTGCAACAAATGTTGGTTGCATTGATTGTAACTCTAGCTTTAGAAATTAGATTAAGAAATTCTTTGAAAATAACCTTTACAATCTACCAACTGTATGTGAAATACTATGTTACTATTCCATCAATGCTTCTTTCAGCTCTTCAATTTTAAATTCATTCAGGTTTGCTGCCTCATCATACTGCTATATTATGAACCAAACCAAAGTGTATGAAAGAAACCAAGCTCTAGTAGCAAATTTTAAAAACTACTTTCACTTTAAATTCAATTAGACTGAATGAAAATAGGCGTAGTTTTTCGAAGTAAAACAATTATGTAATCTATTTAATAATTGTTTATTTGATATATATTTCCTTCACACGAATACATAATTTCCATCCATGCATTTCATATCGCGTACACATGCGGTGTTGAAAACTTTAGGTCTGTTCGCGTACCTGAATCTATTATAATATATTCAAATAGATTCGCATAATTGCTTCAAGCCAAATTTTGCAGCAAAAAGAAGCCAGCTGCCAAATTATGTTACTGCTGCAGTTTGCTGAAGTACGCGAACAGATCTTTTATAACGTCGCACTAATTCAATTAACCAACCAGCTAATTAAAGTGCTTCCTAGCAAACGTATCTGCCAAAAAACCAAATGTGCTGGAAAATCATTGCTTCAAGCTCTGCACGAACTATCCTACGCATAAAATTAGAAGACAGAAAGTTCCGACGTACAACAAATTTCAAATTTTCAAACAAAATTCAAACTTGACGCGCGGTCAAAATGGCCAAAATGATTGCTTTCCGTGACCAAATAAATAGCAGACCATTTAATTCAGGCACCTCGTGGCTGAAAAAACTCTCCACTTGTGCTGCAGAGCCACCTACGAGCGAAAAGCAGCACTGAAATTCTGACACTTTTCAGGCAACGTTTCAGGACGGACAGCGTACCGATTTTCTCAAGTGACCTGAAAAAAAATTCAGGTCCGGAATTCCGTCACTCTTTTCCCATGCATTTTAAAGGTAAGTACGCAGTCTTGCCTGAATTTCGGTTCCCCTTTAAAATGCATGGGAAAAGAGTGACGGAATTCCGTCACCTGAATTTTTTTCAGGTCACTTGAGAAAATCGGTACGCAGTCTAGGTTAGTACGCTGGCGAGCCTGAATTCCGGACACTCGTTGTGCTATTTATTTCTACACGGAAAAATTTTCGTGTAGAGAAGTGTAGAATATTACAAAGTGACAGTTAATTGCTCTCAACTTTGGCGGCATGGGATTTAGAAATTAGCTTTCTTTGAAAATAACCTTTACAATCTACCAACTGTATGTGAAATACTATGTTACTATTCCATCAATGCTTCTTTCAGCTCTTCAATTTTAAATTCATTCAGGTTTGCTGCCTCATCATACTGCTATATTATGAACCAAACCAAAGTTTATGAAAGAAACCAAATTCTAGTAGCAAATTTTAAAAACTACTTTCACTTTAAATTCAATTAGACTGAATGAAAATAGGCGTAGTTTTTCGAAGTAAAACAATTATGTAATCTATTTAATAATTGTTTATTTGATATATATTTCCTTCACACGAATACATAATTTCCATCCATGCATTTCATATCGCGTACACATGCGGTGTTGAAAACTTTAGGTCTGTTCGCGTACCTGAATCTATTATAATATATTCAAATAGATTCGCATAATTGCTTCAAGCCAAATTTTGCAGCAAAAAGAAGCCAGCTGCCAAATTATGTTACTGCTGCAGTTTGCTGAAGTACGCGAACAGATCTTTTATAACGTCGCACTAATTCAATTAACCAACCAGCTAATTAAAGTGCTTCCTAGCAAACGTATCTGCCAAAAAAACCAAATGTGCTGGAAAATCATTGCTTCAAGTTCTGCACGAACTATTCTACGCATAAAATTAGAAGACAGAAAGTTCCGACGTACAACAAAATTCAAATTTTCAAACAAAATTCAAATTTTTAAACAAAATTCAAATTTGACGCGCGGTCAAAATGGCCAAAATGATTGCTTTCCGTGACCAAATAAATAGCAGACCATTTAATTCAGGCACCTCGTGCCTGAAAAAACTCTCCACTTGTGCTGCAGAGCCACCTACGAGCGAAAAGCAACACTGAAATTCTGACACTTTTCAGGCAACGTTTCAGGACGGGCAGCGCACCGATTTTCTCAAGTGACCTGAAAAAAAATTCAGGTCCGGAATTCCGTCACTCTTTTCCCATGCATTTTAAAGGGGGACAGGAATTCAGGCTCGGCAGCGTACTAACCTTCTGTCCTGAAACGTTGCCTGAAAAGTGTCAGAATGTTAGTGCTGCTCTTTGCTCGTAGGTGGCTCTGCAGCACAAGTGGAGAGTTTTTTCAGGCACGAGGTGACGGAATTAAATGGTCTGCTATTTATTTGGTCACGTAAAGCAATCATTTTGGCCATTTTGAACGCGCGTCAAATTTGAATTTTGTTTGAAAATTTAAAATTTGTTGTACTTCGGAACTTTCTGTCGACAAATTAACTAATTTTATGCGTAGGATAGTTCGTGCAAAACTTGAAGCAAAGATTTTCCAGCACATTTGGTTTTTTTGCCAGATACGTTTACTACGAAGCACTTTAATTAGCTGGTTGGTTTATTGAATTAGCGCGACGTTATAAAAGGTATGTTACTTCACCAAACTGCAGCAGTAACATAACTTGGCAGCTGGCTTCTTTTTGCTGCGAAATTTGGCTTGAAGCAATTATGCGAATCTATTTGAATATATTATAATAGATTCAGGTACGCGAACAGACCTAAAGTTTTCAACACCGCATGTGTACGCGTTATGAAATGCATGGATGGAAATTATGTATTCGTGTGAAGGAAATATATATCAAATAAACAATTATTAAATAGATTACATAATTGTTTTACTTCGAAAAACTACGCCTATTTTCATTCAGTCTAATTGAATTTAAAGTGAAAGTAGTTTTTAAAATTTGCTACTAGAACTTGGCTTCTTTCATAAAGTTTGGTTTGGTTCATAATATAGCAGTATGATGAGGCAGCAAACCTGAATGAATTTAAAATTGAAGAGCTGAAAGAAGCATTGATGGAATAGTAACATAGTATTTCACATACAGTTGGTAGATTGTAAAGGTTATTTTCAAAGAAAGCTAATTTCTAAATCCCATGCCGCCAAAGTTGAGAGCAATTAACTGTCACTTTGTAATATTCTACACTTCTCTACACGAAAATTTTTCCGTGTAGTAATAAATAGCAAAACCGAGTGACCGAAATTCAGGCAAGACTGCGTACTTACTCTAAAGGGGGACAGGAATTCAGGCTCGGCAGCGTACTAACCTTTTGCTCAAACTAGTCGCATTCGCAAGTTCGTGCGAATTCGCATTCGTCGTGAATGGTTCTATTCGCTGCGTCTTGCATATGATTTGCCTGTGCTCAAACTGTTCGCATTCGCGTTGATTTGAATCTTGGCCTTTAGGCCTACCAGCTTTCGCCTCGTCACACCTGTGACAAAATAGAAATCTTTGAACTCTTCAATAATTGTTTCACCTGTTAAATAAATATTTTCGCTAGATTCTTATAGATTTAGTTCATAATTAACTGGTCATGATCATTTTGTTTGTGGGGAAAATATTAGTGAAGTACTCGCATAAAATATAATTTATTTAATTTTGTGCAACAAAAATGTTAGCTCGAATTGTTATTTTTTGTTTTACCCATGTTTTAATGTGATAAGCAAGATTTCCGTTAATTTGTTCAACCGTCTCCAGCCTTACGTACTTAATCACTATGATTTTGTTAGTTCACGGATTCACAGATCTTATTTACAACTCAACTACTATTTTCGTATTACACATTTACTGTTATTATTCACAATATTAATTTACTGAATTACTATCTTCTCCAAAAAATATCTTTTCCGTTTAAGTTATTCCCAACATTGGAGTGCGAAAAGTATACACAGACCCGTCGTCCCGGATGCTTCGTTTGAAAATAGCGCCAATAAAAAATGCAATGTTGTAAGACGTAAAACAATATGTATTTCGCCCAATCCGTTAGAAATGAAAATTAATTTTGCCAGGACCGATACTCTGTCCCATCGGGAGGCTTTGCTTGAACTGTTTTCCCGCCAACATCCTGCCAATTGGTGCTTAACACTGTTCCACCTGATTCGGAGAAAGACTTATTCATAGCCCGTTTAACTTCATCGGAGCTTTCATCATAAATTTTGCGGAACAGATTCTGCAGCGCCTCTTCGCCCTGGGCCTCATCCAATTCAGTACCAATTTCACAAGCTATCCTATCCCAATCGTTGACACACGGGCTACTCCTTTTATTGCTTAACTTTTCAAGCGATGTCCACCGAACGTTAGCTTCCTTGTGAACGGTTATTTCAATTTTGGAAGGTGACATCTTAAACGAAAAACTTTCTGGTTTAACCGGATGCAATAAATTTAATTTCAGCGAACAATCATCTACAGTGACAAAGATTTCATTATTCGCGAAGTGCACTTGAGTATCCCGTTCTTTTGCATTTCTGACCATTACGTCCACAACTACCTTTGTTTCAGTTTGATACCAGTCGTAGCGAACCGACATTTTTTGCAACTACCGTTTTACAATGTAGCACCAGTGAGATAGTAGAAATGGAGTGGACATGCCCATAAGATTTACATTGAAGGGGATGGTAGTAATTTTTTAGCAACTCATTGTCAAATCGAGTCAAATCCAAGTAGTTCCCCTCCAATTTGACAATGAGGTCGAAATGGCGTAAAGGCAGCTTTAACATGCTTTGTGCGCGAGAGAGTTGAAGGGGCTAATGGTGGAAAGTTATACCGTCCGTGTCCAGGGGCTGTGTAGCACATACATACGTCGAGCTACAGATAGAGAAGAAACTGGATATTCAAGAATGTCGACATTAACCTTTGAGCAAAGAGATTATATGGCTAAACCAAAGCGTGCAGGGTAGATAACGACAATGCAATCTATATGTACGAGCCGTTATGCAGAATGATGACGTCAGAGTAAGTGGTCCATGTGTCGCGAAAAGTACGTGGGATGCAATGCAAGAAAACGTAAATTGTACGGGTTGTGTTAAAAAGAGTGACGTAAGGTCGGTAGCTCTGTTCACTTGGGCGTCAAGCCGAAACGCGGCGTGCTACGCCCTGTGGGTTTGAATCTCACCAGTGCGCGTGGTTGTAATCAATGCCTTCTAGAAGTACGAGCCGTAATGCAGAATGTTGACGTCACAGTTTGCGGGAACAATGTCGCGAAAAACACACGTAGTCTTATGGGACGTTCGCGGAAAAATGTTAATTGTACAGGTTGTGTTAAAGTGAGTGAAATGAAATAGAAATGAAATTTACGGAACAGTGCAAGTGAACAGCTAAAACACAAATTAATGCGGTTCGCGCGGTATAATTGGAAAAATTCGCTACGAAATGTTTATCAGTTGTTGTTATGTCACTGTAGATGATTGTTCGCTGAAAATAAATTTATTGCATCCGGTTAAACCAAAAAGTTATTCGTTTAAGATGTCACCTTCCGAAATTGAAATAACAGTTCACATGTTTTGTGTCGATTCACTTTCGATAGAATTGATTGACACAAAATGCAAGTTATGACTAAATATTATTACTACAACGCGTCCACGCACAAAAAACTAACGTTTTATTCATATTTTCGCTAAAAACCCGCACGTGAAATCGCTGTGTATACCGACAGCGCCTGGTAGAAATGTCAAAATTCCCCGATAAATTGACGTCATAGCTAAAACGATTACGAAACTTGACGGCCCGTACTTCTAGGAGGCATTGTTGTAATTGTAGTTGTCAATGTTGTCAATAAAGTATATAAATCAATAGGTATTTTTTCGGCAGACGCTTAGTTCGTGGACTATACACCCAATTCGACCCAAATCATTTAGTCCATCTGCAGTAAACATTCAGTGCCCGACCTAAACTATCGATAGGTAAGTCCACAATTTCAAGCGACCTTAAATAGTTCGTGGATAATTTCGGTGTAAGCACACCGGACCTGAGCATTGATTTTTAGTATAAATAATAGCTGCGTTTTATTTTCATCCAGAGTGTAGTAGGTATCCTGGATGCATAATAAAACGATCCAGAGTAGCACGCGAGTTTTTTTCTGTCAGACAGTTGTCATTTCAAAATTTGAGCTGTCATATAACCAACGCCGTTTTCAAATGTATGACTATTTATCCTAGTTGCCAGGGTGACATGGAAATTTTTGAAAATTCCAACTATTCCAGTTGATATGACTTTTGGAAATACGTTCCACAGAGAGCACGAGTACGAAATCTACTGATTTCACAAGTGTTTGTACTCTGGATGTTGTTGTTGTTTCGTGTGCAAATAGATATCCTGCACTACTCTGGATGTATAATAAAACGCGCCTAATATATGTATGTTGTCCTCTCGATTGACTCCAAATCATTACAATAAACATGTTTGACAGACAAATGAGAAGATTATTACCATGCATGAACTAAAATCAAACGAAAAGACAAATGGAAAGATCATCTGACACGACCAAACGTGGACTAAATCATGGCCTTCATATAAAAGGCCTATCGCAAAAGCAATTAAGCTACAAGATGGCGGACCTAAGCTACTTTTCCCAACCAGTCCACACAGTGATGTTTTTTTATGGTTATAAAGAAATTCACGAGATCCACCTACAGGAGATATGAGGAAACTCATATGTCATGTTAATCACTGTTGTTTTGGGATCTTTCACAAGCAATTTAGATATAAAAAGTGTTTAGCATCAGACCTCAATTCACCGGGACACTTATCCGAAATATCGTTTGTGTAGAAGAATTTGCAGATTATCAATATTTGATGATTTTTAAAGTGGAATAAATCCTACCAACCACAAACGGCAATTGTTTACAATTCACATTGCCGAGAGTAGGTGGCAGGTATTCCAAATTGCAAAGTTCTCGCGTATACAGCACAAACACATCACTTTCACTACACTTATCCGAAATATCTTTTAAGCGACAAAAACTTCGAAACGAGTCTCCGGATAATAGGAAAATAGACTCTATTCCCTGATTCAACCAATGCCTTCTAGAAGTACGGGCCGTCAGGCTACGTAATCGTTCTCGCTGTGACGTAATTAGTTTAGGAAATTTTGACATTTCCACGAGGCAGTGCCGATGTAGACGGAGATTTCACTTGCGGTTTTTTAGCTAAAATATGAATAAAACGTTAGTTGTTTGTGCGTGGACGCGTTATAATAATAATATTTAGTCATAACGTACATTTTGTACCTATTAATTGTATCGCGATAGTAAATCGACAAAAAACATCACATAACCTAACACCAACCGATAAACATTTCGTAACGAATTTTCCACATTATACCGCAGGCGCCGCATTAATTTGTGTTTTAGCTGTTCACTAGCACTGTTTTGCATATACCACTTTGTTTTCATTTCACTCACTTTAACTCAACCCGTACAATTAACATTAGTACTGTATACAGCGGACGTTTAGTCCGCGGACTAAACACCAAATTCCACCTAAATTTTTTAGTCCACGTGCTGTATACACTCGTGGACCGACCTAAATTTAGGTCGGTCCACGATTTCAAGCGACCTGACCTAAAATAGGTCGTGGACTATATACCGCTGTAAACACACGCGACCTATATATTGATTTTTGCGCGACTATTAATAATGCATGTATGTTGAATATAAGCTCATAACATTCCCCTTTGACACAAAATCATTGAAATAAACATGTTTGAGAGACAAATGAAACGATAAAAACAGTGCATGAAGGAAAATTAAACTAAATGACAGCTGTCATATACGAACGAGGACTAAATTCCACCTAAGCAAATTTTAGGTCGGGTTCGTTGTAAACATCTGAGGACTAAGTTCATTTAGTCCGCGCTTTAGGTCAGGTCACTTTTGGTCCGACCGGTGTAAACCGGTACATTTTCCCGCGGACGTCCCATAAGACTGCGTGTGTTTTTGGCGATATTTCTCCCGATACTCTGACGTCATCATTCTGCATTACGGCCCGTACTTCTAGGAGGCATTGATTCAACCGAGTAGAACCATTCACATTACTAATTGTCAGAGAAATGTCAAACAATTGTCATTGTGCAATTCCCAATAAATCTTAATAACGTGAGGACTACACCATTTTAAAAAGTAGCTTAATACCTGTCAGATTGCAAGTCGCGATAGCCCTTTTATATGAAGGCCATGACCAAATTCGACCTCACCAAATTTTAGGTCCGGTCGATGAAAACACCTTAGGACTAAGTTCACTTAGTCCGCGTTATGGCAATGCCTTTAAGAAGTACGGGCTGTCATGCTACGTATTCGTTGTAGCTATGACGTTATGGTGTCTGTTTATTTTGACATTTTCACCAGGCAGTGCCGATAATCAAGGAGATATTATGTGCGGATTTTAAGCTAAAATATACCTAAAATGTTAGGTTTTTGTGTGTGGATGCGTTGTAAACATAATAGGTCTGTTCCCGTACTACGATTAATTGCAATTAATTGCAATGAAGCGTACTAAAACGTACTAAAACGTACCGTTTTAGTACGCTTCATTGCAATTAATCGCAATTAATTGTAGTACGGGAACAGACCTAATAATTAGTCATAACTATCATTTTGACTAAGGTTTTCCATCATACTGTGGTGCTGCACAATTTGTCAACAAACTTCACATACACAATACGTATACGAAACTTCAACGAATTTGTTCGATTTACTATTGTTGTACGAAAGCCGCATTAATAGGTATGTTCCCGTACTACGATTAATTGCAATTAATTGCAATGAAGCGTACTAAAACGGAGTACAAAAAACGGGTTCATTGCAATTAATCGCAATTAATTGTAGTACGGGAACAGACCTAATGTCAACTGGCCTATTCATATCAAATAACCAGTTAAACATATGTAGCTAATTCTCAATCAATTCAATGCGACAGTAAATCGAACCGAAATATCACATAATCTAAAAGCAGCTGATACACATTTCGTAGCGAGTTTTTCACACTCCACCGCACGTACCGCATTAATTTTTGTTTCTACAGTTCACTAGGACTGTTCCGTAGATTTAGATAGGACTGTTCCGTAGATTTCACCTCACTCACTTTGACGAAGCCCTTATAATTTACGTTCTTCCGCAGACGTCCGATAAGACTGCATGCATTTTTTTTGCGACACTTTGAGCCTGACGGCCCGTACTTCTTGACGGCATTGGCTATAGCACAGCAGAAGAAGTTAGATCCTGACCAGCGTGCGAACTCTGTATATGTATATCGGCCTGAGATTATATTGTTGATCAGCTGATTATAGGACTGGGAAGTTGCAAGAAATTGCATTGAACAGAAAGAGATGTAAGATAAGATTCGACAACTGCATACTTAGGTTGGATTTTCCGTTGCTCGCATACGGCTCACTACTCGCAAAAATACCAACGCACTCTCAGGTTGCTTTAATAGATAATGCATTGCGTAAATGGAGGCGCAATTTCAAGGTCAATGTGTTTTTTTCCAAACATGAAAGGAATCACCCATTTGTATCTTTCTACACTTTGCTATAGGTCAGGTCCGTTTTGAACCAACCGCTGTAAACCCTACCAAAAACAATTCGATCCCAATTTAGATGAGACAAAGGCCTACCCCCGGTTCATTGTGAAGGTTGGTACTGAGTTAATCGTGAAGCTCAATTTTGACAAGTCCCCATTATCAGGTAATTCTTTCGGGAGAAAATTTTGACAATGGAGAAAAGCGGAGTTTCTGCTCACTTCTGGCGGATTAAATGTCAAGATTTTCAATTTTTTGTCGATTTTGCTATTGAAAAGACATTTGCATAACACAATTTTCAAATTCAAACACCAAGTGTCACTTTTTATACGTTCAACGGGTCCTTTAATATGAATAGACCAGCTGAAATTTTTTTTTTTCATTTATTAAATTCGTCTAATGCAGACTATACACATACAATAAAAATTAATTATTCTTATACAGAATTCGTTTAAGTGATGCTGTAGATAAATGAAAATCAAAATTATAATAAGCTTCGTTATAGCATCTACTTATTGCAGTGACTGGTTCATTGCAACCATAATTGGTCCGATGTTGAGGGATCGACAAAAAGTTAACACGCCTGATACGTTTGTTATTAGTGTTAAAATTAAGTTGGCTTAATAAGTAGTTTGAGTCAACGGTGGCATCATGGCCGTCATATAGAAGGCCGGTCGCGACTTGCAATCTGACAGGTACTAATGTGCTTTTATTGGTCGAACTGGTCGAGAAATGTACGTCGACCGGTCGAAAAAAGGTACATTAAGCACGCCATCTTGGTACGTTAATTGCTTTTGCGACCGGCCTTCTATATGACGGCCATGGTGGCATCCAAAATTTTCGCGGCAAATAAGATTTTGGAATTTTGACGTCGAGAGTCCAAGGTATCCATTCGTAAAAGATTTAAGCGGTCTTGATAAGGAGGTAGATGTAAAGGGTCATACCACGGAAGACCGCGGAGGCAGAAACGTAAGAACCTCTTTTGAATTGACTCAATTTGGTCTATGTAGACTTTTTGATATGGTGCCCATACAATACTTGCATATTCGACAATAGGTCTTACTAAGCTGCAAAAGAGGGTCTTAGTTAAAAAAATGTCGTTGAATTCCTTCGAACGTCTTCTGACAAAACCTAAGGCATTGCTAGCTTTCACAACGATTGAATCGATGTGATCGTCAAATGTGAAGGATTGATTCAGCAATACTCCTAAATCGAGTACTTTCGCTCATCTATTTAAAGATGTACTCAAAAGTGAGTATTCATAGATTACAGGATTATTTTTGCGTGCGTAAGATATAATCGTACACTTGTCAGGATTAATTAGGAGATTGTTATCGGAACACCAGTTGGCAAATCTGTTTAGATCCTGCTGCAAATCATTGCAATCGTTAAGGTTTCTCACAACTTTGAAGATTTTAGCGTCATCGGCATAAAGAAGAACAGAAGATGACTGTAGAATGGAACCTACGTCATTAATAAATAAGGCGAACAGTAAAGGGCCTAGATGACTACCTTGTGGAACACCAGACGTGGTTCTAATTTCAGATGACAAGGCACCGCGAAAGGATACACGTTGGGTTCGATTCGTCAAGTAAGAGTCAACCCAATTTAAAAACAAGTAAGGGAATTGAAAGCTAAAACTATAGAGCTAAAAGTATAGAGTGATCAAGCTTATCAAAGGCTTTTGTCAAGTCTGTGTAGGCGCAGTCAGTTTGGAGCCCAGCTTCAATTGAGTTGGTTATTTGGTGAGAAAATTCAAGCAGGTTGGTTGTGGTTGAACGACCTTTCATGAAACCATGCTGATACGGAGCCATAATTGATTTGCAATGAAAGGCCACAACATTCGTGACTATGGCTTCAAAAAGTTTTGCGACACAGGGAAGTTTTGCAATAGGTCTATAGTTGCAAGCGTCATTACGACTCCCTTTCTTGAATATAGGAGTGACGGTGGAGTATTTCCACAAATGAGGAGAGATGCCTGTTTTTAAGGATGTATTGAAAATATAAAACAGCACAGGTAGTAGTGACAAAACACAATATTCCAAGACCAAATTAGGTATGCCATCTGGGCTAGGTGTTATATTATTGTCAAGTTTATTAACAAAAGTGATAATAGTGTCCTCGTCAATTTTTAAATCCTTCATCTCTAAAGAAGAAACTGTTGACTTCGTCAAGTAGGGTGAAAAGTATCTGGAGTTTGGAAAGTCCGTAAGATAAGCTTTACGAAAAACGGAAGCAAATAAATTACTAATATCAAAGGGATCATCAAAATAAGAGTCGTCAGATTTAAATGTGAGTGGATACCCATCGTTATAAGTCTTAGAATTAATAAAATTCCAAAATCTCTTAGGCTGAGCTTGAAAATTAAATCTTAGCTGTTGCGTATGTCTATGATATGCAAATGCAACTTCTTTATGATGCAGATATCGTAATGTGGAAAAACGTTGATAGTCAGGTTCTGAGCGAGTCATGCGAAACTTTTTCCAGGCTTTGTTTTTGGAATTTTTCAAATGGCAAAGCTGTGGAGATATCTAAGGAAAACGAACCTTGCTTTTAGTGAAGGTAGTTGGCACGCACCGTGAAAAACAGCTAAACAACCGAATGTGGAAATAGAACGTAGCTTTATCAGGATTAGGTTCCTGCAACACGGAGGACCAATCATAGTTAGCAAGCAAGTCACGTATTTGATCGACATTAGCTCGTCTAAAATTAAATTTAAGTTCAGATGTGCTCGATGATAAGTAATTACTAGACTTTGGCTCGAAAATAATGTTGAGTGCACAATGATGCGCGGTTTCGTCGATGAGAGATGATGTGAGGGGTTTCACCACAGTAGAAGAGGCATCAGTCGAAAAAATCAGGTCCAGCATTTTTCCATTTGCGTTCCGGATGCAATTGGCTTGAAACAAACCAAGTGATATAAATTCGTTTGCAATGTTGATGTCGCGTTGTCCGCCAATAGAAGTAGAGCCCGGAACTTCGAAAGTGCCATCCGCTGAAGGGCACCAGTTTATTCTAGGTAGGTTGAAATCACCCATTAAGACGACGTCGTCGTTATTGTCCGCAAGATCGCATATAAGCTGCATAATATGTATAAGCGAAGCATAAACATCATACGAAGAATTTGGTGGCGTGTAGTTGACACCAAAAAATATTTTCTTTGACGTCAGTTCGACTTGGGCACATATAAATTCATTATTTGTATGCGGTATTTCGATTAGAGATACTTTGAATTTTTTGTGAAACGATAGAAGAACACCACCTCCGACAGGAGTGTCAGTAAGATCTCCATGTCTATCCCGGCGGAAAATAGTATACTCCGAATTAAAAATTTCAGCATTGTGAATATTTGCACAAAGCCACGTTTCGGTGATCGGAATGACATCAAAAGCTTCAGAGTTCGACAGCTCATAGAACTTATTAAGTTTAGATCGCATTCCACTTACGTTGGTGTAAAGTGCTGAGATGAGTTCGTCCCGTTTTTTGTTGCAGCACTTGATTTACTTATTCGTTTGTTGACGAATTCATGCACAACAGAGTTCGGCGGCCAGAAATTGCTATTTGCAATGGAATCAAAGCAACAATCTGGTGCTATAATTTTAAATGATGATACACGATGCCGATTCCCTATCTTAATAACTGATACACATTCCTTAGGGATGAAGGATTTTGTTTGTTCAAGGATTCCCTCAACATTTTTCTTTACGTCATCTGCGGTGGTATCAGGAGCAAGCCTAGATACAAATATAGCTCTGGGTTGTGTGACACCTGTGAGGGTGCAGTTGAAAATATTCAAAACATTTGATACTATATGAGGATCTAATACGATGTTGGCATCTACTGCTTTTGAGCTAGTTTTCTTAGCTACATTAGATTCGGAGACTGGAGATTTCGAAATCGCATTAGCAGATGATTTTGAACATTTGTCGTTATTTTTTGAATTCGCTTTCCGCTCACTCTTTGCTGCATCTGCTATTTTATAAGTTGATTTATGTTTTGCGCCAACATTATCAGAAATCGGTTTGTGTTTTGTAGCAACACAATCAGAAGTTGTTGGTATTTCATTTTCCGGAACCGTCTGGCAGGCAATGGATCTTGATGCAGGTTTTGAGGGTTGGGAGATTGAGATATGATCAAGTTGATGCTCCATTGCGTTTAATTTCGACGATATTAGGTCGATCGAATACGAAGTTAGACTCGTGTCAGTAATGTCTACTACAGTGTCAGCTACGGCTGACGCCTTAACATCGACACTCCTAATTTTAGATAGAATTAAGCCCATCTTATCTTCAATTTAGTCTAGTCTAGAGTATAGTGCCACGACTTTATCTCGCTGACCGCGTAAGTCGTCTATTAAATCGACCATAGGTTTTAATGAAGAAGATAAGTTCTTAATAATATTCCCGATAACAGCATTGTCTCGAGATAACGACTCGTATCGCTCGTTCATGCTTTCCAAATTATTGTTTGTTAATTGAAGCATCCTCAGAACATGGCATGGTTTGATGTCGCTGCATTCATTGCAAGTAATATTAGAAGACTTGCGCGTAGATTTCATGCATGAATTGTGGAATGATCCATTGCATATCCCGTCGCAAACGCCAGAATTCTTATCCAAAGGTTTGTCACAGGCTCCACATAGAAGGTAGTTGCGCGATGAAGATGTATTTGCCATATTAAGATTGTTATTAAAATTTATTGTATTCACAAAACTTCAACAACATAGCAGAAAGTATGTAAGGAGTCAAAAATACCCGTTAAATCAGGGGAAAATAGATTTCGTTTAATGGTTTAGTTCAATATGGGAAAACAAATGTTAACACAGTCAGCGAATTGTTTACCGTTGAGCTGAACTGAATGTACATAACGGGATAACTGTACAAATTGATTTCGAATCACACACATGAAAATCAAATATCCAGAATGAAAATTATAAAATGCTAGGGTGATGAGAGTAATGAAATTATAACGGCCACTAGGAGTTAAATAATTATCCACAACGAATGATTCGCGCGAACATATAACACGTCCTCACTGTCCGATGTCACATCAACGAATTATGGCGCTTATTTCCTGGTAATTGCCAACCATAGTAAATCGAGAAAATTTGTGGAAGTTTTGTGTCCGCATTGCGTATGGAAATTTTATTTACACATCGTGCAGCACCCCAGTATGAAACAAAATATTTGTCAAAATTATATTTCCAGCTGACTACTATATTTACAACATAATGACGTCAAAGGTAGGCGTAAGAAGTTAGTTCCCAACCAACGTACTAGCTCCTTCCATTTTCCAAAAAAAAAAAAACACTTTGACCTGGAAATCGCGCCTGCATTTACGCAATGCATTATCTGTCAAAGTAACCTGAGAGTGGGCTAATATTTTTTGCGAGAGTGACCCGTATGTGAGCAAAGTGTAGGAATAGATAAGTGGGTGAACTCCTTCCATTTTCCAAAAAAATCACTTTGGCCTTGAAGTTGCGCCTCCTGAGAGTGTGTTGGTAGTTTTTGCGAGACTGAGCCGTATGAGACCAACGAAAAACTAACCTGAGTATGTACTGGCCGAATCTTATCTTCCATCCAGGCTGATCAACAATACAATCTCAGATCGGTTCACTGGATTTTTGGTCCGTATACATAAACGGAGTCCATAGGCTGGTTAGCTATAACTTATCTTTTCTTATTTTTAAATGCTTATATATGCATTTATTGGTACGGAAATAACAAAATCGCCTCTTGCTGACAACGCTTTGCTAGCACCGGGGCCAAAAATATGTCACATTTACCTGACGTTTACCTGACACTGCGAATTTCGTACTGGTCCGATGACTGCATTCGAAGTTATGGGGATACAAAGAAATTAAGTGCTACCACCCGTAAAAGTTTTCAAATTTTCTAGATCGTAATATTTGTTGTTTATTTTCACTACAAGATTACCACGATTTGAAAATTTTATGATAAAATCGCTTACTAAAGATATGCCGAAAAAAACAAAACCAACCATAACTTACAGCCCTGCCATTATTTTTCCAACAAGATTTCTCTTGAGTATTGACTACAATAAGTTCGATTTGTCATACAAATTTCGTAATCAGTCCATAACCGTAATGGAAACTATAGGGCAAAGAGCTTTGTTTTCCTGAGCGAATTTTCAAAATTTAAGACTCCAAAATTACGATAGTTGGCAGCTCCACCCAAATTTATCAACCAAATTTTTATCAAACGTGGCTCAGAGTAAAATTCAGCTACTGTGTGAATGTCATCAAAGTCTGGTGATTGAATCAGAATTTATAGGACCAAAAGCAGTAATTTTTCTTAGTGATTTTTCAAGATGGCACCACTGGCACAGAATTGAATAAACTTCTAAATCGCTTCTATCAGACCTGGTCCTAATTAAGGCCAATACATTCTGTAAATTTCAACTGTATGTGATAATTGGATCGTGAGTTCCCGTGAACATAAGTTTTTGACGCTGAAAATATATGTAAATTGGAGAAGGGTTACCGTTCTTCATCATCAACGTGGCACAACAGCCCGACGTCGGGCCTTGGCTGCCTGGATCGATTTCCTCCAATTGTCTCGGTCACGTGACCGCGTCCTCCAGTCTTGGAACCCCAATAGTTGCTCGGCGTCTGCATACACTGAGCTCTCCCAACGAGCTCTGGGTCTTCCTCTTGGCCTCGCTCCGTCGATTCGTCTTGCGTTCATGACACGTTTTGGCATGCGATCATCATTCATGCGTTGTACGTGCCTAGCCCACTGTAACCGTTGTAATTTGACGATCTTGGAGACTTCCAGCTCATGCGCCATCCATCTCGGTCGCGAACAGCCCCAAAAATCCGCCGTAGTACTTTCCGTTCGAAGGTGTCGATCCTATTCTCGGAGGCTTGGGTCAAGGTCCATGTTTCGCAACCATAGCACAGCACAGGTCGTATGATAGTCTTATAAACGCGGAGCTTAGTTTTTTTGTGCATATATTTCGATTTCATAATGGGGAGGACCGAGGAGAATGTCTTATTTGCTAGTTGTATTCGTCGCTTGATTTCGTCAGTTTCGTTGGCGTTACTCGATAGATTGCTACCCAGGTAAACGAAGTTGTCCCCGAATTTGATGCAAAGGTCCCCTACGTTGATGGTCGTGTGCGCTGGCGTCCTTGTCCTAGATTGTATCATAAGTTTCGTTTTGTCCTCGTTGATTCGTAGTCCAACTTCCTTTGCTGCGGTGTCAAGTCTAAGCAGAAGTTCTTCTGCATCGGTCAATTTTCGAGCCATGATGTTGATGTCATCCGCGTACGCTGCCAATTGTGTCGACTTAAAAAGTAGCGTGCCGCTGGTGTTTAGGTTCATTGCCCGAATAGCGAACTCAAGTGCCAGGTTGAAGAGCGTGGGTGCTATTCCATCGCCCTGCTTCAGGCCACCCAAAGTTTCAAAAGGATCCGTCAATCTGTTCCGGATCCGGACTTGCGAGACGGAGTTGGCCATCGTCATCTTTACAAGTCTCACTAATTTGGCCGGTATACCAAATTGCAGCATGATGCTATATAGAGCGCCTCGGTTGCTGCTGTCATATGCTTGTTTAAAGTCGACAAAGATTTGGTATACGTCGACGTCGTATTCCCAGCACTTTTGCGAAATTAGCTTGACCGTGAAGAGCTGGTCGATTGTGGAGCGACCAGATCTGAAACCGCCTTGATACTCGCCAATGATTTCTTCCGCGAACGGTTTAATCCTATACTCCAGGATTTTTGACAGAATTTTGTAGGCCGTACAGACTAAGGAGATGCCTCTGTAATTCTCACACCGCAGTTTATCTCCCTTTTTATGTATGGGACAGATGATGCTTTTGCGCCAATCGTCTGGGATCGCCTCAGTCTCCCATGTTCGCAGCAGCAGTTGATGTAGCGCACTTAATAAACCCGCCCCACCAGATTTGAGTAGCTCAGTTGGTATCTCGTCGGCACCCGGCGCTTTGTTCCTTTTCAGTGAACGCAAGGCGAGATAAACTTCTTCTACTGTAGGGGATTGTGTGGATGGGAGTTGACCAACGGAATCGTCATAGAGCTCAGATTCTGCTGCCAGGATGTTTGATGGCGGATTCAGAAGCTCTCGGAAGTAGGACGCCCATCGTTTGCTAATACTTTCGGTGTTGCTGATAATATTTCCATCTTTGTCCTTACAGAGGCTAGTCCTGGGTTGGTAGCCGTTTTTAATAATGTTTACTAATCTGTACGCTTGTCTGGTGTTCTTACTAACTAGGTTTATATTAATGTTCAGCAACTGCTCGTCAAAGTATTTTCGTTTCTTACGCCTAATTATTCTATTGGATATTCGTCGTAGCTCGTCATATTTTTCCTTTTTGGCTCTGGTTGCATGTTGGACCCATTGTCTGTAGGCCTCGTTCTTTGCGTCAAGTGAGTTTCTGCATTCTTCGTCAAACCATTCATTTCGCGCTCGTCGGGCTTTGTATCCCACAACGTTTTCTGCCACATTCTTGATTGTATTTTTGAGCTCTTCCCAGAACTCGTGGACACCTACGTTGCTGGAGTCGCGCAGCATTGGTGAAATTCTTTCCTCAAGCGCGGTCGTATACGCCTGAACCGTATAGTCGTTCAGCAAATTCTCAACCGCGAAGATTTTGGGAGGGCTGAATCTCGATTGGTGCACTGAGGAAATTCTGCACCGGTATGTTGTTTTCACCAGGAAATGATCGGAGTCACAGTTAGCTCCGCGGTACGACCGAACATCCATAACACTTGACGCCCATCTCTTGCTAATAAGGACGTGGTCGATTTGGTTGACGGTATGAGCGTCTGGAGAATTCCAGGTCTGCTTGTGAATGCGACGATGTGGAAACCAAGTTGAGCTTACAACAAGGATCCTGCTGCAAGCGAAGTCAATTAGACGATGGCCGTTATCATTGCATTCTTCGTGGAGGCTGTGTCCTCCAGTGGTGCCCCTATGCCAACTTTCATTCCCGACTTTTGCATTGAAATCTCCCAGTAGCATTTTTACATCATTTGAAGGAAGTGAGTCGAAGAGAGTTTCAAGGCAGGCATAGAATTCGTCTTTTACAGAGTCATCTTGTACTTCGGTGGGAGCGTGCACGTTGATGACCCAGAGGTTGAAAAATCGCGCCTTGATGCGAATCGCACACAGCCTTTCGTTTACGGGTTTGAAGTCGGTAACGTGCGGCTTAAGCTGCTTATTCACTATGAATGCTACTCCAAACTCCTTGCGGCCCGATGGTTTGCCGCTGGTAAAAATGGTGTGCGATTTCTTGTCGTTGATCTCGCAGCCTAACCAATTTGTTTCCTGGACTACAGTAATGCTCAGTTTGTACTGTTCGACCTGATGAAGGAGGGCCTTTTCGGCCCCCGGTTTGTTCAGGGAGCGTACATTCTAGGTTCCGAAAGAATAATCCGTTGTGCGTTTGCGTGGTCGTCGTTGTTGATCCATCCAATCCGAGGCTTTTGTTCCAGGTTTCTTGACAGAGGAAGTTTTTACAAGGATGAGTTGTTGGCACAACGCTCAACCATTTCCTTGGGGGGCCTCGGCGATAGTTGCTTCAGGAGACTTGCCTCGTGCCAAAGTTCACACAACTATGTTGCAGGTCTGACAACGTGGCTAATCCTCCCTAATGACCTGATACGCTTAGGTGTAATTCAGCCATCAGGCTGCAACTATGCAAGTTTTACTGAGGATAGAGTTACCTCGTTGCCTCAAACCCTCCTCCTTTCTCCGGGCTTGGGACCGGCATATCACAAGTAAGACTTGCATTCGGCGGAGCGGCGACCGTTCTTGCCCGTAGTAAAATTTAAAATGTTTTACTTTAGCTATGTAGGTAAAGTATCAGATTTAGATATGAGTTGCTTTTTTTTTCCAAAAAACGACAATTTTTTAGGAGAGTTGATAATTTGAAGGTTTTCACTTTCAGCGCCCGCCCAAGCTACAGGGTTGCCGACCAGTGCTCCCATTTTAGCATTTTGAATGCTAAATCTAAACGGCATTAGAAATTCGGAGTTAGCATCAATCATTATGTTTAGCATTTAAATTCAGATATCGGAACAATCTGGCACTCATCTATTTCCAATCTTGCCAATCATCATCACAGTATGCTTTCAGTCGCGTTCATGGACTGAAACTTCCTGAATCATGTGGTGGGGAAAATTCATGAAAAGTGAAAAGACGCTCTCATGGCATTTCTTTAGAAGTGACAGTTGTCTGATTTTGAAATAATGATAGTGATTATAAAGTCATCTGAAGCAGTAATAAAGTATCTCCACAAAAATATTCAACTTTCGTAATAACATTGCGCGAAAAAAATATTAAATAAAAAATATTAAAATATTTGAAAATATTTGCGCCACACCGTTTGACACTTTTTAGGATCTAGCACAAGCTCTGATTCAACTGAAATCTCGTGCTCTTTCATAAAATATTTCAGTGTTCAGTCAAACAGCGTAGAACTACGACTTCATGGTATTGCATAGAGTACGCGAACAGACCTAACATTTGAAAACATGATCGGTCTGTTCCCGTACTTCAGCAAACTGCAGCAGTAACGGAATTTGGCAGCTGGCTTCTTTTTGCTGCAAAATTTGGCTTGCATTTGGCTTGCAGCAAAAGTACGAAAACGACTTGCTGCGAATCTATTTTAATATATTAGAATAGATTCAAGTACGGGAACAGACCTGATGTAATTCTGCCTTAGAGTATTTTGAAAATGTCAACTATAAGCCTACCCCCAGCGAACGAAACCGTTGTCGACCGCTCAATCCCTGCTGCAAACCCAGTTGCTGCCAATGATTTCGCTGCAGACCAAGAGTACATTAGAACTAGTACTACACTTTTGTGCTTTCAAGAGAACAAAGGGTATATAGTCGATCTTCTATTCTTTGTCTACGATTCCCAGGAAATGCCAGTGCTATTGACAAGTGCTATTAATGTTGCAGAAAAAGCGAAATATTAAGTGAAATAAAATGCAAAGTTAGATATTCCAATATTAATACAATTTTGGATTGGATTAAATATGGTAAATTCAGGTTTCTCGTTCCATTAAATCGTGATGATGCTAAAAATTAGTGATGTGGTCCCATCCACTTCAGACTCCCAGGGGCCCTAAATTCAAGTTAACTAAAGTATATACATTCTAGTTATATATTTTATTTTCTGAATAATGTGAATCAATTGATTCGTTAGGGCTTCAAATACAAGCAATCGCACGGATAACGATGGAAAAAAAATTTTCTCATCTGACACTAATACTTTTTCTTCACTTAAAAATATATAATTGTTGCTGTTTTGATTGTGAGATTCCAAATGATGTATTCAAAAATAAAAGTAGTTATGTCATTTTTTGCTGTGAGGTGGCTATTTTGTTGTCAATAAGTGGCTTTGATTTTTTCATGGTTATGTTGAACGTTTTCGTAGTAACGAAATTAGAAATAGCGCTCATAATGTGTAACAAATAAAAGAGGTAATTTTCTGTTAGTTGCTTTTATATTTGCTAGTGATTGTAATAGTTTGAAATGTCGTAAGATGGGATTTTCTAATTTATGTTTTTCCAATAAGGCAAAGACGAAAATAATAAATTTTTCCTTTCAGTGAATTCGATCAGTCGTTGTTTTTGCGTGGCGAATTAAGCCACCTCTTTAGCATTAGCTCCGACGCGATGGAGAAATAAAAACAGATTTTTATTTTTATTCTATTTGAACGTCTGTATGGTCGCCGATAATACTGGCTTACCAATTCAGACTGTCCTTATTGGATTATTCTTCTCATATATATATCATACATTTCATGCGAATCGATTGAGTGTATGGATCGGTTTTGAATTCTAAAATAATTAATTATTTTTCATGCGGGTTGGCGTTTCACCCGCTTAGAGAGGCTATCGCTGATGTCGACACGTGGAATTGATTATTGACGTTTGTCAGTTTTGACGTTTCGTCTCTAGTCGTACACAACAAGTTTATACTCCTTGTTTTCCCCTTTGTTTTCAACTATTTTAAATTTGAAAAATCTGCTCGTATGAACGAAGATGGCGTTCCATTTGCAATCTACTCCCAAGTACTTGGAAGTACTAATTAGTAAAAATGGAACGCGGCAATTATATAAATAGATGTTTATTTTAATCCAATAAGAGAGCATTATTTAGCATTATTATGTTACAGGATTTAGCATTATTTCGCATTAAATAATATTGAATCTAGCACTATTCGAAAAAAATAAATGGCAGCACTGTTGCCGACACGCTCATCAAAAGCAACACAAATTAACAAATTAATAATATCAATATAATAATGATTGGATTGCTTTGTCAAAAGTAATCGCAATTTAGAAAATTTCTAACTTTCCCGACCTGTTTTTAGGCACCTAGCCACATATGGGGCAAAAAAATCCAAAACATTATCTGATTCACATTTAAAACACATTCAAAATTTATTTCGCTAACTTAATTTTTGCAAAAACTATTTGTGGGCAGAATAATAGGTAATTTACAAATATCACTAAAACACCCGCCGGCGCCAAAGGGTTAAAGATAATTGACATTTGGTGAGACCTGGAGCTATTTTGCATATGCACCATAGACATATAAAGAATGGACACGCAATCATAATCCATGAACTCATTCGTGAATGAAGCAATTTTACTACATCTGTAATTTACTCTCTGCAAAAAAAGCTTTCCCCTCAAAGCCGCACACTATACCCTTCTGCGCTGTATACTCTCTATGTAAACATACATTTCCATACATTTCTATTGTTGTCAACATGGCCGATTTACGGGTTAGTTGGAATAGCGGGGAAAATACAATATGTGTCACATGGGGCACAAATTTCAAAATTAATCAAATTTTCTGAATGAAATTTGATGTTATTTTATAAGGGGAAGTCGAAAATGTTGCTTGCACACATTTAGCAACCATTTCTTTCCACGAGTCGAAAGCTTTCTATACTAACTCCGATAAAAAAGGATGCATTGGTTCAAATTGAATTTGTACTTATATTACACATTCTAGGGCAAAATCCTGTCTGTAATTGGTGCGAAACACTTTTTACTTTCGCACTGTTTATTGACCAATCTAAACATTTACACTTTTAATTGATGAAAACACGAAAATAAAACATGTGTCAAACCGCCCGATGGCCATTTTTATTTATTGATTTTGTTCATAGGCGGTGAAAGCTAGATAGCATGTAGGGGCATTAAGTTTGATCAACCATATGAACTGACGTCATTTAGGTAAAGAAAATGATTCGAACGATGAAAACCGGCGTGAATGAACGATCTTAAGTAGCACAAGCAAACTTTGAAATTGACTTGAGCTACTATTTAGGAATGCTGCGTGCAGATTATGATGCTAAATGATCTATACGCGTCGTTTGTATATATTTCACGTGTAGATGTTTGATGCTTCGTTGGTAGGCAAACCGATTGATTGAAATTAAATTAGCAGGTGTTTTGGTCGTGAAAATTTAATTTGTAGTTTTAAACAATATTCAGTCTGATTTCAAATTTATAATTTTTAGGGAGTTTAAGGGAATTTCGGATATGCTGACTGTGTTTGTCTGCAAATTAACTTTTCTAAATGGTATTTCTTATACTATAGCTTACCTTTTTATGTTAAAAGAAAATATGTTGAGTAAGGTGGCTAATCAAGAAACAATATTATTGCTCTTGCATTATTTGCATCAGCACAATACGTTTATTTGCGGCACATCTGAAAGAAATGCTTTCACGTTGAAAATATTTGTGGAAAATAGGTATTGAGCAGATACAAGGGTTTTGTCGTAGCATGCAACGATAAAATGATAGCATTATTAAGCATAAACCTTCTATCTGCTGCAGATAGAAGGTTTATGCTAAGTAGTCCTATGTTTTTAAATATTCAAGTGTTCAAAAAGTTTTTAGGGTAAAAGTAGCTGAAATCGGCCAATTTTGGGTTAGAGTGGTTTCGGACATAACGGGCCAAGACCTATTGCTGTGATACAAACATTTCGGTTTTGTAGGGGAGTAAGGAGCTTGAATTCGTGGACCTTTCTGAGTAGTTTCCGGTGAAATTTGAAAATACGAAAATACTCGGTACTTTATATGCTCTCAAACTGCACTATCTAAAAGCAGATTTTATTTTAACATACTTGAAAGCATGACAAAACTCAACTTCAAATAATAGGTATGTTTGCGTACGACGATTAGGTCTGTTCGCGTACTACGATTAATTGCAATTAATTGCAATGAAGCCGCTTTTGTACTCCGTTTTACTGAAAACTGAAAAGTTCCCCTCTTTCCGTAAATTTCAGTAGAGTCTGAGCTACTGAAAAATACTGAAAACTGTCACACGGTTTTTAGCGTAATGTTATTATGAAAGACGACTATTTTTGTGGTGATGATTTATCACCACTTAGGATGACTTTATAATCACTATTGTTTTCCCAAAATCCGACAACTGACACTTTTGTTTGTCAATTTCAGTGAGGTAGTAGAAATGGAGTGGACATGTCCACAAGATTTACATTGAAGGGGATAGTAGTAATTTTTTGTCTGCTCATTGTCAAATCGGGTCAATTCCAAGTAGTTCCCCTCCTATTTGACAATAAGAGTCAAATGGCGGAAAGGCAGCTCTAACATGCTTTGAGCGCAGGAGGATTGAAGGGGCTTACGGTGGAAAGTTATACCGTCAGTGTCCAGGGGCTGGTCAATTTTTGGTAGCGATTTAATTGGACCTATTAGGCTGGTCAATTTTCAGGAAATGCAATGAGAGCGTTTTCGTACTTTTAATGAATTTCCAACACCAGACCAACCCCCCCTCCCCCCCACCTGATTCAGGAAATTTCAGTAAAATTCAGTGACTGAAAGTACGCGAACAGATCTATTAATTGCAATTAATTGCAATGAAGCCGTCTTTGTACTCCGTTTTACTGAACACTGAAAATTTCCCCTCTTTCAGGAAATTTCAGTAGGGTCTGAGCTACTGAAAAATACTGAAAAGTGTCAAACGCGTGTCGCGAGTAAATATTCTCACATTTGCGCGGCAAGTAACATATTTCTGCGTAATGTTGTTTTCAAGATCGAATATTTTTGTGGCGATAATTTATCACCACTTAGGATGACTTTATAATTACTATTGTTCTACCAAAATCCGGCAACTGACACTTTTGTTTGTCAATTCACAGGAAATGCAATCAGAGCATTTTCGTACTTTTTCTCAATTTCCCCCACCACGTGATTCAGGAAAATTCAGTGACTGAAAGTACGCGAACAGACCTCAGCTTTGCTCAGAGCTAATCCTTTCATAAAAAACATGTTCAGCAGCCGAACAACTAATTAAAATACTACGCATACTTTTAATGCAAATCGAAACTCATTGATTCGCTATTGACGTGAATTACATTACATCAAAAGTAATAAATTTATATATGCACCAAAAAAGTTGCCCTTTAATTTAACAATATTTCACGCCGCCCTCGTCATAGAAACACATTGCGACCTCTCGCTCACCAAACTATACTAGAGGTCGAAAATTGCTTCATTTCTCTCGGCCCATTTCGTATCCATTCCTCTCATATCTATGGTGTTAGCTGATAGATAAGAGTGTGTTGGCGTGAGTTATGTCACCAAATGGCCTTGATGCATACTTGATGCTAATCACCTGAAAACGTGTCGCACCTGAGCTATCGGTAAATTGCACAGTACTCAATGTTCCATTTCAATATTCTATTTCACCATTTCAAGTGTTCTCATTATTGCAAAACTGCACAATGTTCAATTAATTGCACATATTGTAATTCTAGCGTCTAAACAGATCAATTTCATTATAAATACAAGTAAAGACTAGAGTTAGGGGCAGTTCATTGTATTCAATTACCGAGTCAATAAATTTGAATATTTGATATCTTGTTTTTTTTTACGTTCGGAATAAAAGCTTGACATAATTGGCGCAGTTGTGCGGATGTTTGCTCTACGCGTTGAATAAATTTTTCGGTGGTATACGCGGAAAGAACGAACCGTAGTGCGGAGGACTTTATCTTGTACCGAGAATATTATCCGTTTAGTGCAAGAAAGGAGAACCAGCAGTTAAACTAAGACAGGTTTCAACTATTGACGAGAAACATCGTACCAGAAAGACGGTCATCGCCATCGAAGGGTGGAATACTGAACAAGCATCCTGGAAGCTGCATTGAATTCGATAACCATATTTTGCATATAAGTCATTTTCCCTTCATATATATATATATATATATATATATATATATATATATATATATATATATATATATATATATATATATATATATATATATATATATATATATATATATATATATATATATATATATATATATATATATATATATATATATATATATATATATATATATATATATATATATATATATATATATATATATATATATATATATATATATATATATATATATATATATATATATATATATATATATATATATATATATATATATATATATATAATATATATATATATATATATATATATATATATATATATATATATATATATATATATATATATATATATATATATATATATATATATATATATATATATATATATATATATATATATATATATATATATATATATATATATATATATATATATATATATATATATATATATATATATATATATATATATATATATATATATATATATATATATATATATATATATATATATATATATATATCTATATATATATATATATATATATATATCTATATATATATATATATATATATATATATATATATATATATATATATATACATATATATATATATATATATATATATATATATATATATATATATATATATATATATATATATATATATATATATATATATATATATATATATACATATATATATATATATATATATATATACATATATATATATATATATATATATACAGTATTATATATATATATATATATATATATATATATATATATATATATACAGTATTATATATATATATATATATATATATATATATATATATATATATATATATATATATATATATATATATATATATATATATACAGTATTATATATATATATATATATATATATATATATATATATATATATATATATATATATATATACATATACATATATATATATATATATACATATATATATATATATATATATATATATATATATATATATATATATATATATATATATATATATATATATATATATATATATATACGATTACAAAGCAGTTGGTCGAAGAAAAAAGAAAACAAACTTTGCCCCAAACGCGAATTTCAACCTTCTTCGCCAGTAAACCAGTCAACCCACTAACAGCAGAAATAGAGGCTATTCATTCTAAAGATGAGAACAATTAATGTGTTGCTTTTTAGTGCTTTATGTCAAATTTGTACATATTTAAAGCCGTCTATTTTCTTCTTCTGCATTTCTTGATTTGTCGGGATCATTTTCTTTGAAGATTTTTATATATATGATTAGTAATGCTTTATGAGAAAGATTATTGGCTTCCAAATATTTCTTTATTGTCGGACAGAAACGTTGATCAAACCAATCACGAAATATATTAGAAGTAACCCAGGCCTTTTTGTTGCACCTCCAAATAGGCAGTCGATTTTCCTTGCATACATTTTTGAAAGCCCTTGGATTTTCTGATTGATAAACAGCAAGAGGTTTCAGTTTCAAATTGCCTGATGCATTCCCTCCAAGAAGCAAAGTAATCCTGGATTTTTCTGCCTTAAAGCCAGGAGCTCTTCTTTCTTTAATCGAAAGAAATGCTCTTGAGGGCAAGCGTTTCCAATACAGGCCTGTTTCGACAACATTAAACACCTGCTGTGCACAATATCCTCTACTTTCAATAATATCATGTAAAGTGTTTGGAAAGATCTTCGCTGCGTCATAGTCCGCACTATCTGCTTTACCTGTTACTTTTACATTGTAGATTTTACTTCTTGTCTTGAAGTTTTCAAACCATCCATTGCTGGCAATGAAAGTAACTACTCGATTCAAGTTTGCTTGTTCGAATAAGCTTTTTCCTTCGCCTACTGCTCACCGGCATATTTGATGGTTAGGTCTTTGATCCAAATAATCAACATTTTTCCCAATGCAAACGCCAAATACGAAAACTTTCCTACGAAAATCGCGCTCACACAATTCTGGGAATTTACTTTTACCAGAGGAACAGTTTTCATAGAACAAACATCTGTTCTATGAAAACGGCGACTTAAGTCAAGGGATGGACGACGTAATTCAAGGGTTTGGTCTCAAAGTAATGAACGACGTAAGTCGAAAAAACGTATAACAAGGGAGACGTAAGTCAAGGGATTACTGTATATATATATATATATATATATATATATATATATATATATATATATATATATATATATATATATACATATATACATATATATATATTTATATTTATATTTATATTTATATATATATATATATATATATATATATATATATATATATATATATATATATATATATATATATATATATATATATATTTATGCCATATTTGAACAAAAAACCTAGACTAAGACCATATACAAAATTTAGAAATAGGCAAAATTTAAGAATCATACCTTTAACCGATACATTGGAAGAACTAAGCAATAATTTGGAAGTGATATTGAAAGAATCAAGTGATAGTGGTGAAAGTGAATTGCTAAATCGTGAAAATTTATCAAATCGGTCCATTAATTTAAATCACTCCGATTATCCCCAAGATATTGATTCGGCAATGGCTACCGTCAGTGATATTTTTAATGGTATCAGTTGATCAGTTGTTGAGATATTTCATTGATAATGTGGAAGAAATTCTTTCACTTATTAGCAATCGCTTTTGCTTATTGCATACGGGAACAAAACATCTTTTACGCTAAACACGAGAGCTCAAACATTCTAAAAAAAAACAATGCAGAATCCATTCAATAATAATAATAACAATACATTATCGCGTTACCCTAACCAATCAATTTTTCAGCAACCCCGAACGCTGATTCGCTCAAACCAACCCTTTCAATTTCAAAATTCATTCCAACAACTGGCTTGACCAACACAACCTTTTCAACCTCAAAATATATTTCAGCTAAAGAATCCTCCAAATCAACTGCCGACTCTCAATTTTAACTCAAATAACAACGGTTTTCTTTCACAACGTCCAGCGTTACCAAGACTAGAACCGTTCTACGGGACGCCCAATATTTACCGTCAAATAATTGCACAACGTTAACTAAATAGAACCTTACCCTGCGAACAGTAGTAATACCACATATTTCAAACATACAGACAGGATCTGGAGGAATACTATTATTACGGACAACCAGAAATAATCGACAATGTTCAAGACACCGAAATAAGCTACGGACAAAACACGGTGCACCCACCCCAACATACTTAGCCAAATGACACAAATTTTCACGATACAGAAAACATACGATCAGAGGCTAGCATTCACGAAATAGACGATGAAATTTTTCCGCTAAAAGCCTCAGTAGTCCAGCGGGATACATAGACATCCACACACATGGGTCCAACCTCCCATACATTAAAATATCGTCCCCTTTTGGACGTGATCTTAAATTCCTAATTGACACAGGTGCCTCTACATCTTTTATCAATCCCGAACTTGTTCACCTGAGCGACATCTAACTAACGAACTCAGTGGTCATCAACACTGTCCTAAACCAACACACACTAAACAAGCAGGTAGTCTTTCCAAACTTCATTGAATTTAAATATCCAGAGGAAATAAAATACTTAATCTTTAAATTTCACCAGTACTTTGATTGGTTTTTAGGGTTAGACACATTAACGAAACTGAAAGCTAAAGTTTACCTTGCAAATAAAATATTAACGGCCAGTCTACAATTCCTCTAAAATTTAAGCCAAACATAATCTCGGATACGAATAAAGTGCCTCCTAAAACAAAATACATAGTGAAATTACCTGTTGATATTCGAGATGGGGATGTATTTATGCCAAATACTGAAATCGCACTTGGACTACACATTTCGGAAGGAATATACAAAGCAAAGGACTGGTTTAGCCTTCTAGCCGTAACAAACCAAACTAATGACGATAAATTGCTTTTTCTGGAACAACCATTAAAAGTTTCTGAATTTTTTCCTGTGAAATTCGATGAAGTGCACAATTTCAATATAGACTGTACCATTGAAGTGGATTGCATCATTACACACTAAGATGTTTCCCAATTAATTCGTGTTTCCCACCTAAACCAAGAGGAAAAGATCCAATCCTAAAATTATGTCGAGAATACGACGATATATTTTTCCGAGAAGGGCAGAAACTTAGATTCACGAACAAAATTAAACATAATATTCATACCACAGACGATATACCCATTTATACTAAGTCCTATCGATACCCATACGTCCATATAAATGAGGTAAAAAAACAAATTACCGACATGCTTGATCAAGGGATCATCCAACCTAGTTATTCTCCGTAGAGCGCACCAGTTTGGGTAGTCCCCAAAAAACGAGATGCAAGCGGGAGACAAAAATGGAGATTGGCCATCGACTATCGGAAACTTAACGAGAAAACGATGACTGGTCGCTATCCTTTACCAAATATAAACGACATACTCGACAAAATAGGTAAAAGTCTATATTTTTCTACTATTGATCTTGCCAGCGGTTTCCATCAGATTGAAATGGACCCTAAGGACGTTAAAAAAAAACAGCTTTCACCGTAGATGGGGGTCATTATGAGTATGTCAGGATGCCTTTTGTGCTGAAAAATGCCTCCTCCACATTGCAAAGTGTCATGGATAAGGTACTAAAAGTCCTCCGAGGAAAGATATGTTTAGTATATTTGGACGATATTATTATATTTTCGACATCGCTTCAGGAACACGGGGAAAATCTAAGGAAAGTATTTAAAAAGCTACGTGAAGCCAACTTCAAGGTACAACTGAACAAGTCGGAATCCCTCCATAAAGAAATAGCCTTCTTGGGTCATATAGTTACATCTGATGGCGTAAAACCTAACCCTGATAAGGCGCAGGTAATGAATGATTTCCCGATCTCAAGAAGCCAGAGAGAAATGAAATCGTTCCTTGGCTTGGCGGGATATTGTCGGAAATTCATCAAAGATTTTGCCAAACTGACCAAACCACTCACTGAGTACCTGAAAAAGGGTCAGTACGTTCAGCTGACAGACAAATATATTAAGGCTTTTGAAACATGTAGAGATCTTTTGATGAATTATCCTACACTGCAATATCCACACTTTAATAAACCTTTTATCCTAACCACAGATGCAAGCAATCACGCTATTGGCGCAGTATTATCACAAGGTACGATAGGAAGCGACAAGCCTACTTTCTACGCAAGCCAAACACTGACTGACAGCAAAATCAATTACTCCACGATAGAAAAGGAGTTATTAGCTATCCGTTTGGGCTGTGCAGTACTTTAGACCCTATCTATTTGGACGAAAATTCCAAATGGTAGCTGACCACAAGCCGCTGACTTACCTTATGAATCTAAAAGAACCTAACTCTAAGTTAGTAAGATGGCGCCTAAGACTAGAGGAGTTTGATTATCAGGTGGTTTATAAAAAAAGAAAACTGAACTCAAATGCAGATGCCTTAAGTAGAATCAAACCCTCCAGCACAGTGCTCAATGGACAAGCTGAACTTAATATCAACGAAACCCTTGAAAAACTCGCGGATACTTCATTGCAGGCGGAAGATGGATCCCCAAATCTTAAGGAAAAGGTGACTAAAAGAATAGTAATTGCGAAACCTGGTAAGTTCAAAAGTACGACAGGAACCCCTTAAAAATCGAATACCAGACCTTTGAAAGCCCCGGCAAACCTTTAGATAGTTTGTATACAATCAATGGTAAACGCATCCTGATTATCGTAGATCGATTCTCAAAATTCGCCGCTGCATATACGCTAGATACAAAGAACAGTATTAATATTGTAAAATCACTTCGACACTTTATTAAAAACGGAAGAAACAAAATTTGGACTTAGATCACGACGACATACTAAACGAAGCTGTCATAGCGTACAATAACCCTATCCACTCCACTAAAAAATTTACCCCCTACGAAGTATTTTCAGGCAGAAATATATATTTAATAAAAAATTTTGCTACAATAACGAACATGATTACCTTAAAAAATTAAACAAATTCAGATCGCAAATTTACCCACAGATAAAAAATAGGATCGATGAGCTAGTAAAAAATAATTTAGAGAAATTGAACAAAAATAGAACAGATCCCCAAGAAAATCAAACTGCATTTCGAAAAGAGTGCAGACGGAGTAAAACCACTCCTAGATTTAGTAAGCATAAAGTTAAGAAAGACATGAAAGTTACATTAATTACGACTAAAAACCAAAAGCTACATATATCAAAAATTAAACGAAGACGTAAATTTCAGGGTAATACTGACGGCTCAAGGACAGAGAATAGAAATACAGACATTGAATAACGACCAGGTACTTCTATTGTTACGACTAGGGATGAGTAGAACTATAATCACGTATCAAAGTCTAATACACGTAGTAAAACTTGAGAACTACGAGCAAGCTATTGGCGAGATTGTAGACTCAATAAATACATTTGACAAAATACCCGACGCAACGGACACACTAGTGGTCACAAAGTTGAATACGAAGGAACTAACGCACAAACTACAAACAATAATGCCCAGACTTCGACCAAAACGAGGACTAATTAACGGACTTGGCTCCATAATAAAAGGTATTACGGGCAACATGCACGCAGACGACGTTGTACAAATAAATAAAAACATCGAGAAGTTAATGTCAAATCAATCCAACCTAGGAACGATGGTCCTTAAACAAACTAAACTGAATAATCTCATGATGGAACGATTTGATAATATTACGAACCATATTAATAACCAGACCGAAATCATTACCAACTACCTACTACAATCACAAAATTAAATTAGAAGAGACCACGAATCTATGATTCATTTCCAATATCTAAATCAAATTAATTACAATATAGATTTATTGAATAATCATATATATATATATAGAAATATATATATATATATATATATATATATATATATATATATATATACGTATATATATATATATATATATATATATATATATATATACATATATATATATATATATATATATATATATATATATATATATATCTGTAAATAGATATATATACATATATATATATAGATATATATAGATATATATATATATATATATATATATATATATATATATATATATATATATATATATATATATATATATATATATATCATTACCAACTACCTACTACAATCACAAAATTAAATTAGAAGAGACCACGAATCTATGATTCATTTCCAATATCTAAATCAAATTAATTACAATATAGATTTATTGAATAATCATCTCTCCGATATAGCAGAAGCTGTGATACTCGCCCAATTGAACAAAATTTCAAAACAAATTTTAAGTCCGATAGAAATAACAGAAATATCTCGGTTACTCCTCCAAAGACAAACAGAAGAAATTAAATCAGATGAAAATATTTATGAACTCCTTAACCTTCAAGCTTACTACAATGGTTCAAATATCATATTTAATATACATATTCAAATACACCCACTAAATAAATATAAGTTCCCGGACGAAGATCAGTTCCAACTATTAAACATTTTCAGCCACATGGGGAATTGCATTTTTCCAGTTTCTTGGATTCTGCTATGCGCCGTCATTACCATCAGCACGTATGTATATAGGCTGCAAAAATGTCCAATGTCGAAAGAAGAATCATGCTCCAGCTGAACCATAGTTCATCCCACTGTCGCTCTCTCGGGGAGGAGGAGTTATGTCACCAATATGAACTTGATGCATGCTTGATGCCAATTACCTGAAAACGTGTCGCACCTGAGCTATCGGTAAATTGCACAGTACTCAATGTTCCATTTCAATACTCTATGTCACCATTTCAAGTGTTCTTATTATTGCAAAACTGCACAATGTTCAATTAATTGCAGATGCTGTAATTCTAGCGACTAAACAGATCAATTTCATAATAGTTACAAGTAAAGACTAGAGTTAAGTGCAGTTCATTGTATTCAATTACCGAGTTAATAAATTTGAATATTTGAAATCTTGTTTTTTTTTTACGTTCGGAATAAAGGCTTGACATAATTGGTGCGTATAGTCCCATCAAGAAACAGTAAGCGCAGCGAACATTCACTGGCAACAAACGAAATTCTCTGTATTGGGTTGCATAAAAGTGCCGGAGACATTCCTTTTACTCGCCAAATGGTATCGAAAGTAGTATTCCGCGTTATCTATCTTATTACTTACCATTTTTATACTCAGAATAGGTTTTCAGAAAATCAATATTGCATTAATTGCCATTCGTTAAAATATTCTCTTTGGCAATATATATATTGCCAAAGAGAATAAAATATTCTCTTTGGCAATATTCTCTTTGCCTGGTGGGATTGAGAAACATATCTGATCGTATAAAAGGAGCGTGTCTTACCTTGGCGGGATACTTTGTGTCTTTTTTCAACTGGGACTTGGATATTGCTATTTCTCACAATCAGTGAGGAAATATCGCAAATTGTATCGCAATTCACGTACTTTCCGAGCTATATATAGTTCCTAAACTATGACATAGCTTTAGAACTATATATTAGTGATGCTCGATATATATCGATAATTAAGAAATATCGATATTTGACTCCCGATGTATCGAATCAACCCGATATAATCAAATCCTCAGATATCGATTATTATAATATCCATATATTTTATCCGATACAAGAATATGGTATTGTGCTTGCAAACGAGTTGGTCAACAATTTTTACTAGTTTTCGAAGAAAATTAGAATTAAACTCGCTTCGCTAAATATATATATATATATATATATATATATATATATATATATATATATATATATATATATATATATATTTATATATATATATATATATATATATATATATATATATATATATATATATATATATATATATCTATTTATATATACATATAAAGATATATATATATATAGAAATATATATATATATATATATATATATATATATATATATATATATATATATATATACGTATATATATATATATATATATATATATATATATACATATATATATATATATATATATATATATATATATATATATATATATATATATATATATATATATATCTGTAAATAGATATATATACATATATATATATAGATATATATAGATATATATATATATATATATATATATATATATATATATATATATATATATATATATATATATATATATATATATATCAATATATATATATATATATATATATATATATATATATATATATATATATAAATATATATATATATATATATATATATATATATATATATATATAAATATATATATATATATATATATATATATATATAAATATATATATATATATATATATATATATATATATATATATATATATATATATATATACATATATATATATACATATATATATATATATATATATATATATATATATGCAAATAGATATATATACATATATATATATATATATATATATATATATATATATATATATATATATATATATATATATATATATATATATATATATATCAGAGAGATAATCTCTGGAGTGGCCGATGCGATTGAGCTGAAATTTTCGAAAGACATAAATATATATAATAGGTAGGTCCACGACTTGCTAGAATTCAGATATCTTAAACCTTTTGACGGCGGCGGGCATTTTAGTGAATTTTCAGGTACTCCTATATATCCAAGCAGTGTACATTTTTGTTAAAAAAAAGTATTAGGAATGAAAACTTAGCATGTTTTTAGTTTGTTTATGATAAAGAATAGGAAATTTCGAGCATAATGTACGCACTGAATGCCTAAAAGCAGGTATGATTTTTTTAAGAAAAACAACAAATCTAGAATTCAGCAAATATGGACTTTCAAGAATGCGTAACTAAGGCAGGCTCTTGAAAAAAACTCCTTCAAATCATCGACCTTCCTGAAAAATTTTTGATTTTTGAAAATAAATTCAAATTATTGATAAATTTTGACTTTTTTCCACCAAGTCAAATAAAAATTTTCAAAATTCCGCGCTAAACAAGAACGGCAACCCGTGATCAAATTACCTCTATTTTCAGCACTCAAAATTTCTGTTCACGAGAACGGACGATCGGATAATGCGATCAATATGATATTCACAGGACATGCTGGTATTAACTAGGACCAGGTCTGATAAAAGTGATTTTGAAACACGGGCAACACTGTGGCAGTGGTGCCATTTGGATAAATCGCTGAGAAAAAAACTGGTTTTTGGCCATATTCCGATTTAGCCACCAGATTTTAACGAAATTCACACCTTATCCTTATCTTACCCTTTCCTAACCTTACTCTAAGATAAATTTCATAGCAATTTGGTTGAAAAATTGGTACAGGGTCGCCAGCTACGGCATTTTTTGTCTCCTAAATATTGTAAATTTGCTCAAGAAAATAAAGGTTTTTCCCCTATAACTTCCGATGCAGTAACGAAATCAAAACGAAATTCATGTGATAAGTGGATCTTGCTGCATTTCTAAGTCTGTAGGAATTTCGTTGAAAAATCGTGAAAGGGTTGCCAGCTAAGATGAATTTCGTAATCTATTGATATTTCTTTATCGAGCGATATTGTCAGAAAATTTTCGAATGTTAATGATCTTGCAATGACAATTAACAAAAAATATCTACGTTTTAAAAATTTAAAAAGTTTGTTTGGTGGTAACCCTAAAATTATATTCACTCCTTTAACTTACAGCGCATCCATTCAATCGAAACGAAATTCATTGAGTGGGTTTCACACAACGTGAAGCAGCTATGGTGCAAGCACATGATTGCCAGCACCAGACAATTTCGTAAATATTAGACCAATAGAAGCTTCCATTTTGTATTCATAAGCAAAGCATTTACAATAAAATAAGCAACCGATATTTAAATTTTCCGAGTTTTGGAAATTTTTCAGATGGCAATCACAGACATAGTTTAATCGCTGAAACTTTCGATGATATCCTAAATGAAAACGAAATTCAAATCATAGGTTGATTAAGCACAAATATGTTATGGTAGATTTATTGCTGCTGTGTTGGACAAATGTTGGCAGCACTGAATATTTTCATCATTTGTGTTGGAAATGCTGTCAGAAAATGATATTTGTTCCCTTGAGTAATAAATGATTGATTTGATACTACAAACAAGGGTATTACGTCTTCACACATTTTTAAATCCCTCAAAGATAATTTCTTTGAAAATTAGTTTTCTAGCGGTTCTGATGCGCTAGACTTTTTTGTTTTTTCGTGTCGCGACGCGAGCTAACCGCTGGTCAAGCAAGAAGCAAACAGTTTCAAAGAAAAGAAGTAAACCGTTCAAATCAGTCTGTTTGCTTTTATATTGTTTTCTAATTAATTAATCTAATTGATTGGATCGAGTCCACCCCGCTGCCCACCTTCGTAAATTGACAAAATTTAGGTGTATCTTTTTTTCAGGATTGTGAAGGCTTCTCGGTGATTGTGCGATTTCGGTTTACTCAGGTAATTGAAAGTAGTTTAAATAATTAATTGAAATTAATTAATTTTCAAAAAAGTCTAGCGCATCAGAACCGCTAGAAAACTAATTTTCGAAGAAACTGTCTTCGAGTGACAAAAAAATGTGGAAAGACGTAATACACTTTTTTGTAAAATCATATCAACCATTCCTTATCCCAAGCAGCAAAACTCAACTATAACACAAATGATGAAAATGTTCAATGCTGGCAACACTTTCCCAACGAAGCAACAATAAGTTTACCATAACAAGCTCATATTTAAATACTCTTTTCCTTTACATTTCGTTCTCATCGGAGGATTTCATCGAAAGTTTCAGCCGTTAAACGTTGTTTGAGGCTGCCATCCGAAAAATGTTCAAAACTCGGAAAATTTATAAGTTGGTTTCTTATTTCTATCGCAAATGCTTTGCATATGAGTACGTAATTTGAAGCATCTGTTGGTGCAATATTTACGAAAATGGCTAATGCTGCTTACCCTGTGTCAACAGCAGAGCAAAATATATACCAAATCTGCTTCACGTTAAGTTAAACCCAACCAGTAAATTTCGTTTCGATTTAATCACTGCGCTGGAAGGTATACGGGTGAAAAGAATGTTAGGGTAACCAACCTCAAAACTTTTCAAATTTTTAAAGCGTTAATATTTGTTGTTAATTTTCATTGCAGGATCATTCCCATTTGCAAATCTAATGACATAATCGCCCAGTAAAGAAATTCCACAAAATTACAAAAATGGTCATATCTGGCAGCCCTTTCATGATTTTTCTACGAAATTCCTACGACATTTGGTTCACATAAAAGTCCACTTACTGCGTGAACTTTGTTTTGATATCATGTCTGGACCAGAAGTTATAGGGAAAAAAGCTTTATTTTGTTGAGCAAATTTTTGAGCAGATTTAGGAGATAAAAATCACCATAGTTGGCAGCCCTATTCTAATTTTTCAAGTAAATTTTCACCAAATGTTACATAAAATAAGATCCAGGTACTGTGTGAATTTTGTTAGAATCTGATGGCTGAATCGGAAGTAATAGGCCATAAAGCTGTTTTTTTTCTCAGTGATTTTTCAAGATTTTACCACTGCCACAGGGTTGCCCACATTTCAAATCACTTCTATCAGAGCTGGTCCTAGCTAATACCAACATGTCCTGTAAATTTCATTATGATCGGATAATCCGATCGTCAGTTCTCGTGAACATAACTTTCGAGTGCTGAAAATAGAGGTAATTTGGTGATGGGTTGCCGTTCTTGTGATCGGAATTTTAAAAATTTTAATTTGACATGATGAACAAAGGTTAAAATTTATCAATAATTTGAATTTTTAGTCAAAACTCAAAAATTTTTGAGGAGGGTCAATGATTTGAAAGATTTTTTTTCAGGAGGCTGCCGTAGCTACAGGGTTGCCTGCACTATCTTGAAAATCCATGTGTGTTAAATCTTAGCCAACGTCAATACGCTCTGCGAATTTCACGGTGATCCAATGTTTTTGTCATAAGAAATGACAAATCAAAATTTGAAAAAAAAATCTTTGCCTGCTTTTAGGCACTTAGCACCCAAACATGGCTCAAAATTATCATATCTTTATCATAGACAAGCTAAGAACATAATTTGATTTCATTCTCAATACTTTTTTTTAGCAAAAATCTACACTGCTTGGAAATATAGGGGTACCTTAAAATTCACTAAAACGCTCGCCGCCGCCAAATGGGTTAGGATATCTGAATTTGAGAAAGTCATGGACCTACCTACTATATATATCTACGTTCTCCAAAAATTTCAGCTCAATCGGATCGGCCACTCCAGAGATTATCTCCTTTAATCATTTTGCTGATATATATATATATATATATATATATATATATATATATATATATATATATATATATATATATATATATATATATATATATATATATGTATATATATATATATATATATATATATATATATATATATATATATATATATTGATATATAGATATATAGATATATATATATATATATATATATATATATATATATATATATATATATATATATATATTGATATATAGATATATATATATATATATATATATATATATATATATATATATATATATATATATATATATATATATATATACCTATATATATACCTATATATATATATATATATATATATATATATATATATATATAAAATGAGGAAATTAAATGAGGAAATTCTAATCGAACTGACACAGCATTTCGATGGGTTTACGTCAGCTCTTTCCGCGTCAAATAACAACAACAACAGTAACATAAATTTCGCAAAGTCTTTCGACACGCTGGACGAAAAAATTGATATGTTAGCGGACAAAATAAAATCCATTGCTGCACAATTCTCATCCTCCAGAAAATCAAATAACATTTCCCAAGCTAGCAGCACAGATGGACTAGAAAATGTAGAATTAAAACTGACGAGAATGATCAAACCACACTTTGATTCCATAACTGATGCGTTATCTACACATCAATTAAAATTCGATGAATTGAGCGGCCAACTCGAAGGTTTAAGGGTCGCCCAGCAGACCCTGATCGATGAGAATATAAAATATCCTTTGTTGAACGAGCAGTCGCTACACCAGGAACTACTTATGGTAGATCATAACAGTTCGTCAAACATCTCAACAACCTGTAAGAGGACATCTATGCAGGACAAAGCTTCCTCACCTATAAAAGAGCTGTTAAACATTACTGCACGGCCAACTCCATGCCCTGATTTGCGTTTATCTTCAGATTCCGACGCAGCATCGATCTACAAATTCGGCACTTTCTGGTCCGAACGCGATTGGACCACTCGCCTACAAAAACTTAAGACTGCTAACAGGCACAATCGTGTTGAGAAAGCATGCTCGAAAATACCCATCAAAGAAAACCAATTGGCATTCTACGTGAATAAAGTTCCTTACAATGCTGATGATGGATGGCTGGGAAGACTTCTGGAAGTGGTTTTCTGCATCACTGATTACAATCTCGAACAACTACCAGAGCGGAAATATAAATCACCTAAGCGGTACAAGCCTGTTATACCAGCCAAATATGCCTGGCTTTTTATGGACTTCAATGGAAATAATGGCAAGTTCGATTGGAAAGGAATCACGTTCAGCCCTTGGAAGAAAGTTAGCAGCAAAATTAACAGTAAGACAAGAAAGAATATTGTAAAAAAAAATGTATACACCCAAATGCCCTTACCCGCGATATTTCCGAGCACAAACCTTACTTTCTATCTACTCCTAAAAACTCCTTCTCTCATAGATACTGACCTTCAGCCTCCTACAACTATACGTGACCGCTTCTCTAGAGGTCCATCCTTTGTTACTTCTAACTGTTCCAAAATGCTGACATTGCCTGTTTCTAGTATTTCCTCTCCTCTTGCAATAACGCGGCCAATTTATGTCCGTTGAGAAACCATAACAAGGCGACTGCAAACGTTGCACCAACAGCGGCAACGGGAAATTCCATATCAAATAATAACTTGACGACGTCTACATCTCCTCAAAGAGTAGACCACACTGTTAGGAATTTTTCCTAACAAAGCACACAAAAACCTCAAACTGTTTTACCACTTTACCACAATTGTGGTGGTATGAGAGGTAAATTATCTAAACTTTATCTCGACGCCAAATCGTGCCATTTTAATTTATTTGCCTTCACCGAAACTTGGCTTAATGATTCACATACAAACGAAGAAATTCTCGACAGCAGCTGGACTATTTACAGAGATGATCGCGACTACTGCTCTACAGGTCAGACGCGAGGAGGTGGTGTCTTAATTGCTGTGAGTAATACACTTCCAAGCAGACGCATCGATACCACACCAAACGTAATGTTCCAGCACTTAATTGTTCAAATCTCTTTCAATAATACGTCGATTTACATTGGTGTAGTTTATATTCCACCCAGATCCGACGAATCAGTATACAACCATCTATGTGAATCAGTATCTTCCTTCGTATCATCTCTTAACGAAAAAGACAAAGTCATATTTTTGGGAGATTTCAATCGCCCCAATCTATATTTTATTCCCGATGAAATTGATACTTACCTTCTCCCTGTAAACCTGTCAGATGCCAACGACCTCAACCTGACGAGTACCTTCTATGGCAACGATTTGCAGCAAGTTTGTCCGACTCCTAACCAAAATGGTAATTGGTTGGATCTAGTGTTCACTAACGCTTATGACGAAGTAGTGGTAAGTCCAACTAATGACGCAGAGCATCTTTTTACAAATAGTTTACACCACACTGCACTATCAGTTGAACTTCCCATTTCTGATTCTATTTACTTAAGAGCCTACAATAATTCAATTGTATATGACTTTCTTAATGCTAATTATGAAAGCATTCACCATCACCTTGACGCTATAGATTGGACGAATACTCTTTCAACGTTAGATCTTGAGGAAGCCATTTCCACTTTTTATAACAAAATCTTTGACGCCGTTGAAAGATATTTACCTAAGATAAAAAAAAAGAAAAAGTTGTCTGAGCCATGGCTTGATAGGGACCTTAGGCATTTGCGAAATCGTAGGAACAAACTTTATAAGCGGATTAAAAACAATATTGACGTTAGTTCTGCTATTCAGGATGAATATAATGAAGTTGCTAAGCAGTTTTCAGCAAAGTCTCACGAGGCTTATGTCAATTACATTAAAACAACGGGCGAAAATATAATCCGCGACCCGAAAAAATTTTACGATTTTGTAAATGTGAGTCGAAAAACCACTGGATATCCCTCGTCGATGTTCTTTAATGATATCACTTCTTCCTCTCCTAGTGAGATTTGTGATTTAAGAATATTTTTAATGCACCAAACCCATCAAACTCACACCTGTCTTTCTCTCATCCTACTCCTACAGATTTTGTCGACCAATTTGAAATTACACGTGACGAAATACGTAAAGCTATTTCGGAACTCGACTGCAACAAAGGCCCTGGGCCCGATCTTCTTCCTCCAACTTTCTTGCGCAAGTGTGTAGAGCAGTTTATAACTCCCTTTCATATTTTTTTCAACATATCACTTTCGTCTGGAGTTTTCCCATCTTGCTGGAAACTTTCATATGTCACACCCATATTCAAAAATGGTGATAGACGCTGTATCGGAAATTATAGGGGCATTGCCAAATTATCTTCAATTCCGACACTTTTTGAAAAGATTGTGTACGATAAACTTTCTCCACTTGTTGACTCCCGTCTGAACGAGCAACAACATGGTTTTAGAAAAGGTCGCTCAACTACCACGAATTTGACAGTCCTAATCTCAGACGTGCTGTGTAAAATGGAGAAAGGATGCCAAATTGACGCAGTCTATACAGACTTTAGTAAAGCTTTTGACAGAGTTGACCACCCTACCTTAATTCTAAAACTCCAGAAATTCGGATTTGCCGGATCTTTGCCTAGCTGGCTGACTTCCTACCTTCGAAATCGAACACAACTGGTAAAATTTCAAGGACTCTTATCGAAAAATATCTCGGCTAGCTCTGGTGTACCACAAGGTAGCCCACTTCTTTTTAATATATTCATTTCTGACCTATCTGACGTCCTAGCAAGTATACCTCATTTACTTTATGCCGACGATCTCAAAGTCTATCACATCATTAAATCTAAATCCGATGCACTCTTTCTCCAATCTAAACTTGATTCACTTGATCATTGGTGCAATGAAAACAAGCTCTCTCTCAACATTGCTAAGTGCCAAGTTATAAGTTTTTCCCGAAAACACACCGTCTCACACAATACGTACTTCCTCGGCAATAATTTGTTAGCTCGAGTTGAAAACGTTGTTGACCTTGGTGTTATCTTGGATGAGAGACTCCGCTTCACCTTGCATTATGATAAAATGCTTTCCCGTGCAAACAAACAGTTAGGCTTCATCAAAAGGCGTGCGAAGGAATTTCGTAACCTGTGGGTCACCAGATGCTTATACATCTCACTTGTACGCCCCATTCTCGAATATGCTTCCATTTGCTGGAATCCGGCTTTTGAGACCCACAATAACAGACTCGAGTCCATACAAAAGCAATTCTTACTTTTCGCATTGAGAGATCTATACAACCCTTACGATTTTAGCACCCTTCCTCCTTATGAGTTTCGACTGGGTCACCTAAACTTATTGCCTCTTGCATCCAGAAGAAAGATGATTTCGGCCTGCTTCACATTTGACGTCATTCGAGGCGTTATCAGAGTTGAGTTCCTCAATAATAAATTGGTGTTAAATAACCCTGTAAGGAGCACCAGGTCCTCTAGTTTTCTTAAGGAATATCCACATTCCACTACTTACGCAGCTAATGAGCCGATTAATAGATGCTGCAGGATATTCAATAGCATAAGTAATCTGTATTCCCCAACGGTCTCAAAATTATCCTTCAAATCTTCCCTTTTCCAAGCCATCCGCAACTCCTTATGTTAAGCTATTTGTCAATGTTTTATATATTCGTTATTTATTTATTATTATTGATTTATTTGTTAATTATTTGATTTATTTATTTAATTTTTTTTTTTTCGTATTACTTTTATATACTCATATTAAGTTTTCGATTTTCTATTTTGCTTTGTATTGTTTATGTAACTTGTACCTTGCTTGGTTAATGAATAAAAAAAAAAAATTTATATACCTAGTCTAGCCATAAATACTGTTACAAACTTTTTGAAGCACTGTTCAATAAAAGAGGTGTTATATGTTAAGAAATCCTTGTTTATTTATTAAATGCATTGTCAACAACGGAAATTGCAACAAGTTATTCGAAGTGATGGCCTTTTGCCTTTACACAAGCCTTTAATCGAGCTGGCCACTTATCTATGGAAGCACGCACGACTTTAATCGGAAAGTTGGCGAATGCATGTGTAAGAGACTTTTTTAAGGATTCGATATTAGAATGTCTTTTAGAGCACGTCATTTGCTCTAAGACAGACCATAATTTGTAATTCAGCGGATTCAGGTCTGGGCTAGAGGAAGGCCAATCTTCAGCTTTAATAAAATCTGAAACATTTTCTTCAAGCCATTTTTGGGCTGACTTCGCCTTATGACCTGGTGCAGAATCTTGCTGGAAACTCCAAGGCTGATTTTTGAATAATGACGTGTTGAGAGGTTTCACTACACTTTCAAGGACACTTTCTTGATAAATTTTGGCAGACGTTTTGACGCCCTTCTCACAAAAATGCAACTTTGTCACCCCGTTGTAGCTAACACAAAGTTTGGATATATATATATATATATATATATATATATATATATATATATATATATATATATATATATATATATATATATATATATATATATATATATATATATATATATATATATGTATATATATATATATATATATATATATATATATATATATATATATATATATATATATATATATATATATATATATATATATATATATATATATATATATATATATATATATATATATATATATATATATATATATATATATATATATATATATATATATATATATATATATATATATATATATATATATATATATATATATATATATATATATATATATATATATATATATATATATATATATATATATATACATATATATATATATAGAGCTTGAGTAGCCTAGTGGGTAGAGCACTGGCTTCTTGCGTGTGGGGTCCCTGGTTCGAATCCAGGTTCGGACGAGGGTCCGCGCACCAAGCTTTGAGTTCACCTAGCTCGGATTAGGTACCTGATTTAAATCAGGGGTAAAGTGAGTCGTGGGACTAATCACTCCACACTCGTATCCACAATGATTAAAAAAAATTGTAATGAAGCTCTCTACCAGCTTCAACCCCTAGACCCGTACAAGGGTTGTCGTGGGATTGCTTTACTTTATATATATATATATATATATATATATATATATATATATATATATATATATATATATATATATATATATATATCTATATATATATATATATATATATATGTGTATATATATATATATATATATATATATATATATATATATATATATATATATATATATATATATATATATATATATATATATATATATAAGAAATATGAATTTTCAGCGAAACGAGTTTGATACTAATTTTCTTCGAAAATTAGTAAAAACTTGGTCTCACAATAGAGATAGTGAGCAGTGTGTTTAGAAGTTACAATCAAAACCTCGTAGAATTTAAACAGCGAAGAAACTAAAGGGAATATCTGAAGTAGTAAATTTCACAATTTGTTCTATTTATAGATTTGATCTTTGTATCCTTCCTAAATACATAGTCATTCTCGTGTTAGCATTCAAAGCGAACACTAGTATATCTCTAACAAGCGCGAATTTAGTTGTCTTCGGAAAACAGTTCCATTTTCTATTTTAAGTTTTACTGACTCATCAAAACTTTATATTTTAATAAGAAGTGAAGTGAAGTTGCGGTTCAGGTTGACAGGAACCCAGGAGGGGAAAAAACGTAGCCGGGAAGATTCCCCGGTAAGACCATTATTAAGGGACCAATTCAAAATGCGCCGTACGGAAAAGACGGTATCAACAAACCAGTTCCAGCTGCTAGCTGACTTGCCAGATGATGATTCCGGTCCGTCACGAAATAACACCCAGGAGCCCAGAAAGGTGAGAGCCCCTCCAATAACATTTGTGGATTTGCAGAGAGATTCCATCATCGCTATGATGGAAAATCTCAAAATTGAAAATTTCGACATCAAAATGATGTCAATAGGCAGGAGACTGTTCCTCAAGACAATTGAAGACTTCGAAACAGTTCGGAAGCATATTACCGCCAAAAAAGTAAATTTTTTCACGCATCAAAGAGCAGATCTCCGTCCAGTTAAAATCGTTTTATCAGGCTTGCATGACTTGCAACCTGAATTCGTTAAAAATATTCTACAGCGCGATTACAAGCTTCGTTGCTTGGATGTGAAAAAGTTCAAGTCGCAGTCCCAAGCACGCGATGATTTCTATTACCTCCTCTACTTGGAGAAGGGGACAAAACTAAGTGCGTGCAGAGAAATAAAATCAATCATGCACACGCTAGTGAAATGGAGTTACTTCTCTAACAAAAGAAACGGCCCCACACAATGTAGGAGGTGTCAAATGTATGGGCATGGATCCTCCCATTGTCAGCTACCAATGAAGTGCATGATTTGCAGCGGCGACCATGATATATCAGAGTGCACGCTTACTGAAGCAGAGGCACATAAGATTAAGTGCTCTAATTGTGGTGAGGCACATGCCAGTAATAACGATCAATGTATTAAGCGCAAGCAATTCATTGAAATCAAAAAGAGCCTGGCGGGAAAGAATTCCAGATCCAATTCCAATAAACGCGAAGAGCCGAAATTTAATGTTGGCGATTTTCCGAATCTCGCACGCCCACGAGCTTGGCAAAACACTCATTCAAGCCCTTTCATAAGCTCACATGAAAGCTCAAATCGTAGTTCAAGTCAAAAGCTTTCATACAGTGCTGTGGCCAAGCAATCCACTTCTCAGCATACAAGAAGCTCTAGTGTACCACGTAATGATTCGTCGGGGGAACTATTACCTGCTGACGTAATGATCTTGCTAGCACAGGAGTTACTTGTAAGCTTGTCAACTTGCAAAACCAAGCATGACCAATTCAATGTTTTAGTTAAGCTAGCCTGTAAGTTTTTATATGACTAAATTTTTAAATATGTTGCTTTGGAATGCTCAAAGCATTAGGAGTAAGAAAGATGAGGCATTTGATCTAGCTGTCAATCAGAAAATAGATATTTTCTTGTTTACAGAAACATGGTTGACGGGGAGAGATAAAATATCTCATCCCGACTACTATATTTATAGAGCAGATAGAGTTGATAGGATAGGTGGCGGCGTTGCAATTGCTGTACTTAAAACAATCAATCATAAATTGATTCCAATACCAAAAACGTCAGCTATTGAGGCTCTTGGTATCGAAATTGATAGTAATTTGAAAATCATTGTTTGCTATTTCCCGGGGACAAAATTAAATCCGGAAAAGATCGCCCAGTTTGGAAGAGAATTAAAGCGACTCACTAAGGATCATCGGAGATTTCTGCTCTGTGGAGATCTGAATGCCCGGCATAAGTATTGGAATTGTAAGTCTTCCAACAAATGCGGTCGTATACTGTATGAGTTCACGCAAGAGAGAAATCTGCTCATACATTCAACACACAGTCCGACGTTTTTCTCCCCTGCGGGCGCTGGTTCCGTCCTGGATTTGGTTATAAGTGATGGTTTAGTACCTATTACCACGCCTTTTACGCTGCAGGCTCTTTCATCCCCACATCTCCCGGTATCATTTACCATTGAAACCCAAAACGCACCAAAAAATATTACTATGCGGCAGAAATATCAATTCAACGAAACTAACTGGAGTGTTTTTCGCGAACATTTAAATTCGAGTATTTCTCTAGGCGAACTTAAGCAGTATTAACAGCTCTGATCAAATAGACGCACTTACGGCACACTTAACTGGAACTGTCAATTCTGGAATTGAAGCAAGCACGCCAAAGAAGAGTGTAAGATTTCAAAGCTTTGAGATCGATCTGTTCACAAAATCTCTTATGCAGAAACGCAATTCTATCAGGCGTAGTTGGCAGCGCAACAGAGATCCTAACTTAAAACGTTTAACCACTTGGTTGACAGGTTTAATTCAAAAAAGGATCCTCATTCTACGTAACAGCCGGTGGAACAATATGCTTCAAAATCTTGACCATGGCTCGCAACAGTTCTGGAGACTGAATAAAATATTCAGGAAAAGTGCTTCCAATCAAATCCCCATTCTCCACAACAAAGACAACAAGCATGCTTATTCAAATGAAGAGAAAGCAAATCTGATTGCGAGCACTTTTGAGACATCCCACCAGCTCACAGCTAACATGAGTAACCCTGTTGTAGAATCTATGGTTCAACACGCGATTACGTCACTTCCAGAAAGGCCGTCACCCTGTGCTATTGAATATTGCAAACCAAGAGAAATCATTGCTTTTCTGGGCAAGCTTAAAACGAACAAAGCTCCAGGGCCTGACGGCATACCCAACAAATGTCTCAAGAAGCTTCCCAGAAGGGCGGTGGTTCTACTTTGTTTTATATTTAATGCCTGCTTGAAGATATCTTACTTTCCGACTTTCTGGAAACAAGCAAGGGTTATTCCAATACACAAGTCAGGCAAGAACCCTGCTTTGCCTGAGAGCTACAGACCTATCAGCTTGCTTTGTTCGCTTGGTAAAATATTCGAGCGAGTGATTCTGAAACGCGTAAAATATTTTTTGGAGTGTGGGCAAATTTTACCCCAATTTCAGTTCGGTTTTCGCGAGGGTTATTCAACCAACCACCAACTATTCCGAGTTACTCACGATATCAAAAGGTCGTTCGCTGAGAAAGAATCTGTAGGCTTGATCACATTAGACATTGAAAAGGCTTTCGACAATTTCTGGCACGAGGGTCTACTCTTCAAAATGATTACTTTTAAAGTCCCTATCTACCTTATTAAAATCGTGCAGTCATTTCTGACTGATCGTGATTTTGCAGTAAAGGTTAATAGCAGTCTTTCCTCGCACCGCGTAATACCTGCAGGACTCCCTCAGGGATCATGTTTAAGTCCAACCCTTTTTAATCTCTACACAGCTGACATTCCATCAAATCGCCATTCCAAACTGGCTATTTTTGCAGATGACACCTGCATATATACTACCAGCGTTGACCCCGAAACAGCTATATCCAACTTGGAAAATTCGTTTATGCAATTGTATCAGTATTTTTTCAGATGGAAGATTAAAATCAATGCTGCCAAAACAAAGGCAATTTATTTTTCAAAAAAGAGGAAAGCATCAAACCTTCCTTCCCGAAGCCTCAACTTATTGGGGCAGACAATTGAATGGGCTGATGAAATTTCCTATTTGGGTATAACGCTTGATAAAAAACTCAAATACAAGGCGCAGACGGACAATGCTTGCCTGAAGGTCGCAAAAAGCGCACATGCCCTTTTCCCACTGTTAAACCGCAAATCCATATTGTCACTAAAAAACAAAATGACTCTTGTTAAACAAGTACTACAGCCAGTGATGCTTTACGGAGCACCAGTGTGGGGCATGTGTGCTAACGCCCACATATACAAACTTCAGATAGCTCAAAACAAGTGGCTCAAGATGATCTGCAATAAGCCGTTTTTCTATTCCACGCGCAAGCTACACATCGAAACCGGAGTAAAGGAGGTAAAAATCCTTATAAAAAAGCATAGGATAAAATTTATTAGAAAATCTAGCCATTGCAACAACGCCCTCATTCAATCTTTTGCACAATCTACTAATAGATAGTAATAATACGATAGTTTTAGCACTAGTCTAAAGTAGATTTTAGTTAGATTTAAGTAAGCTTAGTCTAGTTATAAGAAAAATTAAAGCATCTAAATATAAGGTTTTTGTACATTTTTCCTTATACTGACTCATTACTTTAAGTTCAATTAATCTCAGGAATAAGACTAAATTTAGTTCATAGTTGAAGAAGCATATTGCTTAAAGCTCTAAATTAAGTCTCAGCAAACCTGTTAAGTTTTAATTATAATGAATAAATTTGAATTTGAATTTGAATTTGAATTTAAATACATAGTCATTTTCGTAGATCTCTCTGTTCTGAAGGGAAAACTCACTTGAGGCTCGACGTCGCCGCGCGTTTTGGCTTTTATAAATAATTAAGATTTGTCAAAAATAACGTAGTTTTAAAATATTTCAATTGTTTGTCCAAGGTTTACTTTGATAATATTTAAATTTGAATTATGTGAATATCAGAGCCTACTTGTTTAAAAAAGTAACATTTTCTGTTGGTATGTTTCATACACAAAGGATTGAATAATTATACACACAAGATTGAATTTGTAAAGGATTTTTAGTCTTGGAATCAATAAAAGTTGTGATTTAAAAATAAAAAAGTAGTAGTGTTTCAACAACTATAAGTTGTCATTAGTGTTGTCAAAAGTAATGTTATTAATAGTGAATTGGAAGGGATCAATTAATTAGGTAAGTCAAAAATTATTCATTATTATTCGGTTTATGTCCTGTGTGTTAGCACTTTTCCTTCTTTTTGTTGTGCTTTTTACTGAATTTTCGAAGAAAATTTAGTATTAAACTCACTTCGACGAAAATTCATATTTCTTTTTATATATATAAATATATATATATATATATATATATATATATATATATATATATATATATATATACATATATATACATAAATATAAATATATATATATATATATATATATTTATATATATATATATATATATATATATATATATATATATATATATATATATATATATATATATATTTATATATATAAATAAATATATATCTATATATATATTGATCTGAAATTTTTCGAAGACATAGATGCATGTAGTGGGTAGGTCCATGACTTGCTAGAATTCAGATATCTTTACCCTTTTGGTGGCGGCGGGCATTGTAGTGAATTTTCAGGTACTGCTATATTTCCAAGCAGTGTAAATATTTGTTAATAAAAGTATTGGGAATGAAAACCTATTATGTCTATGATAAAGAATTGGAAATTAGGAGCCGTGTGTGGATGCTGAGTGCCTAAAAGTAGGCAAGGAATTTTTTTAAATTTTGATTTGTCATTACTTCTGACAGAAACGGTAGATCATTGTGAAAATTGAAGAGCGTATTGATGTTGGCTAGGACTTACCACATGTGGATTTTCAAAACAGTGCGGGTAACCCTGTAGCTACGGCAGGCTGAAAAAAAAATTCAAATCAACGACCCTCCTGAGAATTTTTTAATTTTTGACAAAAACTTCAAATCTTTGATTTATCTTAGCCTTTGTCCATCAAGTCAAATTGAAATTTTTAAAATTCCGATTTGCACAAGAACGGCAACCTATCACCAAATTACCTCTACTTTTAGTACTCGAAACTTCTGTTCACGAGAAATGACGACCGGCCTATCTAATCATAATGAAAATCACAGAACATATTGGTATTAACTAGGACCAAGTCTAATAGAAGTGATTTTGAAATGCGGGCATTCCTGTGGCAGTGGAACCATCTTGAAAAATCACTGAGATAAATACTGCTTTTGGGCCTATAGCTTCCGATTTAGCTATCAAAGTTCAACAAAATTCAAACAGTTTTGTATCAGCTATGACTGATTTCCTTAATGCGTTACTTGCAACACAGCTTTGTTTGAAAAAAGAAACAATGCTCTTTACTTTGGGTAATATTGCTAGCAACTCAGAAATTGTTAGGGTTTGTTGAGCAACTAAATTCAGTGTATGAGCAAAACATGCGATATACTTCCTTCTCCCAAAAGCAATTTCTACAGCTTTTACCATGTTTGCAGCATTATCTGTTGCTACTGCAGTAAATTTTCCAGCACTGAAACCCCATTCATCGCAGGTTTTATTAAGTTGTGTGGCTATATATTCCAAAGTGTGTCGTTCATCGAGATGATACACCCCAAAGTTACTGACTGAAATTCTATTCCGATCCCAAAATGAGCTGTGACATAGCTTCTCATTTGCAAATCCGACCAAATGTCGTTTGTTAACGTCATATATTCCACAGATGACAATTTATTTTTCATAATCGTTAACAGAACATCATATTTAACATCGAGCCAACGGGTTACTGAAGCTCTGCTGGAAATATCGTAACGAGGTGATAGCAGGGCTTCGAAGCCTTCATTTTCAACAATAGAAAAAGGCTGATTGTCTTTGCAAATCGTGAACAATATTGCATTATTAATTTTTTTCGTTTTGTCACCAGAAGATGAATATGCATAAATTTTCTTGAAACTACTTTCTGTTGACATCTAACGTTTCAAAGGTTGCTCTTCAGCACAGTCTGTGTCTACATCAATAGAAATAGCTCCGATTGCATAATTACTCGATGATGAAGTTAACGGGATAGGCTCGTTGCGTTTTTCAGTATGCTATGGATCTAGTAAACCTTCTTTAACAGAACTACTACTAGGAGAAGTTGACGAACCTGTATCAGAATTGTTTGCTTTGAAAGGAGAAGCGATAGTTTTAATGGAAAAGATATCCATGTTGGCTACTTTGTGTAAGTTTTTGATATGCACCATCAAATTTGACGTATTTCCCGCGGACAGAGTTTACATGTTGCAGATTTTTCGTCATTTTTATCGTAGTACTTCCACTCAACAACTTTTTTGTAACTGGTGCCACGATGATGAAAGATCTTTAATCTTTGGTTTCCAACTAAAAGCGAAAACTCTAGAGAATTATACTGGTTTCTGAAAAATAAGGAAAATACTATGTTCCATACTCAACAGCATTAAGCAAAGAAAAATAAATAACAATCTTAATCAAAGAGAAGGCGATGTTGAAGGGAACGTCACAATAAAATTGAATCGTTTATTGCAGAAAAAACAGCTGTAGTATTTCAACTTTGTTCGGAACTAAAAAAACACTTCTTACTTCTAGTAGAGATTTGCTTTTGGAAAAATTTAAATAAGTAAAACACCTCACTAAGACTAGTATTGCTTTGCTCTAACATTTTTCCAGACCACGGATTCATGGCGAAAAATCCCTCAAATCATTGCACTTATGCAATTTCTGCAGTAAAATCAATTTTCAATTCTATATTTCTATTTTGATGATAATATAAAGTTAATTATTGGCTGGTTATTGTCGTTTTTCAGAAATCTCATAATAAATATTTACAGTAAAGATGATCTAATATAAATTAGGTAGAAGTGAGGTTTTACTAGATCGTTATCCTTCATCCAATTGGGCTCAACTTTTGTGTTTCGATAACTGTCAAATTGTGTTTTCACATGTAAATTTAATTTAAAAAGTTTTTCAGATCGCGTTTTTTCTTCGCTAACATTCTCACTCTTTGCAATAAAAACGATACCGAAACACAAAAAATGAGGGCGACTGCCCAGACAAAGTATAACAATGTAATAAAATCTCACTCTAACCGGATAATATCCATACATAAAAAATTCAAGCGCATCAGAACCGCTAGAAAACTGCATTTCGAAGAAATTGTCTTTGAGTGACAAAAAAAATGTGGAAAGACGTTATACACTTTTTTGTAGTATCATATCAACCATTCCTTATCCAAAGCAACAAAACCCAACTATAACATAGACGATGAAAATGTTCAGTGCTGGCAACACTTTTCCAACGAAGCAGCAATAAGTTTACCATACCAAGCTCATGCTTAAATCAACTTATCCTTTGAATTTCGTTCTCACCGCAGGGTTTCATCGAAAGTTTCAGCGGTTAGAGGTTGTTTGAGGCTGCTCTCCGAAAAATTTTCAATATTCATTTTAGTATGTAATTTGAAGCATCTTTTGGTGCCATATTTACGAAAATGCCTGATGCTGGTTACCCTGTGTTAGCAGCAAAGCAAAATCTGCTTCACGTTAAGTTAAACCCACCTCGTGAATTTCATTTCGATTGAATCACTGCGCTGGAAGTTATACATGTGAAAAGAACTTTAGGATTACCACCCTCAACACCTTTCAAATTTTCAAGACGGTAATATTTGTTGTTAATTTTCATTGCAGGGTCATTCGTTTTCATTCAGGTTTTCATTCCCAATACTTTTTTTAACAAATATTTACACTGCTTGGAAATATAGCAGTACCTGAAAATTCACTACAATGCCCGCCGCCACCAAAAGGGTAAAGATATCTGAATTCTAGCAAGTCATGGACCTACCCACTACATGCATCTATGTCTTCCAAAAATTTCAGCTCTGAATTCTAGCAAGTCATGGACCTACCCACTACATGCATCTATGTCTTCCAAAAATTTCAGCTCAAGATATATATATATATATATATATATATATATATATATATATATATATATATATATATATATATATATATATATATATATATATGTATATATATATATATATATATATATATATATATATATATATATATATGTATATATATATATATATATATATATATATATATATATATATATATATATATGTGTATATATATATAGATATATATATATATGTATATATATATATATATATATATATATATATATATATATATATATATATATATATATATATATATATATTTATATATATATATATATATATATATATATATATATATATATATATATAGATATTTATATCTATATATATTTATATATATATATATATATATATATATATATATATATATATATATTTATATATAAATATAAATATATATATATATATATATATATATATATATATATATATATATATATACATATATATATATATACATATATATATATATATATATATATATATATATATATATATATATACATATATATATATATATATATATATATATATATATATTTATATATAAATATAAATATATATATATATATATATATATATATATATATATATATACATATATATATATATACATATATATATATATATATATATATATATATATATATATATATATATACATATATATATATATATATATATATACATATATATATATATATATATATATATATATATATATATATATATATATATATATATATATATATATATATATATATATATATATATATATATATATATATATCTTGAGCTGAAATTTTTGGAAGACATAGATGCATGTACTGGGTAGGCCCTTGACTTGCTACAATTCAGATATCTTTACCCTATTGGTGGCGGCGGGCATTGTAGTGAATTTTCAGGTACTGCTATATTTCCAAGCAGTGTAAATATTTGTTAAAAAAAGTATTGGGAATGAAAACCAATTATGTCTATGATAAATAATTGGAAATTTTGAGCCGTGTGTGGATGCTGAGTGCCTAAAAGTAGGCAAGGAATTTTTTTAAATTTTGATTTGTCATTACTTCTGACAGAAACAGTAGATCATTGTGAAAATTGTAGAGCATATTGATGTTGGCTAGGACTTACCACATGTGGATTTTCAACAGTGCGGGTAACCCTGTAGCTACGGTAGGCTCCTGAAAAAAAAATTTCAAATCAACGACCCTCCTGAGAATTTTTTAATTTTTGACAAAAACTTCAAATCATTGATCGAATTTAGCCTTTGTCCATCAAGTCAAATTGAAATTTTTAAAATTCCGATTTGCACAAGTACGGCAACCCATCACCAAATTACCTCTATTTTCAGTACTCGAAACTTCTGTTCACGAGAAATGACGACCGGCCTATCTAATCATAATGAAAATCACAGAACATATTGGTATTAACTAGGACCAAGTCTAATAGAAGTGATTTTGAAATGGGGGCATTCCTGTGGCAGTGGTACCATCTTGAAAAATCACTGAGATAAAAACTGTTTTTGGACCTATAGCTTCCGATTTAGCTATCAAATTTCAACAAAATTCAAACAATACTTGGACCTCACCCCAGACAAAATTTGGTTAAAATTTGGTTGAAAAATTAGAATAGAGCTGCCAGCTATGGATATTTTGGTCTCCTAAATTTTGCAAATTTGCTCAGAAAAATAAAGTTTTTTCCCCTATAACTTCCGGTCCAGTGTCGAAATCAAAATGAAGTTCATACAGTCAATGGACCTTAATGTAAACCAAATGTCGTAGGAATTTGTAATTTTTTTGAATTTCTTTACCAAGCGATTATGCCATTAGATTTGCAAATGCGAATGACCCTGCAATGAAAATTAACAACAAATATTACCGTTTTGAAAATTTGAAATGTGTTGAGGGTGGTAATCCTAAAGTTCTTTTCACAGGTATAACTTCCAGCGCAGTGATTCAATCGAAACGAAATTCACGAGGTGGGTTTAACTAAACGTGAAGCAGATTTTGCTTTGCTGCTAACACAGGGTAACCAGCATCAAGCATTTTCGTAAATATGGCACCAAAAGATGCTTCAAATTACATACTAAAATGAATATTGAAAATTTTTCGGAGGGCAGCCTCAAACAACCTTTAACCGATGAAACTTTCGATGAAACCCTGCGGTGAGAACGAAATTCAAAGGATAAGTTGATTTAAGCATGAGCTTGGTATGGTAAACTTATTGCTGCTTCGTTGGAAAAGTGTTGCCAGCACTGAACATTTTCATCGTCTATGTTATAGTTGGGTTTTGTTGCTTTGGATAAGGAATGGTTGATATGATACTACAAAAAAGTGTATAACGTCTTTCCACATTTTTTTTGTCACTCAAAGACAATTTCTTCGAAATGCAGTTTTCTAGCGGTTCTGATGCGCTTGAATTTTTTATGTATGGATATTATCCGGTTAGAGTGAGATTTTATTACATTGTTATACTTTGTCTGGGCAGTCGCCCTCATTTTTTGTGTTTCGGTATCGTTTTTATTGCAAAGAGTGAGAATGTTAGCGAAGAAAAAACGCGATCTGAAAAACTTTTTAAATTAAATTTACATGTGAAAACACAATTTGACAGTTATCGAAACACAAAAGTTGAGCCCAATCGGATGAAGGATAACGATCTAGTAAAACCTCACTTCTACCTAATTTATATTAGATCATCTTTACTGTAAATATTTATTATGAGATTTCTGAAAAACGACAATAACCAGCCAATAATTAACTTTATATTATCATCAAAATAGAAATATAGAATTGAAAATTGATTTTACTGCAGAAAATGCATAAGTGCAATGATTTGAGGGATTTTTCGCCGTAAAATTGATTTTACTGCAGAAAATGCATAAGTGCAATGATTTGAGGGATTTTTCGCCATGAATCCGTGGTCTGGAAAAATGTTAGAGCAAAGCAATACTAGTCTTAGTGAGGTGTTTTACTTATTTAAATTTTTCCAAAAGCAAATCTCTACTAGAAGTAAGAAGTGTTTTTTTAGTTCCGAACAAAGTTGAAATACTACAGCTGTTTTTTCTGCAATAAACGATTCAATTTTATTGTGACGATCCCTTCAACATCGCCTTCTCTTTGATTAAGATTGTTATTTATTTTTCTTTGCTTAATGCTGTTGAGTATGGAACATAGTATTTTCCTTATTTTTCAGAAACCAGTATAATTCTCTAGAGTTTTCGCTTTTAGTTGGAAACCAAAGATTAAAGATCTTTCATCATCGTGGCACCAGTTACAAAAAAGTTGTTGAGTGGAAGTACTACGATAAAAATGACGAAAAATCTGCAACATGTAAACTCTGTCCGCGGGAAATACGTCAAATTTGATGGTGCATATCAAAAACTTACACAAAGTAGCCAACATGGATATCTTTTCCATTAAAACTATCGCTTCTCCTTTCAAAGCAAACAATTCTGATACAGGTTCGTCAACTTCTCCTAGTAGTAGTTCTGTTAAAGAAGGTTTACTAGATCCATAGCATACTGAAAAACGCAACGAGCCTATCCCGTTAACTTCATCATCGAGTAATTATGCAATCGGAGCTATTTCTATTGATGTAGACACAGACTGTGCTGAAGAGCAACCTTTGAAACGTTAGATGTCAACAGAAAGTAGTTTCAAGAAAATTTATGCATATTCATCTTCTGGTGACAAAACGAAAAAAATTAATAATGCAATATTGTTCACGATTTGCAAAGACAATCAGCCTTTTTCTATTGTTGAAAATGAAGGCTTCGAAGCCCTGCTATCACCTCGTTACGATATTTCCAGCAGAGCTTCAGTAACCCGTTGGCTCGACGTTAAATATGATGTTCTGTTAACGATTATGAAAAATAAATTGTCATCTGTGGAATATATGACGTTAACAAACGACATTTGGTCGGATTTGCAAATGAGAAGCTATGTCACAGCTCATTTTGGGATCGGAATAGAATTTCAGTCAGTAACTTTGGGGTGTATCATCTCGATGAACGACACACTTTGGAATATATAGCCACACAACTTAATAAAACCTGCGATGAATGGGGTTTCAGTGCTGGAAAATTTACTGCAGTAGCAACAGATAATGCTGCAAACATGGTAAAAGCTGTAGAAATTGCTTTTGGGAGAAGGAAGTATATCGCATGTTTTGCTCATACACTGAATTTAGTTGCTCAACAAACCCTAACAATTTCTGAGTTGCAAGCAATATTATCCAAAGTAAAGATCATTGTTTCTTTTTTCAAACAAAGCTGTGTTGCAAGTAACGAATTAAGGAAATCAGTCATAGCTGATACAAAACTGATTCATGATGTCGCCACTTGCTGGAACAGCACGTATTATATGATTCAAAGATTTCTTGAGCTACGAAAGCCTGTCAGCGAAATATTAATTCGACATAGAATGGCACCGGCGATGTTGAACGGTATGGAGTGGACGATTTTGTCATCGCTTTATAGCATACTCCGCCTACTTGAAGCAGCGACTAAAGAAATATCTGTTGACAAATATTGTTCCAGCAGCAAAGTTATGCATTTAGTTCATTGCATGGTATCAAAACTTAAAAACCTAGTAGTTGATACTGAAGAGCCTTTATTACAAATGGTACACAAACGCATTCTTAATAAACGAATGGGTGCGGTCGAACATATTTCGTCTTTAGCAATTTGCAACAATATTGGACCCGCGATTCAAGGAACTTCATTTTGAAGACCAACTGGCTTGTTCAAATGCCATACTTAAAATCAAAGAACTAATGAAAAAAGATCAGCAAAATAAATTATGTGTAGCTGCGGAATCAGACTTGGATGGCTCAGACAAAACTCAGTCCGATTTTAATCTCTGGAGCGATCATCATCATTTAGTTCAACGAGATTGGAAAACAAATAAAACTGATGAAAGTGTCTCAGCTGAATTATCTCTTTACTTAAGGGCTCCAGTTAACAGATTAAATGAAAGCCCTATGGCAGTATGGGTTGATTATAAAGTACAATTTCCAAAATATTGCATACAAGTACTTGACTATGTTCCCTAGTTCTGTGCCATTTGAAAGATTATTTTCGAAGGCTGCGCAGGTTTTAACTCAACAGAGAAATCGGTTACAAGCTAAACGGGTGAACAAAGTTTTGTTTATGCAAGGTTTAAGCAAAAAATGATTGAATGATTGATTTGTATTCTATTTCTTTTTTTATACATATAATTAATATACTTGATTTGTGTTAAAATTCTTCTTTTAACTGTTTTTTCTTTCAAAAAAGCAATGATAGATGACGTGGACACATATTTCCTTTTGTTCTCTTTGTTTCAAACCAGAGGTCAAAGCAAATTTCAAATTTAACTGATATTATTTTTCATTTATTCTATTTGGATAAATATTGCTAAGGTAAAGAATGTGGAACTTATCCCAAAATTATTTTCTGCTTTTTTATCCAGTAGTAGTAGTAAACTTCATATTTAGCCAACATTTGTACTTTTCGTAAATTTTCCAGAAATTTCATAATTAATGTGCTCATTCTTTAGAATAATGAGATAATTTATCTGAACGAGCATTTAAATTTAATTGTGTTAGATACTCACGTGAAAAATATACATTGAAACAATATCAACCCCTTATATTCAGTGAGTAATACCACCTAACCAAAATCGATATTTACATTTCGATATATCGCAAACGATCGTTATACAGTTTCGATATATCATATCGGAAAGAATATCGATATATATTTTACATGAACATCTCTACTGTATATAGCTCAGAAAGCACTTGAATTGCGATACAACTTGAGATATCTCCCCACTGATTGCGACAAGTTGATAACAATATCTAAGTCCAAGTTGAAAAAAGACACAATGTACTCCGCCAAGATAAGGCACGCCCCTTTTATACGATCAGATACGTTTCTCATTCCCACTAGGCAATATATAAGTGATTTGCCAAAGATACTATTTTAACGAATGGTAATTTATGGAATATTGATTTTCTGGAAACCTATTCTGATTATAAAAATGGTAAGTGATAAGATAGTTAACGCGGAATACTACTTTAAGGAATATCTCCGACACTTTTATCCAATCCACTACAGAGAATTTCGTTTGTCGCCAACAAATGTTCACTGCGCTTATTGTTTCTGGATGGTATTATACGCACGCCACCACGCTCTCACCTATCAGCTAACACTGATATATACATTCTCACCTGTCGTTTGAGAGTATGCTTTGTTATGGGCAAATAAAATTCGTTTCCTTCACAAATACATATTATTTATTTCACTTCACAATTTTTCTTTCAAACTTATTTTGGACACAATTTTAGCACCTTAAAGGTAAGTACGCAGTCTTGCCTGAATTTCGGTTCCCCTTTAAAATGCATGGGAAAAGAGTGACGGAATTCCGTCACCTGAATTTTTTTCAGGTCACTTGAGAAAATCGGTACGCAGTCTGTCCTGAAACGTTGCCTGAAAAGTGTCAGAATGTTAGTGCTGCTCTTTGCTCGTAGGTGGCTCTGCAGCACAAGTGGAGAGTTTTTTCAGGCACGAGGTGACGGAATTAAATGGTCTGCTATTTATTTGGGGTGTGTTCAATGTGCATGCTATAGCAGCTATTAGCTGCTATTTTAGCAGCTCTGGCTGTCCAATGTCACGAAATAGCTACTTTCTGATGCTTGCTATTTGACAGTCGGGCTGTCCAAGATTCCGGCATAGCTGCTAAGGTAGCAGCTATTCGCTGCTCGTAGTCTGGAGGATAGCTAGAAAGTAGCTAAGGCAAAATGGCCGTGCGTACACAGCTGACATGCAGTTTAAACGTCATTTTCAATTTGAAATTGAAATGAAAAGAAGTTTTTGCACTTTTGTGACAAAAGAGATGAGGAATAAATTTGAAAATAGTGACAGCATAAATTAAATACGGGCTTTTAAACACTTAAACTCAACTCGAGTTTTAAGTTGGCTTGTACATAGCGCAGCTCATCTTGAGTTTTTAGAAGGCAAGCATGAATCGTAAAAGGCCGGGTGCTCTGATTTCTGTATTATCAAATTTTCAACGATTATTTTTTGCTCTTTTTCTCATATATGGCGTCAAAAGCCGGAAATAAATGATACGTTTTAAATATTTTAGGAAAATTTTAATGGATTGTGCAGCTGTATGTTGAAAACTCCTAAATTTCATACAGTTTCAAAAGTGCAATGAAAGTATTGAACTGATCCACGAAAATGCAAAAATTACAATAAAAAAATTGAAACAAAATTATTTTTGAATTTCCTGCGTAAAGGCTGCCTTCGTAGCAGCTCTTGGCTGTCCAATATCCATAGCTGCTTCACCTAGCTACTGCGTATTTTGACACTTGCTAACGTGATGCTATGCTATGCTTTTGGAGCAGCTATAGCATGCTCATTGAACACACCCTTGGTCACGTAAAGCAATCATTTTGGCCATTTTGAACGCGCGTCAAATTTGAATTTTGTTTGAAAATTTAAAATTTGTTGTACTTCGGAACTTTCTGTCGACAAATTAACTAATTTTATGCGTAGGATAGTTCGTGCAAAACTTGAAGCAAAGATTTTCCAGCACATTTGGTTTTTTTGGCAGATACGTTTGCTAGGAAGCACTTTAATTAGCTGGTTGGTTAATTGAATTAGTGCGACGTTATAAAAGATCTGTTCGCGTACTTCAGCAAACTGCAGCAGTAACATAATTTGGCAGCTGGCTTCTTTTTGCTGCAAAATTTGGCTTGAAGCAATTACGCGAATCTATTTGAATATATTATAATAGATTCAGGTACGCGAACAGAACTAAAGTTTTCAACACCGCATGTGTACGCGATATGAAATGCATGGATGGAAATTATGTATTCGTGTGAAGGAAATATATATCAAATAAACAATTATTAAATAGATTACATAATTGTTTTACTTCGAAAAACTACGCCTATTTTCATTCAGTCTAATTGAATTTAAAGTGAAAGTAGTTTTTAAAATTTGCTACTAGAACTTGGTTTCTTTCATAAACTTTGGTTTGGTTCATAATATAGCAGTATGATGAGGCAGCAAACCTGAATGAATTTAAAACTGAAGAGCTGAAAGAAGCATTGATGGAATAGTAACATAGTATTTCACATACAGTTGGTAGATTGTAAAGGTTATTTTCAAAGAAAGCTAATTTCTAAATCCCATGCCGCCAAAGTTGAGAGCAATTAACTGTCACTTTGTAATATTCTACACTTCTCTACACGAAAATTTTTCCGTGTAGAAATAAATAGCAAAACCGAGTGACCGAAATTCAGGCAAGACTGCGTACTTACTCTAAGGTAAGTACGCAGTCTTGCCTGAATTTCGGTTCCCCTTTAAAATGCATGGGAAAAGAGTGACGGAATTCCGTCACCTGAATTTTTTTCAGGTCACTTGAGAAAATCGGTACGCAGTCTGTCCTGAAACGTTGCCTGAAAAGTGTCAGAATGTTAGTGCTGCTCTTTGCTCGTAGGTGGCTCTGCAGCACAAGTGGAGAGTTTTTTCAGGCACGAGGTGACGGAATTAAATGGTCTGCTATTTATTTGGTCACGTAAAGCAATCATTTTGGCCATTTTGAACGCGCGTCAAATTTGAATTTTGTTTGAAAATTTAAAATTTGTTGTACTTCGGAACTTTCTGTCGACAAATTAACTAATTTTATGCGTAGGATAGTTCGTGCAAAACTTGAAGCAAAGATTTTTCAGCACATTTGGTTTTTTTGCCAGATACGTTTACTACGAAGCACTTTAATTAGCTGGTTGGTTTATTGAATTAGCGCGACGTTATAAAAGGTATGTTACTTCACCAAACTGCAGCAGTAACATAATTTGGCAGCTAGCTTCTTTTTGCTGCAAAATTTGGCTTCAAGCAATTATGCGAATCTATTTGAATATGCTATAATAGATTCAGGTACGCGAACAGACCTAAAGTTTTCAACACCGCATGTGTACGCGATATGAAATGCAGGGATGGAAATTATGTATTCGTGTGAAGGAAATATATATCAAATAAACAATTATTAAATAGATAACATAATTGTTTTACTTCGAAAAACTACGCCTATTTTCATTCAGTCTAATTGAATTTAAAGTGAAAGTAGTTTTTAAAATTTGCTACTAGACCTTGGTTTCTTTCATAAACTTTGGTTTGGTTCATAATATAGCAGTATGATGAGGCAGCAAACCTGAATGAATTTAAAATTGAAGAGCTGAAAGAAGCATTGATGGAATAGTAACATAGTACTTCACATACAGTTGGTAAATTGTAAAGGTTATTTTCAAAGAAAGCTAATTTCTAAATCCCATGCCGCCAAAGTTGAGAGCAATTAACTGTCACTTTGTAATATTCTACACTTCTCTACACGAAAATTTTTCCGTGTAGAAATAAATAGCAAAACCGAGTGACCGAAATTCAGGCAAGACTGCGTACTTACTCTTAAGGCTGGTACTGAGTTCGAATTCACGTGAAATTTTGACATGTCTCCATTATCTGGTCATTCTTTCGAGCGAAAATTTTGGCAATGGAGAAAAGCAGAGACAATGCTCATTTCTGGCGGATAAAATGTCAAGAATTTCACTTTTCGATCGATTTTCTTATTGGAAAGACATTTGCACAGCTCCATTTTCAAATTGAAACACCAAATGTCACTTTTTCGCTCGAAAGAATGAACTGCACAAACTAAATTGGCGTGAAATGATTGGAGACATGTTTCAGTGCCATCTACGTTTTCAACGCGAAAGCAACTTCAAAGCAACTTTTCATGCTAAGAACTTAGTACAACTCTTGCTTATTTTCAAGCTAAATTTTCGCCGAAGCAGATTTCACGTGAAATTTTGTATGAAAATTTCACGTGAAATCGAGCTCAGTACTATGCTTTAGACAATATTTTAAACTTAACGATCACGGCTTGAGGTAAACTGTTTAACAGACTCAACGAATTAAGAATGCTAACTCTGACCTAAAGGCTGGTACTGAGTTCGAGTTCACGTGAAATTTTGACATTTCCCCATTATCAGACCATTCTTTCGAGCGAAAATTTTGACAACAGAGAAAAGCAGAGACACTGCTCATTCTTGACGGATAAAATGTCAAGAATTTCAATTTTCGATCGATTTTCTTATTGGAAAGTCATTTGCACTGCTCAATTTTCAAATTCAAATACTAAATGTCACTTTTTCGCTCGAAAGAATGAACTGCACAAACTAAATTGGCGTGAAATGATTGACAACATGTTTTAGTGCCATCTATGTTTTCGAAACGAAAGCAACTTCAAAGCAACTTTTCATGCTAAGAACACAGTACCAAACTTGCTTATTTTCAAGCTAAATTTTCGCCGAAACAGATTTCACGTGAAATTTTGTATGAAAATTTCACGTGAAATCGAACTCAGTACTATGCTTAATGTGACTGACTGAATGAATGTATGAATTGGATCATCCCTTTTATAGTGTGGATCGATTAATTTGTCAATCAATCCTTTCTTTCGATAACTTAATGATTTTGATAATAAATCAAGTAAATTCTTTGAAATTTGCATTTGTCGCGATTTGTTTATAAATTTCAATTTCTTTAATCGCATTAAGCCGAAACATTTGTATATCAATCAAATTCTTTGAAATTCGCATTTGTCGCGATTTGTTTATAGATTTCAATTTCTTTAGTTGTTTGTATTAAGGTGAAAACGTTTGCATAATCGATCTTCGAAATTGTTTGTTTAATTTAGAAGACCGCATTCGATTGAAGATCGATTACTCGCGGTTATTATGTTTATAGAAAGATTATGGATAATTCGGAGATTGCATGATTTAGTTACATAGGTTGATTAAGCATAAGTGTTTTATTAATGCGAATACGCGTATGTTTACGAAATGGATCTGCGAAATGGATATGGCTTATGATTTATGAATTTCTTGTATTGCCTTTATGGAATTTAATGAATTGACAAGTTTAATGTTCTGATGAATTTCGCAATTTGGATTGTTTATGTGACACTTAGTGTGAGTGGCACATAACAGCATCCCCCTGGGAAAAGACGTATTTTAATTTGTAAATTTAATATTCGTCGTAGCTTACTTTTCCCACTGAGGATCTATATCTTGACTGTGTTCTTTTTGAACGTAATGGGGTTGACTGATATGATTCATTTCCAGGTAATATGGCAGGTGAACTTTCATTTATTGTGTTTAGTTCGAGGTCAATACTGCGATTTCTAGGGGTAGTGGCTGAATTGTATTGGTTGATAGTGATTGATTTGCAACAACATTGGCGATCAATTCTTAAGAAATTTGGTAAGATTGGTTTGACACAGTTGTATAATTTACGAGGGGCGTTTGAAAAGTCCGTGCAAAAATAAAAACCTCTTACGTGTTTGGGGTATAGCGTTTATATTTTTCGACATAGTCTTCTTTTAGGCTTATACACTAAGTCTCACGATGTTCTAGTTTGTTGATCCCTTCCGAATATCGGCGACATCAACTGGACGGGAATGACATTCAGCCCTTGGAGAAATATTACCGGCAAAACTAGGAATAAGAAACAAAAAATTGTAAAAAAATATTGTATCCCTAGCCATTCCTTTGCCCAACTTCCTCCCGCCCATAAGACTTTCTCATCATCTTCTCAGTCTCAGTCTCTAGTGACAACAGACAATTCTTCGTTAACTGATGCTTTTACTCGTAATGCATCTACTCGTAATAATAATTATGCATCTATACCCCCAGCATTTGACGCGTCATCTTCTCACTCAAGCAGGTATGCTAGCGTAACTAATAAAATCTTCTCCAAGGTTTCCAATCAGGCTGCCGCAAACATAGGTATAGATAGCAATATGACATCTGAATCTCTTCGAAGATCAGTCAATCCTGTTAGGCATTTTTCCTAACCAAACTCAGACAAGCCTCTTTTTTACCACAACTGTGGTGGTATGAGAGGCAAGCTAAGTAAATTATACCTTGACGCCAAATCATGCCATTTTAATTTACTCGCCATCACGGAAACTTGACTTAATGCCTCTGATAAAAATGAGGAGATTCTTGATAGTACTTGGACCATTTACAGAAGCGACCGTGATTATTGTTCTACGGGTCAGTCGCGAGGAGGTGGTGTCTTACTTGCTGTTAGCAACACATTTTCAAGTGAGCTCGTTGATACAACCCCAAATGCTTTTTTCCAGTGTATAATTGTTCGGATCTCCTCTAATAACAACTCAATTTACATCGCTGTTGTCTACATCCCCCCTAGATCTGAAGAATCCATCTACAGCAATTTTTGTGATACAATATCTTCATTAGCGACATCACTTAGCGAAAAAGATAAAATAATAGTTTTGGGTGATTTCAATCGTCCGAATCTTTGCTTTGTTCCGGATGATAATGACTCTTACCTTCTCCCCGTAAACTTGGTACACACCAACGATTTCAATCTTGCGAGTGCCTTTTATGGTAATGATTTACAGCAGGTTTCCCACATCCCCAACCAAAATGGAAATTGGTTAGATCTAGTCTTCACGAATGCTTATGACGAAGTAGTGGTTAGTCCAACTAATGACGCTGAGCACCTTTTTTGCAACAGTATACACCATACAGCACTGTCAGTAGAACTTTCCACTTCTAATTCCACCTACTTAAAAACTTACAATAATTCAATTGTATTTGACTTCCGTAATGCTGATTATGAAAGCATTAAACACGTTCTTGATACTATTGATTGGACGAATATTCTTTCAACTCAGGATCTTGAGACAGCCATTTCCTCTTTTTACAGTAAAATTTTTGACGCCGTTGAAAGATATGTACCAAAGATAAAAAAAAAAAATTGTCTGAGCCATGGCTTGATAGAGACCTTAGGCATTTGCGAAATCGTAGAAACAAACTATATAAGCGGATTAGAGAAAATACTGATGTTAGTTCTGTTATTCAGGAAGAGTATAATCAAGTCGCTAAGCAATTTTAAGCAAAGTCTCGTGAGGCTTATGATACTTACATTAGGTCAACCGGCGAAAATATAGTCCGTGACCCGAAAAAATTCTTCGATTTTGTTAATGTGAAGCGAAAAACTACTGGCTATCCATCGTCGATGTTTCTGAATAATACAACGTCTTCTTCCCCTAAAGAGATATGTGACCTATTCGCAGATAGTTTCCAAACAGTTTTTAGTACACCAGACCTAACAAACTCACACCTTTCTTCCTCCGATTCAACTCCAACGGCTTTTGTCAACCATTTAGAAATCTCGCGCGATGAAATACGTGAAACTATTTTGGAACTCAACTGCAACAAAGGTCCTGGGCCCGATCTTCTTCCTCCGTTCTTTTTATGCAAGTGTGTAGAGCAGCTTATAACTCCTTTGCATATTTTTTTTAATAGATCACTTTCGTCAGGAGTTTTTCCATCCAGTTGGAAGCTTTCTTATGTCACACCCATATTCAAGAATGGTGATCGACGCTGTATTGAAAATTATAGGGGCATTGCCATTTTGTCTTCGATTCCGAAACTTTTCGAAAAGATAGTATATGACAAATTGTCTCCGCTAGTTGATTCCCGTCTGAACGAGCAACAACATGGCCTTAGAAAAGGTCGCTCAACTACCACGAATTTGACAATCCTAATCTCAGACATCCTATGCATAATGGAAAAAGGCTACCAAATTGACGCAGTCTACACAGACTTCAGTAAGGCATTTGACAGAGTTGACCATTCTACCTTAATTCTTAAGCTACAGAAATTCGGTATTACCGGGTCCCTACTCATCTGGCTGACTTCCTGCCTTTGCGATCGATCACAATTTGTAAAATTTCAAGGATTTTTATCGAAAAACGTTAGTGCTACCTCTGGTGTACCCCAAGGTAGCCATCTTGGTCCACTTCTCTTCAATATATTTATTTCCGACCTATCTGACGTCCTAGCAGGCATACCTCATTTACTCTATGCAGACGACCTCAAACTTTATCTGACCATTGAATCCAAATCGGATGCCCTCTTTCTCCAATCCAAACTTGATTCCCTTGATCATTGGTGCAATGTAAACAAGCTCTCTCTCAACATTAATAAATGCCAGGTTATTAGTTTTTCCAGAAAATGCACGGTCACACACAATACGTACTTTCTCGGTAATAATGTGCTAACTCGAGTTGATAACATTGTTGACCTCGGTGTTATCTTAGATGAAAAACTCCGCTTCACTTTGCACTACGATAAAATACTTTCTCGTGCAAACAAACAACTTGGCTTCATCAAAAGACGAGCCAAAGAATTTCGTAGTCTGTGGGTCACAAGATCTTTATACACTTCACTCGTACGTCCTATTCTCGAATACGCTTGCATTAGCTGGAATCCTGCTTTTGAAACCCACAGTGATAGACTCGAGTCAATACAAAAGCAATTTTTACTTTTCGCCTTGCGAGAGCTATACAACCCTTATGAATTTAATAGCCTACCCCCTTATGAGTTTCGACTGGGTCATTTAAACTTATCGACACTAGCCTCCAGAAGAATGGTGATATTGGCCTGCTTCACATTCGACGTCATTAGAGGCGCTATTAATGTAGAATTCCTAAATAATAAAATTTTGATAAATATCCCTGTGAGGAACACCAGGTCCAATCGTTTCCTAAAAGAATATTCTCATTCGACCACATATGGAGCTAATGAGCCAGTAAATAGATGCTGCAGAATATTCAACAGAATAAGCAATTTATATTCCCCTACGATTTCCAAATCATCCTTCAAGTCCTCTCTTTTCCATGCCATCCGTACCCTTAACCTTAAGCTATAGCTTTTATGTCAATGTTTATTTATTGATTGCTATTTATTATATTTATTTGTTACTCTTTTTTTTTAATTTGTTTGTTTTTTACTTATTTAACTTGTTTGTTTTTACTTTTTCCTTTACTTTACTTTACTTTTCCATTTTTTTTATTTTAATTTGATGTCTTTTTTTTAATATGTGATTTTGTACCTTGTTTTGGTGAATGAATAAATAAATAAATAATAATAGGATTTGTCCTAGTCTGCAAAATATCCATTAGTGTCTGCAATCACCTCCTCGTTTGAATAAAATTTTTGTCCCGCCAGTCCTTTCTTCAAATTGGGGAACAAATAGTAGTCTGAGGAAGCCAAGTCTGGAGAATAGGGGGGATGTGAAACGAGTTGGAATTCTATTTCCATTAATTTTGTGACCACAACTGCTGAAAGGACTTTCTTGTGGGCCAATCGCAGCCGTTTTTCTTGCAGCTTGGTTTTCAAACGGTCCAATAACGATGAATAATATGCACCTTTAATAGCTTTATCCTTTTCCAGATGGTCGATGAGGATTATCCCTTGTGAATCCTAAAAGACAGTCGCCATAACCTTTCCGGCCGAAAGAAGAGTCTTCGCCTTTTTTGGTGCAGATTCCCCCTTGGTAACCCATTGTTTAGATTGTTGTTTGGTCTCAGGATTATAATAATGCATACATGTTTCATTCACAGTGACGAAACGACGCTTAAAGTCCTCCGAATTCTTCTGGAACAGCAGCAAACCATCCTTGCAACACTTCACACGATTCCGTTTTTGGTCAAGAGTGAGCCATCGCAGCACCCATCTTGCGGATAGCCCTCTCATGTCCAAATGTTTATGCAATATATTATGTACCCGTTCAGTCGAGATGCCCACAGCACTAGCAATCTCACGCACCTTAACTCTTCTGTCATCCATCGCCATATCATGGATTTGATCAATGATTTCTGGAGTCGTAACCTCCACAGGCCGTTCAGAACGTTCAGCGTCACTTGTGCCCATATGGCCAGTCCGAAAATTTTGAAACTACTTATAAACTGTTCTAATTGAAAGTGCAAAGTCACCATAATGTTTATCAAGCTTCTCTTTAGTCTCCTGAGGCGTTTTGCTTTTCATAAAGTAATGTTTAATTACCACACGAAATTCTTTTTCGTATATTTCTTGAAAATCACTCGACTTCCTTGATTCACACGATTGTCAAACACAAAGAAATAGACCAATATGGCTGACACTTAGTGTGCGTTTATTCAAGAGATGCTACTAACTAAACATGACCTCGATACGCGCCGGTGGTGCCATCTCTCGGACTTTGCACGGACTTTTCAAACGCCCCTCGTATACAGTACGAATGATAGAATTATTGAAGAAACAATGATAATAAAATACTTGTATATGTTTTCATATCTTTGAAAGTGAGGTTGAAGGTGTAATTTGTTTATTTGATCATTCAGATCGTCTAGTTTGTGCGATGATACATTAAGATCCTCAAGTTTAATGTTAGACAAGTGAATTTTGTTAAGATAGAAATCAAATTTTGTTTCGTTAACTTTCTTGGTCTCACAACATTCATCTTCTACGATATTAAGAGAAGGAATTATATGTTGATAATGGACAATAACTTCATTTTTCGTAACTAGTTGGGTTTGTGATGAATAAGCTTTGCAATTTTCTTGGTGTGGAATGGGTAGGGATTCCAATCCCGAACCATTTTTTCAATCCCGGGATTACGGGATTCAAAAATCTCAAATCCCGGGATCCCGGGATTCGAGATTCAAAATATAACACAACAAAATAAGTCAAGTTTTTAATTAATAGACTATATTATGTGCCATCATTTCAAAACTACAGCAATAAGTAAGCTGAAAACTGTATAAAAAATATGTTATTGAATAATTACTAATTTATTTAATTGATGCAAATAAAAATAATAATTTAAATTATCTGAGACGTTGACAGTATGAAAGCAAATATTTAAAATTACAACTATTACAAATTACAACAACATATCACGACGAAAAATCACAACAATAAATCACAACTCTTAACATATAAAATATTCAACACATAAAAATTCTGCCAAAGTTCATTGGTTTTTTCGGAAGTAACATTGAAGCAATAGCAAAGTATCTAAAGTATCGTCTCCAAGCCTGCTTCTAAATTTATTCCCGATGTTGGACGCCGCGGAAACGGTCGATAAATATTGATAAGCCTGCTCCAAACTATGCGAGTGCCACCACTCTCGAAAAGTTTCATTTCTTTCGCAATAGTTTTAATTGGATTAGTTTCTTGCGGCATTTCACGATTGATTATTTTCATACTTTTGCAGCTCTTCTTGTAGCATCAATTGACGACTACCTTGTTCTGATTCAATATGAGTATCTACTGGGTTCCCCTCATTTCTTTGGCTAGCAAGCAAAGGGTTCAGCATCTAGATCATTGAAGTATTTTTTTTAAATATTTGCGTTGCTTGGTTTCCATAATAGAGATTCTATTTCACTTGGTAAATTTTTGCTGGCACAATGTAGATTCTGGAGATAGCTTAGCTAACCAGATAGCTCAGTACACGGACGCTCTTTTATTCGGTCCAATATTGCAATTTTCATAGCATTCACAAGAATGGACCGTTTTTCTCCTAGCAGCCTAAATAAAAATCTTGATGAAGTATTAGCAATGCATAAATTTGTATCTCAGCGATTTAAGGCCTCCACAGTCAATTTTACAAGAAATAAAACTTCAATAAGTTTCTGAACTGAATCAAACTCAATTCCTTTTAATCGCTCTGGATATTGCAAGCCTATTAATGTATACTATAAACATTGTCAAGAGATTATTTCATCTTGTTTTACAATCCAGTAAGTGAGACAATTAAATGCCTTGCTCGGATTTGACATATTTTTGAAGATCGTTATTATTTTTCGTTGGAGCTTTTTTAAAATATAAAACTACCTTATGAACTTTCTTTATGCATGCGTTGATGTCCTTCGTCAGATCTAGAATGTCTTGCAGGCCACCGAGTTCAACGTAGTAAGCTGATTCAGGAGCGTCCAAATCTTCGTGGTCTTCGTCCAGATTATCAGCTGTTTCATCAACTCTTTGATCTAGAATGGACCTCCTATTATAGAGAATATCGCAAACTGCCAAAAGGATGCTATGCGCCAAACAAATATGTTGCTCTGTATTAACTAGTCTGCCTACTTTTCGCATTTCATTTGACCCATCAGTTATGATGGTAACAATGTCTTTTCCTAGAGAAACATCAAACTCAGAGAAACGCTCTTTTAATATATCTAGGTAGTTTGCAACTGTCATTGATATCCTTACTCGCACCAAGCTCCAGTAAGAATTCACTAAGTAGATGTTAATATTTGTGTAGCGCCTATTTGTTGTCGAGGTCCACTCATCAAACGTCAAACTGAACCGTTCACCTGAGATACTAGCCTGTCTTATCTCATTTTTTATTATTTTTTTATAATGCTTGAATAGCCCACAGCTTTTTTTTGATTGTTGTTGAGGATTTTGGTAAATATGTGTATGCATTCGCTAGTATTAATTTCCTCAAATCATTCGAAGTAACGAATGCACTAAATGCGAAATAGTCCATACTTATTTATTTACAAACCCCTTTGTATTCTCTTGTTAACTGTTACATCGATTTGTTTTGCTCTATTCTTTACGCATTTTGATGTGAACCTGCATGCTCATTGCTTTCTCATAAATATGGATTCTATTTGCTCTTTTCGAGTCTTGCCGTAATTTGATTGCCGATTATGCTTGACTCCTGGTCCCGGATTCCAGGCCGATTTCCGATCCCGAAAATCCCGGGATTAGAACTCATCAATCCCGGGATTTTCGGGACCAGAAATTAGCCGGGATCCCGGGATTGGATTCGCTAGGAATGGGTAATGGTATCACGTGATACAAGTTGAATTTTAAATCGTCTACTAATGGAATTGATATTACAAATATCATACGTTCGTTAATAAACGAATATTGGATTTGGGTAATGTCTAGTATTTGATTTATTTTTTTAATTTCGGGTTTTATGGGATATTCTAGTCCATGTTTCAGGTATTGTTTGAAATTTACAAGTTCCATTATTAATCGTTTTGGACTAATAAGACTTGGATGAATAGAATTTTTTCGTGCGGATAGGAGAACATCTATAATTTCCTCGAGTTTGATACCTATTTCGTTTATTAGAAATGTTAACAAGTGAAAATGTTCTATAATTTCTTCGTTTATGTCAATTTCAGAGTTTATTTTATTTTGATTGGTAAGGAATGAATTAAATTTTTCAATATTTATGTTCAATTGTTTTTCGAATATTTTTAATTGTGAAATTGTATTATTGAAATTTGTTATTGTTGTTTTTATTACATTAATCTGATCTTTGATTAGTAATTGTAGATCTGCATCGTCATTTTCAACTTTATGAATAACTTTATCATAATATTTGGCATCATTTGAGTCCATTGTCCCGAATAAATATTTTGAGACTGAGCCTACTATGTTTAAAATTCCTCGCTTAGATCTAGAAGTACCTATCATATCTTTAATAGAAGATTATTTTTCAATTAATTCAGGCATTTTAAAGTTAAAAATGTTTGAATTTTGTTTGCAAAATAATATAACGTGATCCTTGTTAATTTTATCGCATAACTGGAATGACAATTTAGCGACTCTTCTTACTAAGGCTAATCTTTTGCTATAAGAATTTATGTCGATATGTGTGACTATTTTGAAATAATCGGAATAAAACCTGGCACTGCCTAGATTTTCGTAGAATAATCCGCTTCCACTGTTTATTTTCTGAAGTTCAAAGTCATTGCTTCCACCGGCTGAATTTAAATGCTCGCATATGAGCAACATCATGATTATGAGGGTCAACCTGTAAGAGAGGTTGGTTTTAGTTGGTTTGTATGGACTTTGAGATTTTTATTCCTTTTTATTCGAATGATAATATTTTTGTTATTGTCGAAAATTTTTGTTATCTAATATGGACCTTTCCAATAAGATGAAAGTGTTTTTGAGATACCTGGTTTTGAAGAATTATTTTTCATGAGAACAAAGTCTCCTTCTTTGTATTTTGGGTTATGAATTTTCCTGTCGTAGTAGATTTTACTAGTTTCTTTGGATTTTAGTATATTTGTAGGGTTTTAAAGATCCTACCTCTTAGTGAAATACAGTCATTAAACTTAACAACACGATTCATTTATTCTATACAAAATATACGTTTGAACATTGATACTCGAAATACACACAATACTCGCAATGCTCACAGGACGACGAACGACGGAGGAGTGAGTCATTGTCGCGGAGACGAAGATACGTTTTTCTCGCCTAAGTATTGTCGGCGACAGATAGGTGTCTAGTACACGATGTCAGTGTGTGGTGAAGTCGCTACACTACTCCCCTTCGAGCGGCTTCGTCAGCTGATGTTGACAAGTTGCGTATGTTGACATAATAAAAATTATTAAATTGTAAATTTAACAGTTTTCGAAAGCGCGGCTTTAGCTTTGGGGCCTTGATATACCCTAAGTGCAGGTTCCTTTGGCTGGTGTGCTGTTGCTGTCGAGGAACTGGAGTTCGATGTTGAAGTCTCCACTGTGGCTTCGTAATAAGCTGTTTCAGTCGCTCAACGTTGACATTTATGGATTTTCCCTGAACTTCGAGGGTGAAAACATTATTTGTTTGTCTTTGCAGCAACTTGTATGGGCCCTCATACGGATGTTCCAGCGGCTTTTTGATGCGATCCACTCGAATGAAAACATGAGTGCATGTGAATAGATCCTTGTGCACGAAAATTTTTCTTCTGCTGTGTTGAGATGCTGGAGTAGCTCGAATTTGCTTCATATGCTCGTGAAATTTCTCGACGAAGAACTTAGGATCGGGAGGCATGTCCTCATTGAAGAAAAACTCTCCCGGAATTCGAATAGTAACTCCATATACCAGCTCAGCTGCAGTCGCACCGATGTCTTCCTTGACACTAGTTCGTAGGCCAAGTAATACAGTTGGTAAGATATCTACCCAATCTGTATTATTATGGCACATTATCGCTGTTTTTAGTGAGCGATGCCAACGCTCAATCATCCCGTTAGCGGAAGGATGATATGCAGTTGTCCGAATTTTCTTGCAACCAACTAGATGTGTTAAAGACTGGAATAATATGGATTCGAATTGAGGACCCTGGTCTGATGTTAGCGTAGCAGGTGCTCCAAATCGTGCTACCCAATTCGAATAGAATGCATCTGCGATTACATCGGCCGTAATTGTTTTGATTGGGACTGCTTCCGGCCATCATCGATCATAGTCAGGAGATACGAGAAACCTTTTGAGGGCGTTAATGGTCCCACGATGTCGATATTTACATGGTTGAATCTCGCATCCGGCATCTCGATTTGTCCACGTGCTGGTTGGGCATGCCTACCGATTTTGCTTCTTTGGCAGGCGAGGCATGTACGAGCCCATTCAGTTATGTCTTTTGACATACTTGGCCAAACGTACTTCTGACTAATCATCTTCTTCGTGGTTCGTCCACTAGGATGAGATAGTCCGTGTTTCATGTCGAAAATTTTTCGTCGGAGAGCTGTTGGAACGTATGGACGTATTTCTGCAGCTGACACATCACAATAGACTGTCGTATCCGAGTCATCGATGCGAAGTTTACGCAAATCCAATGCAGATTCCGTCCGAAGTAGCTGTTTAAGCTCATCGTCATTCCTCTGTGCTTCTGATAGCTCCTGGGTTGTAATTGCTACCGGCATAGTGATTGTGCTGATCCTTGACAGTGCATCTGCTGTGGCGTTATCGTTTCCAGCAACATGAATTAGAATTGTTGAGAATTGTCCAATAAAGTCTAATTGTCTCAACTGTCTTGGAGATGCTTTCTCAGATTTTTGCTGAAATACAAATGTAAGCGGCTTATGATCGGTTTTAATAACCAGCGGTCGTCCTTCGATCATGTTGCGAAAATATTTCACAGCGCTGTAGATGGCTTGTAGCTCCCGATCATAAGTGCTGTATTTGCATTGCGTACTGCTAAACTTTTTGGAAAAGAATCCAAGTGGTTCCCAAATTTCGTCGTTTAGCTGTTCTAATACCGCTCCCATGGCATTGTTTGAAGCGTCGCATTTAAGCGCCAGTTGGGCATTTTCGATGGGATATCGTAGTAATGTTGCATTCGCCATCTGTTCCTTGCACTTCTTGAATGCTTCTTCTGCATCAGGATTCCAAACGATTCGGGATTTATCCTTCTTCTTGGCGCCAACGAGAAATGCATGTAGTGGTGCTTGAATTTCGGCTGCATTTTGTAATGACTTCCGATAGAAGTTTATGGCACCCAGAAATCTTCGCAAATCGGCAATTGTTGCTGGTTTCGTGAACTCGAGGATCGTTTTCACTCGTGCAGAAAGAGGACTGATGCCGTTCTCATTAATCAGATATCCAAGATACTCCACTGATGAAGTTCCGAAAACACATTTGGAAACGTTTATCGACAATCCGTATTCCTGAAGTCGTTTGAAAACAGTTTCTAAATGTTCTTGATGTTCCTCGTGCGACTTCGATGCGATCAGGATGTCGTCTATGTAAGCGTAGCAAAACTGCAATCCTCGTAGTGCTGAGTCAATATAGCGCTGAAAAGTCTGTGCGGCGTTGCACAATCCGAATGTCATCACATTGAACTCAAAAAGTCCGAACGGAGTGATTACAGCTGTTTTCGGAATGTCCTCGGGTGCTACCGGAATTTGATTACATGCTCTTGTCAAATCTAATGTTGTAAATATTTTACATCCACTTAGATTGTGTGAAAAGTCATTCAAATGAGCGATTGGATATTTGTCCGGGATGGTAACGGCATTGAGACGTCTGTAATCACCACATGGTCTCCAATGACCGTCCTTTTTAGCCACAAGATGTAATGGGCTTGCCCAAGGGCTGCTGGAAGGCTGACAGATGCCGAGCTCAAGCATAAACTCGAATTCCGCCTTCGCTTCGCGCAATTTCTCCGGTGATAGTCTTCTCGCTCGTTCAGCAACTGGTGGTCCCTTCGTTAAAATGTGATGGTACACACCGTGGTTCATAACCTTCTTGGTATTACCGGGATAACTAACATCATGGTATTCCTTTAGTAGATTTCGGTAAGGTGCACCTGATGCTACAGTTGATATTCGAGAGCTTGTGTTATTCGAAACATCGGCGATGGACTTCATATTTGTTTTCGCATCCACAATTAGCTTTCTTCGTACATCAGCCAACAATCCAAAGTGGCGTAATAAGTCCGCTCCTATGATAGGCTGTCGCACATCTGCGATGATGAAACTCCACGGAAATGATCGGCGAAGGCCGAGATCAAGAATTAAAAATTTCTCACCGTACGTACCGATTGGAGTGTTGTTGGCAGCATACAAATTGTATTTGGAGGATGCTTGGTGATGTTTTGTCTTCGGAAGGACTGACACATCAGCACCTGTGTCTACCAAAAAACGTAGTCCAGTTTTCGTATCGGTGATAGTAAGTCGGCGTTGGTGGAGTGGGTCGCCCTCGGCTGCCGAAACGCGGGACGACGAATATAGTTTTCCGTCTTCGTCTCGGTGCTTTTCCACTGGCAAGGTGCTTTGCAATTCCTTGCATGTTTTCCGAAGCGAGTATGGAAAAAGCAAAATGGTCCACGCGACCGTGATCTAGATTTGCTTGTTTTGCCACGAGACTTAGAACGCGATCGACTTCGCGTCCTCACTTCTAATCGCTCAAGACGATCCAAGATCTGTGATAGAACGTCGTTTCTCATTTCAGGCTCTCGATGTTGCTGAACCGTTGAAATTCCAGGAGGATGCTGTAGCTCCAACATTAAATCAGCCATCTTCGCTAGCTTATCCACATCTGGTTCACTTGAGATGGCAAGAACGACACGAATGTTTTCAGGCAGCTGCTCTAGTAATAGCGTTCGAAGCATAACGTTCGTTACCTGATCACCTCCTGTATTTCGAAAGTCCTGGAGGTAGTGTGACGGCTTCTTGCCTTGCAAATTTTGACCTTGAAACAGTCGTTGAAGTCGTGATTCAACTGATTCGGCAAACGCCGACAAGATCCTTTCTTTTACCGCTTGATATTTGTTTTCCGCCGGAGGATTTCTTGCGATTGAAATCACGTGTGGTAATATGTCCGGCTCCGCATACTGGATGACGTATTTAAATTTCGTCTCATCCTGTGTAATTTTCGCGGTATGAAAAGCGGCTTCCACTTGCTCAAACCAGAACTCCGGATCCGGCCTGTAGAACGCGGGAAATTTCGTAATGCGTGCTGTTTCTATAAACAAATTGTGTGATGCTCCAGCCACAGGTCTTGGTGTGACTGGCGGAGGCGGCGTAGCAGGAACTCGCGTTTTGTTAGGACTGTCGTCGGACCAATCTGTCGTAGCCATATTTACTCACAATGTCTTTCTCACTTTTCACTTTGCAGTTTGTAATGTCAAGATTCTCAATCGATTGTTTAATGTAAATTGTCCGATATGGTGGCACTAATAAGTCACTTCACTCTTGTCTTTCACCAAAACTTGTCTTCGAAATATTAGCGTCGAAAATGGCGTCAGGATCTGAATCGCGTCACTTGACTAAACTATCTCACCAAACAGTAATGCGCTAACTGCATCACGTCGCGGGTCACCACTTGTAGGGTTTTAAAGATCCTACCTCTTAGTGAAATACAGTCATTAAACTTAACAACACGATTCATTTATTCTATACAAAATATACGTTTGAACATTGATACTCGAAATACACACAATACTCGCAATACTCGCAATGCTCACAGGACGACGAACGACGGAGGAGTGAGTCATTGTCGCGGAGACGAAGATACGTTTTTCTCGCCTAAGTATTGTCGGCGACAGATAGGTGTCTAGTACATGATGTCAGTGTGTGGTGAAGTCGCTACATATTTTGCTTTGCGATTTCAAAAGATCTATTGAGTTTCAATTTAAGTTGTTCAACATAAGAATCATAAGTGTATCTGAATTCAGGTGTAGCTGTTATGGAACTGGGTAGAGTAGGCTTTTGACCAAAAACAAGTTCGTATGGTGTGTATTTGGTAGTTGTATGTACTGATGTGTTGTAAGCAAACATAGCTAGTGGGACATATTCATCCCAATCGTTTTGTTGATTGTTAATATAATGCTTTAAGTAGTCCTTTAATGTAGAATGGGATCTTTCTAATGCGCCATTGGATTGAGGGTGATATACAGTTGTATATAAAAGTTTTATACGGAACAAATTTGCTACTTCCTTCATTAATGCTGAAGTGAAATCAGAACCTTGGTTGGTAAGAATTTGTTTTGGGATTCCAAAACGAGTTATAAATTTCAGAAGTTCATCAGCAATGGTTTTTGCTTCATGATTAGGTATTGGATACGCATCGGAGAATTTAGTTAAGTCATCCTTCCTGTAGGGTTAAAATGAATCGGTTTCCATTTTCGGTAATCGGAAGAGGACCTACGATGTCTTAGCAAATTTTTTCAAATGGTGTATCTGCTGTAGATGTTATTTCCATAGGAGCTTTGGTCAATTTTCTGGAGGTTTTGTTTAACTGACATGATGCACAGTTTTTCATATAAGTTTTTATGTCTTTTTTCATGTGTTTCCATTTATAATACTGTTTGATTTTATTATAAGTTTTATGAAATCCATTATGTCCTGATGCGGGAGAATCATGAAGTTGAGATAATATATCCGGAATTTGATCTTTTGTGGGTGTTATAATTATATTATGAAAAATATTGATTTTTATTTTCTCGTTGCGGAATATGATCTGGATGATATCGCGTATTTTGTTGTAGTTAAGTTGATTGAGTGAATCAACTGGATCAGGGATATTTATTTCAGAAACTTTGTCTTTAACAAGGATTTTCTGAAGATTTAGAATGCAGTAAAATAAATCTTGGTATGTAGGTTTTTCAAAATAGGAATGCTTCCAAAAGCAATGATATATATGCTGTTTATATTTTGTTACTGATTTCTCTATATCATACAAGGAGTAACTGGTATTCAGAATTATTTCTTTGTTTAGACTTTTTTTTAAGAAAAACGTTGTGTGCTGATTTTGGTCATCTTTATCAATTGCTGTTAAATATGCGACGTTAGATTTGGTTGTATCTATGCTACCGTTTATGTCATTATAATCATAAACTGTGGGAGTTAATGAATTGTAATAATTTTTAACATAATTTTGGAATGTGTCGTCTGTGTCTAGGTTCATCATATTTACAAAACAATATTCTCTACATGCTTCCGGAGTGTCGCTTTTTATTTCTTCATTAGGGCATCTAGATAATGCGTCTGCATTAGAATTAACTCTGCCGTGTTTATAGACGATTTCATAATCAAATTCTTCGAGTTTCAGTCTCCATCTAATGAGTCTACTTCCTGGATCTTTACAATTTCGTAGCCATATTAGTGGACGATGGTCAGTGACAATTTTAAATTTTCTGCCATATAGATAAAAACGAAAAGTTTGCACTGCCCAAACGATTGCTAGTAACTCTCTTTCGGTTGTGCTGTAATTTGACTCTGCTCTATTTAAAGTTCGGCTTGCGTATGAAATAGGTAAGTCTACCTTTTGGTCGCTCATCTGACTTAGAATAGCACCAATAGCATAGCTAGATAAGTCTGTTGTGACGATAAACTCTTTAGAGAAATTTGGGTATTGAGATTAATTTGGTGCTGAGATTAATTTTGATTTAAGTATTTCAAATGCTTGCGTTTGTTCATTAGACCATTCAAATTTAATGTCTTTTCGAAGTAACTTTGTGAGTGGTTTAGTATTATAATTTTTGAAAATTTTTCGATAAAACGACGATAGTAACCACATAGTCCCAAAAAGGATTTGATTGCTCTTTGGTTTTTAGGAATGGGAAAGTTTTGCACTGACTTAATTTTTAAGCGCGGTCGTCGGATTTCATATTGAATCCACTGGCCATATCCAAGGTAGTGAAGTATTTTGAGTGTCCCAGCTGATCTAATATCTCTGTGATATTTGGAATGGGAAAAACATCCGTTTCAGTGACACTGTTCAACTTCCTATAGTCAATTACAACTCTCCATTTGACATTGCCAGATGCGTCCCTCTTTTTAGGTACAATCCAAAGTGGTGCAGACCATGGAGAATTCGACGCTTGGATAATGTTTTGTTCCAACATTTTACCAATTTGGGAGTTAACTTCATCTTTATAAATTTCAGGGTAACGATAAGTTTTTGCGGAAATGGGTTTGCTTTCAGTTAAATTTATTTCGTGTTCGTATATATCGGTGCTAGATACTTTGTCACCATCTAAGTGAAATATGTCCGCATATTCGACTACTAATGTTAGCACGGAGTTTCTTTCTTCTTCATGTAAATGATTGAGTCTTAGTGACTCTTTTAAAATTTGTACTCGACTTGTGGGAGTCCTATTTGTATCGTCGATTACATAGAAATTTTTGTTCGATTTCTGGATTCCTGGAATTGGTTCGAGACATGCACTAATGGTTTCGAATCTTGAATCTTGTTCGGTAATATTTAGGATCGATGCTAAGGCTTGACTTTTATTATCGACTTTAGAAATTACTTCCCCCAAATATACACCTGGACTTAGTTCCTTTTTTCCAATGATACCCTCTTTGATTTCGGGGTTTTGAATATTTATTCGAACATAAGTTATTGATCTCGCTTTTGCGATTTGATTTTGAGGTCCTTGGGACTTGAGAAATTGAATGTTTTTGAGGTTCGCTTGACTTGAGGAACTGGATACCTTGATCTACGTGGTAGTCAAAATCTGCTAAAGACTCCTGGTTTCCAGCTTCTTGCAAAGTGTGTTCGATTGGTTTATGTTCGAGGTCATTTTGATTTGTGGTGTTCAATGGAACACTTATATGATTGAATGATAAAGTTTTCTGGGAAAAATCGATTATTGCTTTATATTTAATGAAGAAATCATTGCCTAATATTCCACCGAATGGAATGTTTGAGGGTTTGGCTACGACATAGAATTTATGGTTAATATTTAGATTTGGGAATTGCATTTTAAGTTCAGTGGTTCCGACCGCTTGGGTAAATGAACATATGCCTTGTAATTTAATTGATTCTTCAATATTGACCAGTGTTTTCGGGAGTAAAACTTGTCCCTTTATAATTGATGCTGAAGCCCCAGTGTCAACAAGAACCATCAGTTATGATGGTAACAATGTCTTTTCCTAGAGAAACATCAAACTCAGCGAAACGCTCTTTTAATATATCTAGGTAGTTTGCAACTGTCATTGATATCCTTACTCGCACCAAGCTCCAGTAAGAATTCACTAAGTAGATGTTAATATTTGTGTAGCGCCTATTTGTTGTCAAGGTCCACTCATCAAACGTCAAACTGAACCGTTCACCTGAGATACACCGCGTTTCGAGCCATGATTTACAATATATGTATATATATACCTTATTCTTTTAAAAAAAATTAAGTTTTGAATTTAATTTTGAATTTGAATTTAATTGAATAAAAATGTACCTAAGCTTTGAATTTAAATTTAATTGAATTTTGAATTTGAATTTAATTGAATAAAAATGTAAACTTTGAATTTAGATTTAATTGAATTTGAATTTAATTGAATAAAAATGTAAGCTTTGAATTTAAATGCAAAATAGTAATAGTTCCACTTACATATTCTGTTTAAATTACTGAAGCTTGTTGGTTGTCTTGATGAATCCGGGAGATATAGCTGCCCTTACTAGTCCGGTAAGGTGAGAATTGAGTGGCCTCTGCCTGTCCAATAGAGTGAAAATAATTAATACTGCCTCTGTCCGTCCGACAGAGTGAAAATAGAGTGCGCTGCCTCTGTTCGTCCAAGTGAAATATGTGTATATAAGAGTGAAATATGTGTATATATTTAGAATGCAACGATTTTCGCCCAGTAACCACCTTTGTGTCCACCTTAAAGTGGGTTCTTATAAAAAGAACACCAACACTTAATGTGGCTTAAAATGTTGTCCCAAAACCAAACAACGGCACTTAATGCGATTCAAATTGTTTTTGGAAACACCAGCAATTATTGCGGCTTCAAATTTGTTCTTTTTTTCAAAACACTAACACGCGAGGTAACGTTCGAATCACTGGATAGTTAACAACGTTTTAACTATCCCACTTCTGACACCAATTTTATATTTGTCTGTTATGGGCAAATAAAATTCGTTTCCTTCACAAACAAATGTTATTTATTTCACTTCACAAATTTTTCTTTCAAACTTATTTTGGACACAATTTTAGCACCTTAGACAATATTCTAAACTTAACGATCACGGCTCGAGGTAAACTGTTTAACAAACTCAACGAATTAAGAATGCTAACTCTGACTGAATGTGACTGACTGAATGAATGTATGAATTGGATCATCCCTTTTATAGTGTGGATCAATTAATTTGTCAATCAATCCTTTCTTTCGATAACTTAATGATTTTGATAATAAATCAAGTAAATTCTTTGAAATTTGCATTTGTCGCGATTTGTTTATAAATTTCAATTTCTTTAATCGCATTAAGCCGAAACATTTGTATATCAATCAAATTCTTTGAAATTCGCATTTGTCGCGATTTGTTTATAGATTTCAATTTCTTTAGTTGTTTGTATTAAGGTGAAAACGTTTGCATAATCGATCTTCGAAATTGTTTGTTTAATTTAGAAGACCGCATTCGATTGAAGATCGATTACTCGCGGTTATTATGTTTATAGAAAGATTATGGATAATTCGGAGATTGCATGATTTAGTTACATAGGTTGATTAAGCATAAGTGTTTTATTTATGCGAATACGCGTATGTTTACGAAATGGATCTGCGAAATGGATATGGCTTATGATTTATGAATTTCTTGTATTGTCTTTATGGAATTTAATGAATTGACGAGTTTAATGTTCTGATGAATTTCGCAATTTGGATTGTTTATGTGACACTTAGTGTGAGTGGCACATAACAGATTTTCTCACTTTTACATATGATAAAGTGAACTTATTTTGGTTTTGGATCTTCTTAGATGTCAGCTGATGGTAAATCCTTCACTCCCTGCCAATCTCTTCTATCAATCAATCGCGTACTTTCAGTGCTATTTATTAATTCTTATGCTATGGCAATGTCTCCGTTCAAACAGTAATTGTCCCAAAGCATACACTTTACACCGAGTATGGGTTGGGTCTACGTGATATACCAATAGGGATTCCAATCCCGAACCATATTTTCAATCCCGGGATTACGGGATTAAAAATCTCAAATCCCGGGATCCCGGGATCCCGGGATTTGAAATTCATAATACAACACAACAAAATAAGTCAAGTTTCTAGTAAACAGATTATATTATTTGCCATCATTTCAAAACTACAACAATAAGTAAGCTCAAAACTGTATAAAAAATTTCATTATTACTTTTTTATATTATTGATGCAAATAAAAACAATAATTTTAATTATCCAAAACGTTGACAGTATGAAGACAGATATTAAAAATTATATCTATTACAAATTACAACAAAAAATCACGACCAAAAACCACAACAACAAAACACAACTCTTAGAATTGAGATACATAATAAAGTAACATATAAAAAATTCGGCCAAAGTTCATTGGGTTTTTCGGAAGTAACATTGAAGCAATAGCAAAGCATCCAAGGTATCGTCTCCAAGCCTGCTTCTAAATTTATTCCCGATGTTGGACACCGCGGAAACGGACGAGAAATATTGGTACGCCTGCTCCAAACTATGCAAGTGCCACCACTTTCGAAAAGATTCATTTCTTTTGCAATGGTTTTAATTAGATTAGTTTCTTGCGGCATTTCATGATTGATTATTTTCACACTTTTGGAGCTCTTCTTGTAGCATCAATTGACGACTACCTTGTTCTGATTCAATATGGGTATCTACTGGGTTCTCCTCATTTCTTTGGCTAGCAAGCAAAGGGTTCAGCATCTAGAACATTGAGGTATTTTTTTTTAATATTTGCGTTGCTTGGTTTCAAAAATAGAGATTTTATTTCACTTGGTAAATTTTCGCTGGTACAATGTGGATTCTGGAGATAGCTTAGCATACCAGATAGCTCGGTACACTGACGCTCTTTTATTCGGTCCAATATTGCAATTTTCATAGCATTCAGAAGAATAGACCGTTTTTCTCCTAACAGCCTAAATACAAATCTTGATGAAGTATTAGCAGTGCATAAATTTGCAAGTCTGCGACTAAAGGCCGTCACAGCCAATTTTACAGGGAGTAAAACTTCAATAATTTTCTGCATCGAATCAAACTCTGTTGCTTCTAATTGCTCTGAATATTGCAGGCCTATTAATGTATACTATTTTTCAAAATGGGAAACTATTCGAGCATTGTCAAGAGACTATTTCATCTTGTTTTACAGTCCATTTAAAGGAGACAGTTAAATGCCTTGCTCGGATCCGACATAGTTTTAAAGATCGTTATTATTTTTCGTTGGAGCTTTTTTAAAATATAAAACTACCTAACAAACTTTCTTTATGCATGCGCTGATGTCCTTCGTCTGATCTAGCGTGTCTTGCAGGCGACCGGTTTCAACGTAGTTAGCTGATTCAGGACCATCCAAATCTTCGTGGTCGTCGTTCAGACTATCGGCTGCTTCATCAACTCTTTAATCTGGAATGGACCTCATATTATAGCGAACATCGCAAACGGCCAAGTGGATGCTATGCGCCAAACAAATATGTTGCTCTGTACCAACTAGTCTGCTTTCTTTTCGCATTTCGTTTGACCCATCAGTTAAGATGGTAACAATGTTTTTTCCTAGAGAAACATTAAACTCATATCTAGGTAGTTTCCAGCTGTCATTGATATTCTTACTCCCACCAAGCTCCAGTAAGAATTCACTAAGTAGATGTTTATATTTATAAAGCGCCTATTTGCAGTCAAGGTCCATTCATCAAACATCAAACTGAACCTTTCACCTGAGATACTAGCCTGTTATATCTTATTTTTTATTATTTTCTTTATCCTGCTTGCATAGCCAACAACCTTTTTTTGATTGCTGTTAAGGATTTTGGTAAATCTGTGTATGCATTCGCTAGTATTAATTTCCTCAAATCATTCGATGTAACGAATGCACTAAATGCGAAACAGTCCATACTTATTTATTTACAAACCCCTTTGTATTCTCTTGTTAACTGTTACATCGGTTTATTTTGCTCTATTCTTTACGCATTTTGATGTGAGCCTAATTGTTTTTTCATAAATATGGATTCTATTTGCAGTTTTCGAGTCTTGCTGTAACTTGATTGCCGATAATGCTTGACTCCAGGCCCCGAAATCCCAGCCAATTTCTGATCCCGAAAATCCCGGGATTAGAACTCATCAATCCCGGGATTTTCGGGACCAGAAATTGACCGGGATCCCGGGATCCCGGGATTCGGGATCCCGGGATTGGATTCGCTATATACCAACCAGATAAATAGACGTTTGAATGCTGAGCGGATCACACGCCCAAATGAGCTTCAATACCAAACAAATCTCCCACACTCGTTCAAGTTACTTGAGAGCAAATTTCAATGGCTTCACTTTTTAGTAACACAATTCTTTTCACATTTTAAAGAATATACGCATTGAAAAAATATTCATTTCAAAATATGCTTATTCCAGGTCTATAAAAATAACATCATTAACGTTTTAACTCTAAGGTATTTGAATTATATAATAAATCACATTAACATATTAAGTGATGACATTTGATCAAAACTTTTTCTGGCGTTCTTAAGTTGTAGACGTAGAGCAAACTCGGCATTTGCAGCAAATTATACATGGCGCAGCTAACAGTAACAAAGGAGAAGCAATCAGCAGTAGAATACCGAATCCAGCGAAAATTCCAAGAACCTGAATTCGATGCCAGGCAACAGATGCCCTTGAGTGACCCAATTTATTTTTGCAGGGGCCTTTGTCATAATGGCGCAGCAAAAAGTCATCCTGAAATGTATCAAAAACATTGAAATATTTATTAAAAGTATGAAAATTACAAATTTGGAATGTTTTTATAGTCTAAATTAAATGAAAAGTCTATAATGAATAAAACGCTCGATTTATGCGATATAAGGCACAGGGGAACTTAACTAATACAAATCGCCTTACTTTAGCATGCTACCGGAAACGATAAATCGTTGTAAAATGAAAAGTGTTTATTGCAAAGTCATTTCAAACATTCTCTGCCAAAGAAAAACAAGTGATTTTTTTTCAACGAAAATCTTAAGCCTAGTACTACAGTGAAACCTTGGAATTGGACCACCTCATCGTCGCAAAAAAATGGTTCCACTCCACAAATGGCCCGATTTTAAAGGTTCAAAAAAGAATATAGTTCTTATCTTTATTTTTTTCAAAGACTACTGTAAATTATGTTCACGTATTTATTATTAACGTAATTTGGGTATCACAGGAGCATGAAGCGCAAAATGCTGGATTTTCACGTGAGTGTTGTACAAATGTTATACTTTTGACAAGAAAGCATGTTCAGTTCAAAGATTTGAAATAACCAAATGCAGAAGTTTGCCGCTTTGCGCTTATAAAATGTGCCACCCTCACTGAAACTGCGATATCGTTTAATTTTTGCAAAACTTGAGGTATGTTCCTTCGGAGGGCTTAGCTGTTTCGTATTTGCATAATTATGGTGATAATGGAATTCATATTCTTCTGGCGAACTTGATCTTCAGCGTTTGACTACTGCGATTCGAAATCAATATCTGAACTAACAAAAGTTATGGCTCCTTCAGTTGAAATGTCCTAAAAAAAATTTCAGGTACTCCTAGATTTCCAGGCAGTGTAAATTTGTGTTAAAAAAAGTATTGGAAATGAAAACTTATTATGTTTTAGGCTTGCCCATGATAAAGAATTGAAATTTTGGAGCCGTATGTGGTAGCTGAGTGCCTAAAAGTAGGCAAGGATTTTTTTCAAATTTTGATTTGTCATAGCTTTTGTCAGAAACATTGGATCATCGCGAAAATTGCGGAGCGTATTGATGTAGACTAAGATTTAACACACATGGATTTTTAAAATAGTGCGGGCAGCCTTGTAGCTACGGCAGGCTCATGAAAAAAGTCCTTCCAATCATCGACCCTCCTGAACAATTTTTAATTTTTGACAAAAACTTCAAATCATTGATAAATTTTAATTTTTGTTCATCACGTCAAATCGAAATTTTTAAAATTCCGATTTGCACAAGAACGGCAGCCTATCACCAAATTACCTCTATTTTCAGCACTCAAAACGTCTGTTCACGAGCACTGACGATCGGATAATCCGATCAGAACGAAATTTACAGAACATGTTGGTATTAACTAGGACTAAATCTGATAGAAGTGATTTTGAAATGCGGGTAACCCTATAGCAATGGTACCATCTTGAAAAATCATTGAGAAAAAAAACTGCTTTTTGGACTATAACTTCCGATTCAGCTATCACATTTTTAAAAAATTCACACAATATATGGACCTTACTCTAGACAACATTTTGTGAGAATTTGGTTGACAAATTAGAATAGAGTTGGCAGCTTTGGTGGTTTTTATCTCCTAAATCGTGCAAATTTGCTTAGCCGATTAAAGCTTTTTTCCATATAACTTCCGGTCCAGTCATGAAATCAAAACGAAGTTCATGCAGTAAATGGAAATTAATGCAAACCAAATCTCGTAGGAATTTCGTGAAAAAATCGTGAAAGGGCTGCCAGCTAGGACCATTTTTGTAATTTTTTGAAATTTCTTTACTAAGCGACTATGTCATTAGATTTGCAAATGCGAATGACCCTGCAATGAAAATTAACAACAAATATTAACAGTTTGAAAATTTAAGAAGTTTTGAGGGTGGTAGCCCTAAAATTTTTTGCACCCGTATAGCTTCCAGCGCATTGATTTAATCGAAACGAAATTCACAGGGTGGGTTTAACTTAACGTGTATGTATTTTGCTTTGCTGCTAATACAGGGTAACCAGCACAGACATTTTCGTGAGTATTGTACAAATAGATGCTTCAAATTGCATACTAAAATGTAAAGCATTTGCAATAAAAATAAGGAACTAATTTTTAAATTTTACCAGCTTTCAAAATTTTTCGAATGGCAGCTTCAAACAACACTTAACCGCTGAAACTTTCGATGAAATCCTGCGATGAGAACGAAATTCAAAGGATAAGTTGATTTATGTATGATCTTGGTATGGTGAACTTATTGCTGCTTCGTTGGAAAAGGTTGCCAGCACTGAACATTTTCATCATCTATGTTATAGTTGGGTTTTGTTGTTTTGGATAAGGAATGGTTGATATGATACTAAAAAAAACGTGTATAACGTCTTTCCACATTTTTTTGTCACTCAAAGACAATTTTTTCGAAAATCAGTTTTCTAGCGGTTCTGATGCGCTAGAGTTTTTTGAATTATAAGTGAAGATATGTACTTGGTCCACAGTAGATCGCAACCAGCAGACAGCTTCAAATATACAAATTAATTTTTTTACCTCTGAAGTACGGTCAGCATTTTTCAGAGCTCACAGTATATCATTCAACTTATATATTCGGTGATTTGCTTTAATGTTTTGTATAATCCCATGATCTAAAGGTTATATATGAGAACTTCAATTAGGTGAACAGTTTTTTAGCTTGATGTTTTCCAGATTGCCAATGGTGTGACAACTATCATTATCAGGAAAGATTATGGTTTTTAGGTTTTGTTTCTGCATTTCAATGTCAAGTGTGTGCATGCATTCACTAAAAAAAACCCCTCATCCCAGATTTTGTGCTAGCCCGCCGTGTCATGCCCGAACTTCCCTTAGTTTTTTGGCTTTTCCTATAACCAGCAAATTTTCTTTCAATATTCCCATTTAGACATTTATCGTATTCTAGGCACAGTTATTTTGTGGTGTTTCTCTATAAAATAATCCTCTCGCATCAAGATTATTAATATTTGAGGGCATCACATAACATTCTTAGCTCTGATTGAAACTCTTGCACCGTTTCTAAATCAACATCAGCTGCCTCGCCACTAAGTGTGCCGTAGTGAATATTGTAACGATTTCCAAACAATTCTAACCATTCATTTGGTGCCTTGAAATCAAATAATTCTAATTTTGTAGTGATTTGACTGGCTTTACTTTGAAGTATCGAGAAGAACATTGGCAAATATTTGGAGCGTGCCTTAGGAAACCGTTAATACAAAAATTTATTTATCATGCAGTACGGTAAATTTATGTACAACCGCTTTCTCCCAGCGTCTTCGAAATTTTCCAATCATCGTTAACTCTGGTTTGTATTTTTGGACATACGTAGCACCTGACTCTGGCTAATTTTCAGTGAGTTATGAAGAAATAATTCGAAGAATTTCCTTGGCCTGAAGATGTTAATGTTTTTCTGGAAAACTCATTTCTTACACTTTTTCATTTTGGTCTTAAAACCGTTTGTTCCGATTAGCAAGTCCTACTGGACAAATTTTTGTGCATGTAATCTGATCCACGGTCCAATTCTAGAGGCGCTCCGATTACAGAGTGAATTTTCTCCTAGAGATTGTGTGTGCGGCGATGGTATGGATTCAATTTTTCAAGTGGTCCGATCATACAGTGTCCCGATTAGCAGGTTTTACTTTATACTCTTTGCAAACCGAGATAAACGTCAAATCCCATATAAAAAGAGCTTTTCATTTCACCAGCAAAAATTTCGCTAGCTGTGATGTACTATATTCTAATGAACGAAATCGAAGGCGCTAACCGCAAATCGAAAACGCTAATAAATGTCTCAAAAGAAGATTCTGTTGCTTTTCAATGGATCGGATCCCTGTTCAATCAGCGATATAAGTGATGTTTTCGCTTAAGATGCTGTTTGTTGAAATTAATAAAGTTTTAGTGTGTGTTGTGTTGAAATTAATAAAGTTTTATTTTATGTTCACGTACTTTTGCTTCATTATTTTTGTGATGGTGAAACATTAGTGGACCTACTAGAGCATTGTTTCTGACAATAATGATGCTGAACACTATCGCAATTGTCTGTGTGCCAAAACATCGACATTAATGTGTACGATCAGCCAATAAAATTGTTAAAAATGTAAAATTCTTTATTTATCGACACACAGTCAATACGTTCGTCTGACACACAGTCAATACTCTGTCGTTCTACAATGACTTTTATACACTGTCATAATAGTGTGTACAGTTAGTATCAAAACTATGAATTTGAACTTTTGAGCTTACAATTCGGCCCACGTAACGATAAATCGTCCTCGATTATAATTAATGTGCATTTAAAGGATTTAAATTAGGCATGTAACAAATAAACATAAGTTTTCAAAAGTACTTCATCTTACTTAAACATATTGCATCAACTAAAACTGGATTTCATAAATTCATGTAATTGTTTACTTATGATATAATAAAATACAGCAAACGAATTGAATAATTTCGAACATTGTTCAACGGAATACAACAATCAAACTTAAGAAATTTCATTAAGACATAAAAATAGATAATATTTTTTTCTTCTATTGATTGTTTTCCACAAAGGATAATACATCAATGCCCATATCATAACATCTACCACATCACCATTTAACACAAAGTTATGTACATTCTATTTGTGGCTTTTGTAAGATCTTAAGTTAACATATGGTTTCAATCGAGCTACGTCAAAAACTCCTTTGAACGGTTTATTTGTTATTTGAAAACCTTTAACGTCACAAACTAAGTAGCGATCGTTTCCTAATATTTTTGAAACTTTATAAGGACCTCGAAAACGTGGACTTAATTTCTTATTCACACCGGGAGTCGTGTCGGTATTAGAAACCATAACAAGATCATCGACTCTATAAATTTTAGGTTTTTTCCGCTTTTTGTCGAATCTAATTTTGTTTGTAATTTGATTTTGCAAATTTATCTTAACGGCATTATTTCTTGTCTCTTGTCTTGAGCTATTTAAATCGTTACATTCGTCTCTAAAATATTCTTCGAGGCAATCAGTATTAATGTTTTGTTTATTCACACCGAAAAGTAATTTATACGGACTCGATCCAATCGATTTATTCAAAGTGTTATTGAAGACGTATTCTGCTTCTGACAAAACTTTATCCCAATAAACATTTTTCTCCCTATCAACAAGTTTTGCTAACATAAGTTCGATATCTTTATTAATTCTCTCAACTTGGCCATTTGACTTTGGGGATCCAGATGCAACTAAAATATGCTGAATCTTATTATTATTCATAAACTTTTTAAAAATACTCCAAGTGAAAGCAGCGCCTCTGTCTGAGATTAATCTCAAAGGGATACTGTAATTTCCAAAATAATTTCTTAAACAATTTATTGTTTCACTAGCTGACGTAGATTTGACAGCATAAAATTTTACGAATTTAGTAAAACCATTGATTATTACAAATACATGCTTTCGCTTCCTCGGAGTCTCTTTCAAAGGTCCTAAATGATCGACATTGTTTTATCTAGACACAGGAGCTTGTGTTCTCAACTTAATTTATTGCGTACTTGATAGAGGCTATTAAACTTACATTGAAGTATTTATACATTCTATATACATTGGATATTAACAATTATTCAAACACTAATATAATATAGTATAATTAGGGACACGATGAAAGTACTGATATTAGTACGGTATCGATACTTTCGTTTGATACCAAGTAAAATTTTACTTGAATCGAAACTGTTCGATATTTTACTGGCACCCGAACGTGCGGAGAGTGACGTGCAAGTAAATGGTCGATCTGTTTGAAATGACTCCTCTCACCTCTCCTCTTCGTCCTATCTACTCGCCTTCCCGTAGGCGGTGCTGTTAATCTTGACCAGAGATCGGGTAACGATATCCTAGCGATATTAAACCCCCGGTGGAAGGGAAAGAAACTAAGTGGTAGATAGTCCGGTCCTCCAGGCTTGGGGGTTGGAGCGATGGACCGACAATCCGTCCTCCACAAAAATTTAAACCGTTGCGGAACTTACGGAGATGCCTCGGATTGGATTGGACCAACGGAAACGACCCGGCAAACGAAACATGGACTATGCTTTTGGATCCTGGAATGTCAGATCACTAAATAGAGCTGGTGCTGTAAAAGAATTATTATTACAGGCCACTCAGTACAAATTGAACGTGCTGGCAGTCCAGGAAACGAAATGGACTGGTAGCGAGATTCAAGACATGAGATCGCACACAATATTCAAGAGTGGGAAGCCTGCAGGAAGCCGTGAATTTGGAGTGGCATTCATTGTGGATAGGGAGTTCAAGCCACACATTATTGACTTCAAGGCAGTAAGCGAACGTTTGTGTGCGATCCGCATCAAAGCAAAATTTTTCAAAATATGGCTGATAAATGTCCACGCTCCGACAGAAGAAAAAGACGAAGAAACGAAAGACGCATTCTATAACCACTTGGAAAGGCTATTCGACTCATTGCCCTCAAATGACGTCAAAATAATACTCGGCGACTTCAACGCTAAAGTCGGGAATGAAGAAGTATATCGGGGAACAACTGGAGGGCACAGTCTCCACGATACAACTAACGACAACGGCCAACGCCTGATTGACTTTGCGTGTAGTAGGGATATAGTCATAAGTTCGACATGCTTCCCACATCGACGCATCCACAAAAGAACATGGGCATCACCAGATGGCAATACCTTCAACCAAATTGATCATGTCCTTATTCAGCGGAGGTGGGCTTCCAGCATACTTGACGTTCGGACGTTTCGAGGAGCAAATTGTGACTCGGACCACTACTTGGTCAAATCCAAATATCGATGTCGCATGTCAAAGGCGTACGTGACGAAGACGAGTCCTCTGCATAAGTTTGACATCGGAAAGCTCCAAACGGCGTCAGTAGCAGAAAACTTCTCAAAAACTCTTGAGACTAAGCTTACCCCCATCCTACAAAATAACACAGTGAGGCCGGTTGACGAGGTCTGGATGGAGATGAAGACAGCAATCAAAGCCGCTGCAGAACAAGTGGTTGGGTATGAAGCCCGGTGCAAAAGAAACAACTGGTTCGATAACGAATGCCAGGATGCGCTTAACAAGAAAAATCAGGCATATAAACAGTTCCTTGAAAGGAACACCAGGACGAAGAGAGAAAAATATGAAAACCTCCGACGAGTAGCAAATAAGATCATTAGATGTAAGAAACGAAAATATTATGACGAGCAATTAAAGAGCATTGACGAAAATCTGGCGAGCAATAAAACTAGACAAGCTTACAAAGTAGTGAAATGTTTAAGACGCGGATATCAGCCCAAGACGACACTCTGTAAAGACGAAATCGGCAACATCATCGCCGAAGATAGCCAGATTAAGGAGAGATGGGCCTGCTATTTCAAAGAACTCCTTAATCCTGCACATGGCTCAATAATATCAGAGCCGATAGACATCTCTGACGAAGTCCCGATCGCACCTCCAACGCTGGAAGAAGTCAAGTCTGCCATAAAAAGCCAGAAAAACAACAAAGCGCCGGGCATTGACGAGATTCCGGTCGAGCTAATTAAATACGGTGGAAGCTGCCCTATAGCCATCCACAAATTGATCCAAAACATCTGGGGTCAAGAAAAAATACCACAGGAGTGGTGCAAATCCATCATATGCCCTATCCACAAAAAAGGAGACAAGCTTCGGTGCGAAAACTACAGAGGCATATCGCTACTTTGTACATCCTATAAGATACTGACGAAAATATTAAAGGATAAGATAAATGTATACGCTGAAAAGGTCTTTGGGGAGTACCAAGGAGGCTTTAGGTCTGGTAGATCAACTACGGATCAGCTCTTCACAGTCAAACAAGTGCTTGAAAAATGCTGGGAATTTAACATCGACGTCCACCAGATTTTCGTGGATTTTGAACAAGCATATGACAGTATTGACCGAAACATACTGTACAAAATAATGCTATACTTCGGCATCCCGGCAAAACTAGTTCGGCTGACCAAAATGACGATGACGTCGACAGCATCACAAGTCAGAATCAACAACAGTCTGACTGACGCCTTTGACACAAATGTCGGACTAAAGCAAGGGGATGGGTTGGCCCCTCTGCTGTTCAACCTAGCACTTGAGTACGTGATAAGGAAGATTCCTGTCGACACAGGGGGTACGCTTCTGTATAAGTCGAACCAGTTAGTGGCCTACGCGGATGACATTAACATCTTGTCCCGTTCCTTCACATCCGCCAAAGAGCTCCTGTTGAAACTTGACCAGGAAGCCAAGGAAGTAGGCCTGAAGATCAATCAGACGAAAACAAAAATCATGACGCAAACAAGAAAGAGGACCTCCATTAGACAAAATATAATTCTTGACGAATATAATTTAGAGAATGTGGACGAGTTTATATACTTAGGCTCGAAATTGACAACGAAAGGCAGTGAAACTGACGAAATTAAACGGAGAATACAGCTCGCTAATAAAACTCTCTACTCCGTTCTGGCCCTACTGAAGACCAGCTGCATACACAGGAAGACGAAGCTCCAAGTCTACAAATCAATCATCAGACCTGTGTTGTGCTACGGATGTGAAACTTGGACCCTTACCCAAGCATCCGCAAATATGTTGAACGCCTTCGAAAGACGGGTCCTCAGGCGTATAATTGGAGCTAAGCAAGAGTGCGGCCAATGGCGGATAAGATACAACCACGAGTTGTACGAGGTTTTTGACGAGCCGGAGGTTACTACAATCGTGAAACTGCGGAAGCTGCAATGGGCTGGTCACGTGCAACGAATGGACGAGCATCGAGTACCTAAGAAGGTATTCGACGGAAGGGCCGAGGGTCGAAGACCAGTGGGAAAACCCAGAAAACGCTGGTCTGACTCTGTCGACGAAGACTGCGCAAAGCTGCTCGGATTTCGAAATTGGAGGACGCGGTCATTGGACCGAGACAACTGGAGGCGTCACCTACGAGAAGCCAAGGCCCGAGAGGGGCTGTAGTGCTACGACGACGACGACGACGACGATATTTTACTAATATCAATACTTTGATGCTGGTATCGTATTCACATGAAAACCAACCCATCTTTCTCTAAACTGAGCTACGCGACAGTTATAATGAACTGTTTATGTTCCAGGAATCACGATTTCCAAGAATCAGCAGTCGATCGAAAATTCAATTGCATTGCACATCGCACCGACGACAGTCGTCACACACAGTGTTCAGTTCATTTCATTAGATGGCCGTGGCAAAGTAATTTGTTGCCAACATTTTCGCCTCATAATTTTGGGAAAAGTCGATATATTTTCGCGCCTGATGAGCGCTAGTGCATCTAAAGTCAGAGAAGAAAGTTCAGACAACAGAATTGTGATATTTTGAAAGTGCCAGGACTCAGATAAGTGAATGGTGTTTTTTCCTGGATGGTGGTGTTTTTCCCATGTGAAAATGCGACAAGCCGAACATTTGGTGAAAATTAGGTGCGTAGTGTGGCCGACGCAATTTTTATATGAAAGTTGAAAAAATTTTCGGTGAGAATACGAACGATGCTGGCGCTTAATGTGTGGCAAATCCTTTCGAGATAGTTTGAATATGAAATTTGTACGTATTGTATCGAAGTAAGTCGAGGTTTTAGGTGAAAATACGAACGATGCTGGCGGTTAATGTGTGGCAAATCCTTTCGAGATAGTTTGAATTTGAAATTTGTACGTGTAAGTAAGTCGAGTTCGGATTGTTGCCGTAAATAGGTCTTTTAATGGATAAATCCAATGCAATGCCTCCTAGAAGTACGGGCCGTAATGCAGAGTGATAACGTCAGAGCATCGGGAGAAATGTCGCGAAAAACACACGTAGTCTTATGGGACGTCCGCGGGAAATTGTTAATTGTGAAGGTTGTGGTAAAGTGAGTGAAGTGAAAATAAAGTGAGATTTTCAAAACAGTGCTAGTGAACAGCTAAAACACAAATTAATGCGGTGCGTGCGGTATAATGTGGAAAATTTGCTACGAAACGTTTATCGGTTGGTGCTAAAAACAAAAACAAGGAATCGCTTATTAGGTCGGAAGATTCAAAAAATAATATTCTTAGGAGAATGCTCAGAGGCCGAATTTGGTATATAACATTTGTCTTCGCGACAAACCAGCGAGGATTCATTCGAGGAGGAAGGTCGAACTTTACGAGACATTGGGGATGAGCTTAAAGTATGTCAGTTGAAATTCGAAAATAGGAATTAATGAAATCTGTTTCATGTATGAAATCTGTTTCATGTATGTATCTGTTTCATATATTCTTTCAAGAACAGGTTGTCGAAAAACTATTTCGAAAGACCAGGATTGCCAACGCTTCATTCAGATACAACTACTCATTATACTTGTTTCATATACCGGTACGTTTCATATACTCGTTTAAATTTAATTCCTAATTTACGTGCATTTGTTTGTTCAAATTATTAGAGGAGAAGCAAGTAAACTCATTTCGAAGAAGCTTCAAAAATCTGAACACGAAACCGTTACTGTTCAAGCAAGCGTAGCGCGATCCGAAACTCAACATATACCATGGTATAAGAATAAGGCGCAAGCAGCAGAGGATGCTGAAGGTGAATTCAAAATTAGATGGACAAAACTGCAGCGAGAGGTCAGTATATTGTTTTATTGTTTTTAATTATTACAAGTTGTTATTCAGAAAATATGTATCACAAATTAAAGAAACCATTTTCATGTATGTTTTCTCTCAAAAACAGGGTGTCGAAAAACTATTTTGAAAGGCCAGGATTGCCAACGCTTCATTCAGATACAACTACTCATTATACTTGTTTCATATACCGGTACGTTTCATATACTCGTTTTAATTTAATTCCTAATTTACGTGCATTTGTTTGTTCAAATTATTAGAGGAGAAGCAAGTAAACTCATTTCGAACAAGCTGCAAAAATCTGAACACGAAACCGTTACTGTTCAAGCAAGCGTAGCGCGATCCGAAACTCAACATATACCATGGTATAAGAATAACGCGCAAGCAGCAGAGAATGCTGAAGGTGAATTCAACATTAGATGGACAAAACTGCAGCGAGAGGTCAGTATATTGTTTTATTGTTTTTAATTATTACAAGTTGTTATTCAGAAAATATGTATCAAAAATTAAAGAAACCATTTTAATGTATGTTTTCTCTCAAAAACAGGGTGTCGAAAAACTATTTCGAAAGGCCAGGATTGCCAGCGCTTCATTCAGATACAACTACTCATTATACTTCGCAATATTAAGTCCATATATATTAATTATTAAATTTATATATCTAAATGATTAGGTATGAAAAGTCAAAGACTGAGAGTAGTTCTAATCTCTGTATTATTAAATTTGTATACTTTGAATATACATGTAAAGGTTACAAAATATGAATTTGTTTTCAACAGAAACCTTTTAGTAATGTTCAACAAATTAAATATTTAATCACGCAATATTCAGCATATATATCAATTTTTAATTTATACACCTAAATCATTAGGTATGAAAAGTCAAAGACTAGGAACAGTTCTATTTTCTGTATTATTAAATTTGTATACTATGAATATACATGTAAAGACTTAAAAAAATATGAATTTGTTTTCAACAGAAACCTTTTAGTAATGTTCAACAAATTAAATATTTAATCACGCAATATTAAGCGTATATATTAATTTTAAATTTATATACCTAAATCATTAGGTATGAAAAGTCAAAGACTAAGAGCAGTTCTATTCTCTGTATTATTAAATTTGTATACTTTGAATATACATGTAAAGGTTACAAAATATGAATTTGTTTTCAACAGAAACCTTTTAGTAATGTTCAACAAATTAAATATTTAATCACGCAATATTCAGCATATATATCAATTTTTAATTTATATACCTAAATCATTAGGTATGAAAAGTCAAAGACTAGGAACAGTTCTATTTTCTGTATTATTAAATTTATATACTATGAATATACATGTAAAGACTTAAAAAAATATGAATTTGTTTTCAACAGAAACCTTTTAGTAATGTTCAACAAATTAAATATTTAATCACGCAATATTAAGCGTATATATTAATTTTAAATTTATATACCCAAATCATTAGGTATGAAAAGTCAAAGACTAGGAACAGTTCTATTTTCTGAATTATTAAATTTGTGTACTGAGAATATACACGTAAAGGCTAAAAAAATATGAATTTGTTTTTAATATAAACCTTTTACAGCAAAATAGATCAAATTCAGAAAATGTTCTTCGAAAAATTTCACCTTTTAATTGCTAGACCGCAAGACCCTCCATCACTCATTTTAAATGAAGTAGTGATATTCAGTGGAGCAGATGAAGCATACGATTCGATTGCATATTGTCTCTTTCAAATGACTTTAATTTTATCTTTAAGATGTAAGCCATTAAGTTTTGTTCGCATTCATCCCCGAACGTTCACTCTAAATGTTTTAGCCAGATGAGTGCAGCGGCCATTCCATAATTTTGATGGATTGCCCTCGTAACACTTTCACTACTGTTGCATTATAAATAGGTGCATTAACTTTTTGGAAAGTTATAGAAATAGTGTGGTTCTAATTTTCTAAGAGTGTGGTTCTAAAAAAAAGCCTTTCATTGCCACCAAGTCAATGATCCCTTAACAAGATATTGCACCCCATACTATAATACTCCCTTTTCTTGCGTGGTGCCCGTCTAGTTTTCTGCCCGGCTGGTGTTCTTAAAGACTTTGAACCTCGCCGTCGTGAAAATTATTGCGGAATTTCAAACCGGGTCCCGCCCAATCAAATAGATCCTGCCAGATTAAAGATCACCGTTAACGTCTCTATTACCAAAATCTTATGCAAATTAGGCTTGGCTCTATCAATGATAGTAAAAAATTTATAAAATTTGTCATTTCTACATACTTTATGGATTACTTACCTTGCATTCTTCTTTTACTATACATAATCAAAAACAATAAAATAATTTCTTAAAAAATAATGTATTTATAAACATTTGCACATTGTTTCCAATAAACAAAATTACTACACTAGATCCGATAAACGAGAGCGCACGAGCCAAAATAAATTTTCTATGAAAACAACGAAACTAGAAAATTAAAACGAAACTAAAAGACTCTTCACACCAGTTATTTATAAAAAAATAAATTGATCAGCAAAAGATATTAAATAGCAGGTTCACTAATTCACAAATATGGCCCACATTACACCATAAAATAGTACTGGGGCGTCTCTTCTCAGCTAAGTTATCTCAGCTAAGTTGCTTTTAAAACGCATATTTGATATTTTAAGCAAAACACTCTGAACCGAGTAAATCATAAACATTCTTGCTTAATTATTAGTATCGACTTTCACATCCTAATGTTCTAATAACAATTTGATTAAATTAGTTTCAAAAGTTATATATATATATATATATATATATATATATATATATATATATATATATATATATATATATATATATATATATATATGTATATATATATATATATATATATATATATATATATATATATATATATATATATATATATATATATATATATATATATATATGTATATATATATATGCAGGTATATATATATATATATATATATATATATATATATATATATATATATATATATATATATATGTATATATATATATGTAAAAAGGCACATTTTTGACGTGAGAGTGCAAAAATCGTCGTGAACAATATCTGGCCTTCTATAAACATCCTGTTTTTTATCATCGCTTATCTCCTCTTCAAAATTAATTTTTATCTACTTTAATTTAGTTTAATAAATTTATTATTTTAACTTTTATAATCCCACTCAAGGAATGCTGTTTGCCTGCTCCCGTCTTTAGCGAGCAAACAAAACGAAATTTGATGGAATAGTTGGCTGAGTTTCGCTTTTGAGCCTCCATTTTCTTGATAAACTGTTGTTCTTTGGCCTCTGACTTATTTCCTTTGCTGGATGATATCACTTTGAGCAGAATAATTCTTACGTCGGTTGCCATATTTTTTGGCGTCGGTGTGAGAACGCTGTTGAGTGATGGAGAGGGATAATCAAGTGAAGCAAAAGTACCCACTCATGTACAAGTGACGTTTGTTCTCACCAATAAATAGTCTTCCAAATTAGATCTGAATGTGTAACGTAAATTTTGTGTGCTTAATCCCGAGAGAATGCCGTTTTCAATGTCAAAATACCCTTACCAACGAATTCCTCCAGTTCATAGGAAACGCAGCATCGTAGCTGTGAGTAAAAAATACAAGATAATGAATACAGCCTACCTCCTGATAAATGAAATCTTCGCTCTTCTTCCGGCAGCCAAAATACAGAATAGTATCGCCAACTTCTTTGCCTTCATTCTTGGAGAAATGCATTTCTTGAACAAAGCCACGAAACGGCACCAGACCAGTTCATCTCTGGCTTCGTTGGAAGTCTAAACTGACTCTTGCAAATGAAAATAGGCATATTAATTATCAAATGATACTTACTCATATCAATACTGTCGCAATGAGTACGGTACTTACATCAATACTTGGTTGTGATACTACTTGAAAGTAAAAGTATCGATACTTTCTTTCGATATTGTGTCCCTAAGTATAATAGTCAAATAGATGTGACTGTTTTTGTAATAGTATAGAGTAATAGAATAATAAGTTCAAAGTGCTACATTCTAGTAATATTCAAGTGAATGTATTGGTAATTATTAGTTCAAAATAATTTCATTGCATATAACACATCCTGTTTGTTTGAAAAAAATTAATTCATATTAGTTTGTATTGGAACTCTTTCCCAGTCTAGGTGATCGTCGTAGTCGCTTTAGGTGTTCAAAAACATTAGCAGAATTTTGATCTTTGGACGATTGGTTATCATTAGCTTCTAGGTTGACATTCGTACCGCTGACCATGTTTTCGGTGTAATCCATGGGAAGTCGTCTGATATGTATTGAATTCCTTCGGTATTCGTTATTTCCCACTCGGACGATATAAGACCTTTCATCGAAAGCTCGGACGACAATACCTGAAATCCAACACTTGTCTTTAGGATTAAGTTTAACATATACCTTTTCGCTTTCTTTCAAACGACGTAGTGCTTGGTTTGCCTGTCAAAGTACTTCTTTTCGCTGGCTCGTCTTCTCGATATGGATTCCTTTACCTCAGGTACGATCTCATGTGCTAGATCGATTGATGGAATGTTGCAACGTAGCCATCGACAAATATCCATAGAAACTATCTCGAATGGATGTTCTGGGACCTGATGTGTGATCATTGGTTCTTTTTGCTGTCTGATGGCGTGCTTTAGGCGTATTTCACAACTTTCCACCTTTGATTTTAACTCATTGTTTATTCCTGGCCAGAAGACTGTTTGTAGAGCTAGATTAATCGTGTGCTCAATTCCTGCATGGTTCGTATGCAGTTTATCTAATGTTTCGTTGCGCATGCTGTTCGGGATCAATATTCGCTTTCCTTTTATTATAAGTCCATCTTGTATTGTCAACATTTCCTTAAAGCTCCAGAATTGTTTAAGGGTCTCCTTGAGGTTCCGTTTGCTGTTTGGCCATCTTTCTATTATCACGTTGTATAAATCAAATAGAATCTTATCTTTCTGGGTTTCTTCTCTGATTCGTTCGATCGTTGGATCACTTACTGGCATGTCTTCAGTGTGGTTTATTTTGTCGATTATGTTGAAAACTTTTTCGATTTTATAAATGTCGTACCATTTCTCTTCGTTGACTTTACTTTCAGGCGCTCTGGACAATGTATCCGCAATATACATCTCGTTTCCTTTCGTATATTTGATGTTCAAATTGTATCGTTGCAATATAAGAATCATGTTTTGAAGGCGTTTCGGAGCTTCCAATAGTGATTTAGAGAAAATTTTCACTAAAGGACTGTGATCTGTTTCGATAGTTATGTCTCTTTTCCCACATATATATTGGTCGAATCGTTTGCATGCAAAGACAATAGCAAGCATTTCCTTCTCAATCTGAGCATAGTTCCTTTGCGTACAAGATAACATTTTCGAAGCATATGCGACTGGTTGTCCATCTTGCAAAAGTACACTTCCGATGCCAAAAGATGATGCATCTGTTTGTATGGTTACGGGCTTAGTGTAGTCGTAGTATTTTAGCGTTGAGATTGACCCTAATATTTCTTTAAGTTCAAGAAACTCCTTCTCGTGTTCGATTTTCCACGCAAAATTTGTAGCGACGTGCGTTAGCTGCCTTAAGTTGTATGATTTTTGAGCGATATTAGGAATATATTATCCCAGGTATGTAACCATTCCTAAAAAGCGGTTAACCTCTTCTTTCGTTTTTGGTTGTGGCATACTTCTGATTGTTGAAACTGTTGATTCGTCAGCTTTGATACCATCCTTATTAAATATGTGTCCATAAAACTTGACTTCGTTCGTACATAAATTGATTTTCTCTTTGTTGAGTTTGAAATTGTGTTGTTGAAGTCGTTTTAGAAGTGCTTCCAAATTTCGATTATGGTCAAAAAGGGCATCTTTCTCTGTGTTACCTGATCCGTAAATAAGAATGTCATCAGCAATGCTTATAACACCTTTTAGTCCACTTAACACAATCTCTTGTGCACCTAAAAACAATTCCATAGCAGGTGCAATGCCAAATGGGATTCTTAAAAATTTATATATGCCAAATGGTGTGTAAAACGCTGTTAAATTACTGCTTTTTTGGTCTAATTTCAGTTGCCAAAATCCGTTTTTGGCATCAACCGTAGAAAAAACTTTAGCATTATTTAAATCCGGCAATATTTTGGCCAAAGTTCGACCGACGAATCGAATGGGCTTGAGGCATTTATTCAGCTCTTGTGGATCTAAGCAAACCCGTAATTTTCTGTTTTGCTTCTTCACTAAAACAATATTATTTAGCCATGGTGATGGTTCAATCTGTTTAGAAATTATACCATTCTTTTCCATTTTATCGAGTGTCTTTTCCAAATCATCGTGGAGTGCGATGGGGACTCGACGCGGAAATTGTTTACTCGGAACATAGTTTTCAATTAGTTCTAATTTCACTTCACTGCTTATATTTCCCAATCCTTCAAAAACTGATTTGTACTGTTTACAAATATTTTATGCACTTTTGAAACCTTCTATTGACGAAGAAATTTGTTCACGCTTTATTTCGCAACAAACTTTTATTAATCCAAGTTTTTTACATGTATCCAGTGAGAGTAGTGGTACATGTTGATTTTCCACTATTTCGAATACTTCATCGTAAAACTTGTTTTTATGTTTTATTTGTAACATGATTTTGCCTAATGGAGTTATTATGCTGTCTCCAAATGCGTATAGTTTGGTATTAGTTGGCATGGCTTTGATAGTAGATGTGTGCAACAGGTCTTTCAAATCTTTGAGACCGACAATGTTGCATGATGCTCCTGTATCGAGAATGCAGTTTACATTCACATACCTGTTACTTTGTCCATTTACATTTTGTTTAAAATGTAAATCGGCTGTCAGTAATTTATTTGAATTGTGTACTGTTAGTATAATCTCGTTTGCACTAGTAGATGTTCCACTTTGTATATATGTTTGTGCTTCATTTTGGATGATCTTGACATGTTTTCGATCTCTATCGGATTGATGGTTTTTATTTATATTAGCTGACATACATACTACTGCAAAATGACCCTGTTTACTGCATCGTCTACATATTGCTTTCCTCGCTGGACAGTCATTTAAAGATTTATGATAGTGTTTTCCACAAAATTTCTGTGTTGGTATGTGTGCGTTGTGTTGCTGTTACCTTTTTGTCTCCGGGAACTTTGAACTTTGTTGATTAGCTCGTTCGCGTTATTGCTGGTACAAATATCATTTATTTGTTTTAAAGCCTTTTTTTAGCTCGGCAAATATCGATAGCTTTTGTAAGCGTTATTCCAGTGTCCAACCAAAGCCGTTCACGCAGACTAACATCTTTTACAGAGCATATTATTTTATCGAGCAAAATATCATCAGATAAAGAGCCATATTGCGTGTTCTTGTTCATTTCTCTGAGTCGTGCAAAGTATTCATCATAAGATTCATTTTCACCTTGCGTTGCTAAATTGAAAACTGCACGTTCATAGCGCTTATTTACTTGCGGTGTTAAATGCCTTTGGATCGCACTTAATACATTGCTTGCCGTCGATTTGTCTTCTTCCGATAATGAGAGATTATTATAAATTTTGAAAACGTCGGTTCCCACTGCAGTTAGAAGAATCGCTTTCTTGATTTCTTCAGGTTTGTTATCGAGGCCGCTAGCAAGTACATAATTTTCCCATCTTTGGACAAAATGTTTAAAGTTCAATATAACGTCACCGCTCTTGATGATCAGGGGCACGGGTAGCGGGATATTAATTGTATTGACCACTGCCGTTCCACTTTTTCTTTCCAATTCTTCTTCAAGTGTACGTACCTTTTCTAACAGCAGTTTATTTTGCTCTTCCATCTTCTTGCGTGTCTTCATATATTTTGTTTTCTTCGCTAAATTTTCGTTCACTTCGGTTCAACTTTTCACTTTGTTAAATATTATACACCTGACACCATGTTTTATCTAGACACAGGAGCTTGTGTTCTCAACTTAATTTATTGCGTACTTGATAGAGACTGTTAAACTTACATTGAAGTATTTATACATTCTATATACATTGGATATTAACAATTATTCAAACACTAATATAATACAGTGGTACCTCGACATACGAGTGCCTTGACATACGAGTGTTTTGAGATACGAGCCGCCGAGCGAGCGAAATTTTGCTTTGAGATGCGAGCAAGATTTGAGATACGAGGAAGCGCTCACAACACCACTGCACACGATGAGTTGTGAGTCGATTAGTGGAATTTGTCGGTGAGTTTCAAAGGAAAGGGACGAAATCCGCCGTTGCATTTGGATGCCAAATATTTTCGCACATTTTAGAACAAAAGATCGTGGGAAGTTTCCCGAATAGTATGTAAGTAGTAGATAAGAATATTTTGTTTATAAATATAGGTCGCTATTATGATATTTAGGTCAGTTAAAAGCTACAGCTGTGAAATAAACGTTTAACACGAAAATAGAGTTTTAATACAAAGTGAAAATTGTGCGACACAACGGCCGTCGAGTTTATATGTGGTGCGCGTTTTAAAAACAAACGAAAACGTTATAACATTTATTTTTATAACAATGGTGCCGAAGAAGAAAATGATGTCGATGGAACTAAAGCGTGAAATCATCGAAAAAAGTGAGCAAGGTGTGCGAGTGATTGACTTGGCGAGGATGTACGGGCGTAGCACATCAACAATATCTACTGTGCTTAAACAGAAGGAGACGATAAAGGGTATAACGCCAGCTAAGGGTGTCAAAATAATTTCTAAGCTCCGGACCTCACTCCATGAAAAGATGGAGAAACTATTGATGGTGTGGGTGACAGAAAAGCAGCTTCAAGGAGGAACTTTAACACAAAGCATCATATGCGAGAAAGCACGAGCGATTTACGATGATTTGCTAAAGCAGATCCCACAAACTTCCACAAACAAGGAATCGGACGACTCGTTTAAAGCCAGTCGGGGCTGGTTTGACGGCTTTAGGAAAAGGACCGGCATTCACTCCGTCGTCAGGCATGGTGACGCAGCAAGTTCGAATGTGAAGGCAGCTGAGGTTTTCATCAAAACGTTTTCCGAACTGATAGAAGCCAAAGGATACATCCCCCAGCAAGTCTTCAACTGTGACGAGACAGGGCTTTTCTGGAGAAGGATGCCGAATAGGACTTACATAACGGCGGAGGAGAAGACGATGCCAGGTCACAAACCCATGAAGGATAGATTAACTCTAGCACTTTGTGCCAATGCGAGTGGCGACTGCAAAATCAAGCCTCTGCTAGTATACCATTCGGAAAATCCCAGAGCCTTTAAGGCACATATGATTGTAAAAGAAATTCTGCAAGTTATGTGGAAGGCAAATTCTAAGGCGTGGGTCACCAGGAAATTATTTGTGGAGTGGACAAATTTGGTGTTTGGCCCTTCTGTTAAAAAATACCTACTCGAAAACAACCTACCCATGCAAGCCCTTCTCGTCCTCGACAATGCCCCTGCTCACCCACCAAATCTCGAAGATGATTTACTCGAAGAATTCAAATTTATAAAGGTTCTGTACCTGCTACCCAACACCACTCCTATCCTGCAGCCCATGGATCAGCAGGTGTTTTCTAATTTTAAGAAGTTGTACACCAAGCACACTTTTCGGCGCTGCTTTGAGGTGACGGAGAACGCAAACCTTTCCCTTCGAGAGTTCTGGAAGAACCACTTTGACTTCGTGATATGCCTAAAAATTATTGATCAGGCATGGCAGGGTGTTAAAACGAGGACCTTAACCTCTGCATGGAAGAAGCTGTGGCCTGAAGCTGTTGCTGAAAGGGCCTTCGAAGGGTTAGAAGCTGAAGTGTCAGTAGTAGAGGAGATTATTTCTCTGGGAAAATCCATGGGTCTGGAGGTAGATGAGAGTGATGTGAATGAACTCGTCGAGGAACAGTCTCAGGAGCTTACAACTGAAGAGTTACACGATCTTCATTCGCAGCAGCATACGGTGGTTCAAAGTTTTGAAGAGGAGCCAAAAATGGAGGAGGTTATCGCTACAAGAGACATAAAGGAGATCTTGGGAATGTGGGAGAAAGTTGTAGAGTTCGTGGACAAAAATCACCGCGAAAAAGTTGCAACTGGTCGTGCATCAGAGCTGTTCAACGAAACTTGCCTAACGCATTTCCGCAATATCCTGAAAGAGAGGAAGAAACAAACCTCTTTGGACAGTTTTTTTAAACGATCTGCTGGTGACAATACGCAAAGCGTGACGAAAAAAGCGAAGACCCGGGAAAATTAAGCGCTTCCACAAGAACTTTACTTTGACTTTTAATGAATTTTTTTAGTGAATTATTAATTATGTTTTTAGAATATGTATTTGTTGTTTATGAATAAATGTTTCTTTTTGTAAATACATTTTTCTTATTCAAAAACCTTTACAAAAAAACTAAGGTGGTTTTTTGAGAGCTGGAACGGATTAATGGCATTTCAATTAATTTCAATGGGGAAAATTGCTTTGAGATACGAGCAATTTGACATACGAGCAAGGTTACGGAACGAATTAAACTCGTATGTCGAGGTACCACTGTATAGTATAATAGTCAAATAGATGTGACTGTTTTTGTAATAGTATAGAGTAATAGAGTAATAAGTTCAAAGTGCTACATTCTAGTAATATTCAAGTGAATATATTGGTAATTATTAGTTCAAAATAATTTCATTGTATGTAACACAGACATGAATGGTTGTAAACGGTGTATTTCCTTTAGGGATTGGATATAAGAAACCTTCTTTCCTACCAGATGGATTAGTATAAACTATGCACTTAACACAATTCATAACATATTCCTTAATTTTCGATTTCATGCAAGAGAGCCAGTATGACCTACTAACAATTTTAAATACCTTATCAACACCTACATGTCCATGCAAGTCGTGTGTATTCCTTAATATGTGGGTCACCATAGCTCTCGGCACGTAGAATAAAAGTTTTTCTTTCTCAGTTTTACTGTAAACTAAACCATCTTGTAATTCATAAAGAGGATTATTTTTCGTTTTTAATTCCAAACGCAAAGATTTGATATCGGGATCTTCATCCTGACATAATGCTAACTGTTGTTCAAATGGACATTCCCGCAAAACTAAAACATTATGGTAGCGACTTAACGCGTCCACATGTTGCATTTTACTCGAAGAACTATTTTAAAATCGTAATTTTGAAGCTTTATTCTCTTTTTGAAGCTTTATTCGATTTATTCTCAAGTTTACAAGGTTGTTTTTAAGTGTCATAGTTAGAGCACTACAATCAGTAACTATCTTAAACTTAATTCCATAAAGGTAAACTCTAAACCAGGAGTGGGCAAACGGTCGATCGCAAGCAGCTCGACAGTCGATCACAGACATTTTAAATAATTTACTAGGTTAATTTAAAATGTGAACTGTTAATTTAAAATGTGAGTACATTTTGGAATGGGCCTTGGCCAAATAGATCCAATCGGACAGTTCACGCAATTTCAGTTCACACAAAAGCTCGCAGAGCCTTGGTGACGGAGAAGCCAAAGGGAAAATCCGACATAGCTATGCTCTCGATTTATTTTACAGATTTTTTTTTTGTTTTATAGATTTATATCATTGTAGTAAAACTGCTTCACTAAATTCCGTGTACGCATACGGTTGTTCCATTTCCTTAAATGTCTCTGTTCTAAAGTACACACTTTATATTTTTGCTTCCCGCTATACACCTTGCCTGCATTTGCATTCGTCTCCCTGCTACCGAGGTAGTAAATTGTCGCACACAGCGCAACAAAGGTTAATCTCAATTTTAGATAAAATAAAATTTTAAATTAAAATCTTTTCACGCCAATTTAGTTTGTGCAGTTGATTCTGTTTAGTTAAAAAGTTACATTTGGTGTTTGAATTTGAAAATTGAATTGTGTAAATGTCTTTTCAATAACAAAATCGATCGAAAATTGGAATTCTTGACATTTTATCTGTTAGAAATGATGAGTCTCTCCGTTTTTCTCTATTTTCAAAATTTTCGCTGACCAATAATGGAGACATGTCAAAATTTGTCTTCACGATTAACTCAGCACTAGCCTAAAGAATGAGCTGCACATACTAAATTGGCGTGAAATGATTGGAGACATGTGTCAAAGCTATCTGCATTTTCAAAGCAAAAGCCTCTTCCAAGCAATTTTTCACGCTTAAAAGTGAGTACAACTCTTGCTTATTTTTAAGTTAAATTTTTGCCGAAATAAATTTTACGTGAAAATTCGCATGAAAATTTAACGTAAAATCGAAAACAGTACTAAGCTTTATATGGGTCAGCTGAGGAAGCTTTTTGCAAAGATTTCTAAATCTTATAATCAACGTTTGCATTATTGGACACATTGGAAGAAAAACATCAACAATTAGAAGATCCAGTATGGGTAAAGAAATTAGCATTTCTTACGGATTTTATGGGCCGTTACAGATCGCTTGGTTTACAATAACAACGAAAAGGAAAATATTGTTGACTTGTTGAGTTCGGTAAATGTTTTTTAAGTAAAATCAAAACCCTTTGTTTCACAATTTAATAGGCAAAATTTTTAAATATTTTGCATATTTAGAAAAAACATATTAAACTGTCTAATGAATGTAAAATGCAAAAGTTGAAAGACATCCTTCAGTTCGCGAAAAAGTCCGGGGACTTCGATGGCCGCTTGGACTGAATTTTTTTTTCCTGGCCCATTTATCTGGTATCACTATGGACCAATAGGTCTATGTGTGGCCTTGTGCCAACCGGTACAACCTAACCTAACCCACTGGTAAATGTAATATTGAAATGTTTTGTCCTGAACTGGAAAATGTTAATCGAGAATTCGGGAGACGATTTGCAAATCTCAATAACCTTCAGCCGATTTTTGAATTTATTTCATTTTCTTTTGGTGAGTTCGATAACAAAGATATTTCATCAAATCTAGCTCATACTTTACAATTGAGTTCATCTGATCTAGAGTTAGAAATTTCAACAATAGCACGCGCAAATGAATATTATTTTTCGATTTTATTACCATAAAAAATATCCATTATTCAGATTGGTGGCAATGAGGATGTTTGCATTTTTTTAAAATTCCATTTATCTATGTGAAGCAACGTTTTCTCAAATGAAAAACATCGAATCGCAACTTAGGAGTTCTCTGACTGATGACCACTTAATGGCATCTATTCGATTGTCTGATCTATTCGATTGCTTACAAGCCTAACTCTACAATACTTTTTGATGAAATGGAGTGTCACGCATATACATCAAAAATTACTCCAAAATATATATATTAATAAAGTACATTGCACAAAGTAGTAAATACAATGTATTTAATATATTAATATCAATAGAGACCTTAATTAAATTTTTATTTGTTTTTAATTTAACCCATTTTTCGAAGTCGATCGCGCATAAATTAAAAAAATTAATGTCGATCATACCACTATTAAGTTTGCCCATCACTGCTCTAAACCTTCGTAATGCATATATAACAGCTAAGGTCTCCAACTCATAGCTATGGTATTTAGCTTTGCAGTTAGTTGTACGTTTAGAAAAATAAGAAACTGGATGCATAAGTCCGTCTGTTTTTTTCTGCATAAGAATAGCGCCAAACCCGAGTGAGCTGGCATCACATCACGTCTGTTGAACAATAAATCTGTAATATTGGCGCCTCAATGAGCTTAGTTTTAAAGGTTTCGAATACTAAAACTCTCTCTTCGTTCATGACAAGTTCGATATTTTTTTTAACTAGATCGTAAAGCGGTTTGCTCAAAATTGAAAAGTTTTCAATAAACCTACGGAAATATGAAGTCAACCCCAGAAAACTTCTTAGCTCCCTCAAGTTCCTAAGAACACTCATATCCACAACAGCCTGTAGCTTTTCTTTGTTTGGTCTTATGCCATCAGATTTCATCAAATTTACATTTATCTAGTCGTAATACCAGATGACTATTTGATAGTGTTTCAAGCACTTCCTTGAGAATAGAAAGATGCTCTGATATATATTTTGTTGCTATAAGGATATCATCCAAATATATTTGAACTTTTCCCTGGTCAACCAAACTTTATGTATATACCTCTGAAAATTAGATGGAGAATTCCTAAGTCCAAACGGCATTTTTACATACTCAAACTGACCATCAGGAGTAACAAAACTAGTAAACTTAATAGAATCATCAGCAACGTTTACTTGATGAAAACTGTTTCGAAGGTCAAAACTAGAGAAAATTTATTTATTATTTAGTTGGTCAATTAAATCATCGATTAAAGGTAAGGGGTAATTATCGCGCTTGGTAATATTGTTTATCTTTCGGTAATCTACGCATAATCGGTATTCATTATTTTTCTTTTTCGCTAGGACTATTGGTGATGAAAATTGTGAGTCGCTATGACGAATTATGCCCTGATTTAGTAAATCGTCAGTAATTTTTTTGACTTCTGCCTTTTCAAATACAGATAACCGTCGGGGCAAATGTGAAATAATTTTTTCAGAAGTAAGCCTAATATGCACTTCATAATCAACTTTTGGAATATCTGGTTTTATAGCATTTACATAATACGTGTCAAAAATACTTCGAATCTGCATAGCGATATTTTTAGAAATATTAGAATTTATATTCAATTCACACTCACAATCTTGTCTTCTCATAATACTTTCAACATCGATATTCAAAATTTCTGGTAAATTAATCTCCGTAGAAACTGTAAACTCTAACGTATCTAAACTTGCAAATTGCGAAATAGTTTTATTGTTTATAGACAAATCTGCCGAAGCTTTGTCCAAAAAATCACGTCCCAACAGCAAATTGGTACCCATCGTATCATTATCTACAACATGTAACTCGACATTTTAAAAATAATTTACACAGGTCACAATTACATTACACCAACCCATCATCTTAAGCTCACTACTGCCAATTCCAATGAATCTTTTATTGTTTTTGTTAAGGTTTTGCAAAATATAATTTGGCAATATACATTGCTTGATCAAACTTATGGGACTACCCGTATCTATTAATCCTTTTATTTTTATTTTGAAATTTAATTCAGTCAAATTGTTTGATAAATCTAAAACAACATTAACGAAATATCCACTATTTATTGTATCAGAGGGATTCAAATTTAAAACTCGCTTGGTTGGACAGTTTTTAAATAAATGGTCATCCTTACCACAACTGTAACAATTACCTTTTTTCCTTAAGGGGGGCGTATGGTCAGAGCAGCACATTTTATACCCATTTTCAAGATTTTTTTTTAGAAAACTGTTAATAGTAACTTGATTGGGATAATACCTACAGTAAAGAACAACCTTTGAAGAGTATCCAAAAAAAAATTTATTGATAAATATCGAAAATTAAGCTCGTGACATGAATTTGACATTTTCGTTCAGGACAAAGAGTTGATTTGCGGTGAGACACATAACTAATGACTGGATCATCGTAAACAAAAAAAACCAAAAATTTTTCGTTAGTTTATGAGTTTTTTGAGGTAACGCTGTCGAGTTTTTCCAAATATCTAGATTATTTAATTTTTGGTATAAGTTTGAAGTCAAAAAAACGAAAAAAACGGAAATTTTTTTTTCGAACTTTCTGTTTTCAGTTGTAAAAAATTCCATAAATAAAAAATAAAACAAGAAAAAAAAATATCTCGACAGCGTTACCTAGTAAATTGCCTACAAAAATAGTGTGCAAAATTTCAGAAAGATCGGTCGAGTAGTTTTCGAGTTACATGTCTCACCGACTTGAAAAATAAAATTCCTCAAAAAACACATTTTAAAATTTTAACTGTGCAACAAAAGTGCGTGAAAAATTACGAAACACGTGTACCGTAACTGCTCGATGAAATGAATGTATACTATTACAAGTCACATATATAAGTGTTTTTACACAAATATAGCACAGACAGGTGTGGATAGAGTGAAAAGACTCTACTATTACGTATATGAGAGCTGCGCGCGGCTAATAAAGCGGGAGAGGAACGCTATAACACGCGATTTGCGCGAAAATACGAATTTGAGTTATGTGTATTGTTAAGCCGATAACTTCGTTAATTTTGCTCGGATCGACCTGAAATTTTGTATGGACACTCCTGAGTCACTATACACTAGTCACCAAACAAAAAAAAATCATCGATTTTCTGACCATACCCTTAATACCCTTAATTATGTACTTGATGATCGCTTTCTCCGAAAATGATGCTCGCTTGCCAATAGACATCACAAACACATAGTGTACATAGCTCTCGTCTAATTTTCGTCTTCTGTTAACCAACCGGTAGTGAACATCTGCTTCGTCTTCAGTTGGAGGAAACTTTTTCAAGAATGCGTTCACAAACTCCTGCCAAGTAGATATTTCATCATCTACAGTAAATTTCCATAATTTAGCGACACCACTTAATCGCATGAATGCACAATGCAGTAGAGTATCATCGCTCCAACTATACAATTTCTGAAGCTTCTTTAATTTTTTTACCCACAGCACAGATGTCAAACTTGATTCTACGCCAGGATCAAAAGCAGGAATTATTTCAACCATTTCGGATGGGTGTAATAATTTTTCAGAAATCTCGAGCTTCCTTACGCTTTCACTTTCTTTAGACGACAATAGATTCTCCCTTTTTAACAATGAAATCTCTTTCTCCAAAAGATTCTTCTTTGCTTTCCACAATCGTCTCTGCAACATTGTCACATTATCGTCTTCGTCAGCTTCATCATGGTGACTGTCTTCGGTTTCACAGAGTTCATGTGTTGGCTTATGTATAGCTTGACCGCTGCCGGCGACATCTTCACCCGAATGGCTACTATCTGATTCGCGTCTACTGTCGAAATACAAAGTCTCTCTTCGGACTCCTTCATCGACATATCTCTGTCTCATGTCCGCACCTTTTCCACTGGCACATGTTCGCCGACGACGTGTTTCGACATGATCGCCATTTCTTCTCTCAGCGTCTTCTAAACGTTCTTTCAACGTTGACTTACACCCTGTTGACTTTAATCCCAATCTTTTCAGTCTTTGCACTAAATCTTTCGTTGTCTCCTTTCCCGACATCGCTATTGACTTTACAACCAAATCGTCAATCTAAAGAAATACGCACAATTCAAATTCGCCAACCAACACATAAATGTTGACAAATTCCCCAACACACAATTAAACCGTTGATCGAAGGAAACGCGCACGATCCACTAACACCACACCTGATAATTGTAAGATCAGCCAATAAATTCTTTATTTCTGGACACACAGTCAATACGTTCGTCTGACACACAGTCAATACTCTGTCGTTCTACAATGACTTTTACTATATACACTGTCATAATAGTGTGTACAGTTAGTATCAAAACTTTGAATTTGAACTTTTGGGCTTACAAATGTGAATCACTTGCAGTTCCAACAAACCTCGTTTAAGACGAAGTTTTTTACCAGGAATGAATCACTTAGTATCGCCTGGATGGATTTAATGCTCATCATTACGACTCTCTGCGTTGTTTATGGTAAGTGTATCCATATTTCGAAATATGTGCGGCAAAGATAAATTTTCTCCTTCAACGTTGTCATGAAAATCGAATATTTGGGTATCGATATCTTATTGATGTTTCCTTTTATGGCTCTACGGATCATATGCAATTAGTGATACAGTATCCAATTGAAAATTTTTATTATTGTTGTTTCGAACTTTCATTTATGTCCTGAGTCTTGAGCTAATTTATTCGCTATTGAAATGTCGGTGGTACATTTATATCCCTATATAACATAAGATCTGATCTCGTACCTGAATTTATTTGAATAGATTCAGGTACGTGAGGTCAGGATGCGTAGAGCAATAATAGGAAACAGCAATAAAGAATCGAGACAAAAATATTCGACTTTCACAACAAAATTACGGAAAATTATTTTTATTTTTAGATAGATTCGGAGTACCTAAATCATTCGGGTAAGATAAATCGAATATTTGGGTGTCATTATTTTATTGTTGCTTGCTGTACGGATCAGACGCAATTAGTGATGGCCATTGGAAAAACGTTACTATTGTTATTTCGAACTTTTATTATGTGCCTTGAGTGTATTTATTCTCTATTGAAATGTCGGCAGCACATTTACTACAAATGTTTCCTTACTTAACATAGAATTTGTTCACGTACTGGAATAGATTCGAATATATTCTAATACATTCAGGTACGTGAGATCACGATCCGTAGAGCAGTAATAGGAAGCAGCAATAAAGTATCGATCCAAAAATATTTGACTTTCTCAACAAAATAATCGAAAATTATTTTTTTTTTGGATAGATTTGCAGTACCTGAACGTTTAGGTATGATAAATCGAATATTTTTGGGTCGATACTTTATTGTTTTTATTTTGACTGCTCTGCGAATCATATGCAATTTGTTGTGGCTACTTGAAAATCTTTATTGTTATTTTGAACTTTTATTATATATCCTCAGCCTTGCGTGTATGTATTCGATATTGAAATGTCGGTGGCAAATTTGCTAAAAATCCCTATTTAACATAAGATCTGTTAGCGTACATGATCCGTAGAGCAATAATAGGAAAAAACAATAAAGTATCGACACAAAAAAATATTTATTATGCCAAATTTTTTCTGTTATAGATATGCAGTATTTGCAATATTTTGTTTGCGGACTCTGTATTAAAGGACTTGCTGCAAGTTACTGCAGATCAGTTCGATTGTACTCCAGCACGCATTAACATATAATGGAACAAGGAGTTAAGAAAAATATCAAAGGAGTTAGGATAAATAAGCGGTCGAATTTCACTTCGGTGGAGGAAGAAGTACTAGCTGCACTTGTGAAGGCGAAGCCTTCTATCTGGCAATTAAAAAACCCAAATCACCGCAAAGCGGATTTTGTGACTACGGACTGGCGCCATTTTGCACAAAAAATACAACGAACTGGTTAGTATATTGAGTTTCAATAACAGTAATATTTTTTAAGATTTAAATGCATTTTATTCCCAGCTGACGATTGAATATAATAAATAATCGAAATATAAAAAAATCGAAAATACTGACGACACGAAATTTCCAACGTCTTCATGTTTACAATTTGTGAAGAAGGTTGAGTATGCTGAAATTTTGGATTTGCTCACACCAACACCATTACAACGAACGTAAGCAATATTTTTTCGTTGAAAATCAATAGTTATTTCCTTACCGAACCTTTTAAAAACGAATAAGCATACGATTTAAAGCAAAGCATGGGGGCACCATGAGTACAAACGCGGATGGCTGCTTTATTTATTAATATGTTATTGACAATTTGCCACAAATAAAAATTGATTTTGGTTCAAGACATTTACTGGCAGCTTCTTGCGTGAAGATGAGGTGGCAGAACCAAGCTGCGGCCTAAGTGCATATTCCTTTGTAACACTGATGAATCCTTTAATTGAATATTTTTGTAATGATATCATTTTTCAAGCAGAACTCCAAGTTTGAAAAACCGGGCGGCAAGCCTAATAGGCGTTATGACGAAGGCTAAACACGAAAAAAAATCGCCTCACCTGAAACACGTGGAAATGCTTACCTACCTTGATAATTTGCTGCAAAAGCTGCTGGATTAGTTCTTGATGGATTTGCATATAAAATTAATTTCTATGACAGTGGACGAAATCAAAAGGTGTGAATCCGAAAACAAATAGTTATAAATTTTATTAATTTATATTATATATTTGAATTTTATAATAAATAAGACATAAGGATTACAATAATCGCCTTATCAATAATTTTAATCATCTAAATGGCAAGAGTTTCATTGCCATGACACTACTTCTTTTGTGGAATTCACGAAACATTCAAGGCCTTTCCGCACTTTTTTGGCGTTGTTGCTATGCCTGCCTGGACCAAATCGGACATTGGTATGATAAAACGTATTTGTATTCACATTTTTTCTCCACTCACCTTCCACCAGGTTATTTTGATCATCTATATGATCTTTGTAATGCGGAGAGCAGAACAATGATTGATTGCTCCTCATAAGAAAATTATGGAGGAAGTAACATGCTGCAATTATCATCGTTGTCCGGATTGGGTACTCCAAATGAGTCGTAGTATTTAATTGTTTTTTTTTTGTGAAAAATCGATAACGCTGTTGGCGGTATTGGTTTATATGAATTGGTATTAACAAAATATCAAAGTCGAAAATGTTTTTATTTCATATCCACCTTTTAATGGATTGGTAACCTGATTTTAGGAGGAGGCGTGTAGTGAAAAATGTGTTCATTGTATGTATATGTTTTTGGTAAATTTTCAGCAATGCCTTGTTCGCTACGGTCTGCTATTAATTTCAAATAACTCTATGATTTTATCGTTGAGCCATTTATTATTTTCTAATGTTTTCATGCCACGTCTGGTGATATCAACACGAAATTTGGATATTAGAATATCATCATCTGCGCCTTCGTTTATTGCATTGTTAATCATTGTTAGTTGTTCTTCTGTAAAGTCTGGAAATTCTGCTGTATTATTGATTGATATTTCATCGTTGGGAAACAAATTATGCTTAACAGGTCGTTTGATATTGCTTGAATGTATATTCTGAAGTTTGCTTTTAATAAATCTTGGTTGATGTTTTAGCCCAGTTGCTTTGTAATTTTTAGTAAAACCTGTCTTTCTGGTTTCATCGTAGTTTCCTCGTTTCATGTTCGCGCTTTCAATTCATTTTTTTTACGCTTTTTTCAATTTTTATTTAACTTGTTCGAGGCTTATTTTGTGCAGCTGTACAACATTTGGTGTACATCTAATTGTTGAATGGTATCTCTCGTTGTAGATTTTTACAGCCTGTTGAATCATCCTTCTAATTGAAATTTTTCGTTTTTGATATGTGAGAATCCTAAACTTTTCTTATATTGTTCCATGAAATCTTTCTACATTTGAGGTTTAGTTGAGGTTTAGTTAAATGCAATTCTACTTTTTCTGTGTCTAAAAATTCTTTCATTAGAATACCATTGAGCTCATTTCCTTCAACATTTTTTGTGGATTGCCTACTCGTGAAAAATTTTCTTCAAGAATTTCAATTAGAGCTGCATGATTTCTATAGGTTATTTATTTATTTATTTATTGTCATAATCAACAGATACAAATCCAATTAAAGATTAGACAAAGAATAAACTTACATATAAGAAGAAAAGAGACTATAAATTGAAACTAAATAAAGTAAAATAAAACGAAATTTCATCATAATTCAAGGTAATATTTCGTAGGATAAGACGCATGCTCTTAACTTATCTTTAAAGGTGCGTAACGAAGGCGGAAGAGGACCAATATTCAAAGAATTGTGCTGCCTAGGCAAGCGTAAAAGTGGAGAGTAAAAATATGTATGAGTACGAGCAAAGGGTACGTTGAGAGTAAATGGAGACCTGGTAAGACGAACCGAGTCCCGAACAGAAAACTGACTGGGGATAGAAGTAATAGAACCAGTAATCATCCTGTATAGGAGACATTCGTCGAAATACACTCTGCGTGAAAGGAGGGTAGGGATTCCAAGGATTGAAAGACGCATACAATACTCACAGTAGGGAATACGGAACTTGAAGAATAGAGAACGAGTAAATTTACGTTGTACCGACTCAACAGCATCAATTAAGAAGCGGTAATGAGGACACCAAATTTGACAACAATATTCGAGGACACTACGCACGAAGGAGATGTACAGACGAACACACGAGGAAATATCAGTGAAAGGTCTGGACGCTCTTAGAATGAAGCCACATAAGCGCGAGGCCTTGGATGTCACACGCAAAATGTGGACATCAAATTTTAATTTACTGTCAAACACAACACCAAGGTCCATGAAATTATTAACCGGATTGAGGACGGAGCCAAGGATAGAATAGGAAAAGGTGATGTGGGAAAATTTACATATGAAGGACATTTGGAAACATTTAGCAACATTGAGGGTAATACAGTTGGCAAAGCACCAGTTACCCAGAGCAGACAGGTCATCTTGCAGCTTGGAGCAGTCGTCCACTGACTCAATAACCCTAAAAATTTTCAGATCGTCAGCGTACAAGAGACAAGGGGAGTTGAAGTGGGAAGGAAGATCATTTATAAAGAGGAGGAAAAGGAGAGGACCAAGAATCGACCCTTGCGGGACACCACAAGTAGGATAAAAGGGGGAAGAAGTACAAGAGTCAATCGTTACAAAACAAGCACGATCACGAAGGTATGAGGAAAACCAGCAACGCAGCTGACCCGAAATATTAAGACCATCGAGCTTAGATAGGAGGATTTCATGGTTCACGGAGTCAAAAGCCTTGGCAAAGTCTGTATATACTACATCCACTTGCTTTCGCTGGTCGAGGGCAGAAGCAACAGTGTTGGTGAATGAAAGTAAGTTGGAAACTACCCTTAACGAAACCATGTTGCTCAGAAGCGAGAAGAGGTTCAATTAGGGGATAAACCCTATTGTAAACAACTCTTTCAAGAAGCTTACTGAAGCAAGATAGAAGGGATATGGGACGATAATTCGAGACACAGGATGAATTTCCGGTTTTAAGGATGGGAAAAATATTCGCAGACTTCCAGGGAGAAGGATACGTGCAGGAAGAAATACTTAGGTTAAAGAGGACAGATAAAGGAACACACAAAGATGATGACAGTGACTTAACAAATATGTTAGGTAAGCCGTCGGGTCCGCAACTGGTGCTACTATCTAGGTTAGCAAGCAAACCTTCGACCTCCAACGGGTTCGTTAAAGACAAACAAAAACTATTAACATACGAGGAGGGAATATTATCAGAGAAGAATGGATTAGGTTGGGAGGTGGCAGAGGAAAAGAAATGAGCAAACAGCTCACATATTTCTTGAGGCGAGGAAGCAGACAAATCGTTTAGGTGCATCAGAGAAGGAATAGAGGGAGACTTTTTAAGAGAACGGACGTAGGACCAGAATGGTTTCTGCTGACCGGATGATAAGGAAGCTTCAATGTAGGCATGATACGCACTCATCGCATTTTTAACCAACTTTTTAGCATACGAGCGTAAATTTTTGTATCTAAGTAAGTCAGCCTCTAAGCCGGAGCTTCGAAATCTACGACGCGCAACGCCTTTGGTTTTAAGAGCACGTATCACGTCAACAGTTAGCCAAGGTGGATCACTATTTCTTCGAACACGATAAGTGGGAGTGTGACGTAAAACAATAAAAGACAAGAAATTATAGAACGCATGAAGGCCATCATCAACATTCAGACCCTTGAAAAAGGCAAACCAGTTAACAGCATTAATAACATTGGACATGGAAAGGAAGTCAGCTTTAGCAAAATTATAACGTAACGCAGAGATATTTTTATTCTTAGGGAATGAGGTGAAGGAAAGTTCGATGGCAAGAGGTGGATGATGAGGATCAGGACTGACATAAGGCGACAGAGCAGCACATAAACGAACAGACGACAAAGGAGAGTTAGTAAGAACAAAATCAAGTATTCTGTTATTAACATTAGGAACATTATTCAACTGAGAAAAAGAGCAAAGAGAGAAAAAGGAGGATGTAGCTAAAGAAATATTACTCCTCGATAAAATTTCCGTGAAGGTTGTATCCCAGACCAAGCTGGGAATATTAAAATCACCACATAAAAGAACGAAAGAAGAGGGGAAGTAGGTGTTAAGAAACGAAGAGATCTCCATGAAAAAGCGTTCATAGACAACAATAGGACTATTACAAGGGATATAAATCGAAGACACAAGTAATGCTGAAGAAGGAGTAACGGATAAACGAACAAGGATACATTCAACAGGCGGAGAAGGCATGAAGTCGGTACAGGAGGACACACAAAGTGTATTGCGAACAGCAACTAAAACACCGCCGCCGTCAGATAAACCAATGGTGGAGCGATCACGATCTTTGCGGAAGACTGTAAAAAGTGGTAAAATTTCATTACTGAATATATCCCCTGTCAGCCAGGTTTCAGTTAAACATATTATGTCGTCAGACCCGACGGTTGAAGCAATTTTAAGCTCAAGGGTTTTGGTCCTCAATCCCCGAACGTTTTGATAATAAACTTTAAGATTAATCTTACGTTCTAAGTATGGTTTTTTTCCAACGGTTTCTGTTGAGAGTTTCCAGATGTTGTTGCTTGGTTGATTGAAGCTTGGTTGTCCGGAATCCGAGGCCGACCTTTCCGAAAATTTAAAGGACGTCGACGATGTTCAAAGGTCTTGATAAGAATACCAGTGGGCCAGAAATCAATGTGACCAACAACACTATGAGCGGCAGGAAGAGTCAGTTTAAATGATCCCACAAAACGATCGTTGGGAGTTAGTTTTTTGCAAAATACGCTCGTGGAACTTCCCAGTTTACGATGAATATATTCAATAATGTCGCCTTCAGAAGTATCAGCAGAGACGCGAGATAAAAACAGCTGCAGAGGAGGCGCAGTAACTCTAATGAGACCATCCGCATTAAAGTTATATTCCTCAGCAGGATTAGATGATTGCGGAGTCAAATAAGTCGAAGTACTTGGCACAGGCGAAACTGGAACCTGAGGAAGTTGAAGTGCAGGAATAACAGGCTGTGAGGGAGTATCCAGATGCTGCGGCTGCAGCTGCTGAGGGGCCTCCAGATGAATTTCTTGCGGCTGTAACTGTCCATGATGTTGAAGAGGTAAAGGCTGAAGGTGTTGCTGCTGCTGCAGCTGTTGCTGTAAACGATTACGTGTAACACGCCTATCAGGTCTAGAGTCCGAAGAGGCAGTAGACAGAGTGTCCGCGTAGGAGGGACGCAAAGAGTTGTTTACTGAAGCCACCGAAGTCGTGAGAATGTTAGGCTGAGCTGGTACCGTAGTCAACTTTTGCTCAGCATCTTGCGACGAAGAAGTTGACGGACGCTCAGTCAAAGCAAATTTTAAAAGCTTTTCAGTCTCCTTACGGGAATCCTCTAGCTGCTTTTTTAATGCGTTGAAAGAGACCTCAACCGCAGTAAAATTCCGCAGATTGGCACGAAGTCTATCCACGTAAGTAAGGATGGAATGCTTCCGACATTTGTCGCAGTAATAGTGGATACCCGAATCCGCGCGATTGATGCAGTCCCCAATGGGTGCAGTGAAACCTGCACACTTCGCATGGAAAGATAGGCCGCAAAATCCAAAACAAGTGATGAGTGGAGTTTTTTCGGCTTTGTCGCAACAGGAGTTAGCGGAGCAAAGAGACATGATCAAAAAATAAAAATATCAAAAAATAAAAATATCTCAAAATTCAAAAAATAAAAATAGAAAACTACCAATAAAATATAAATATAAATGTGGTAGCACTTCGTAAACAGAATGCACAATAATGGCAGCACTCCGACAAAAGTTAAAAGTTAAAAGTACAACACTAGCAAGCCGGTATGAGAATACACTTAACTATGGACCGAGTGATCACTATGAGCTTAGTAGCTCTAAAGTTTAAGAAGCGTCGGTAAGTGTCAAAACTATAGTTTATTTAAGCAAAGGTTCACACCACTTCAAATGATTGGTCATGCAGTAGAAAGCACCAAAGATCACAAGCTGAGGACTGGGGCGCGGCTATTGTTGGGAAACTGTCTTGTCATCACTATGAGCTTAGTAGCTCTAAAGTTTAAGAAGCGTCGGTAAGTGACAAAACTATAGTTTATTTAAGCAAAGGTTCACACCACTTCAAATGATTGGTCATGCAGTAGAAAGCACCAAAGATCACAAGCTGAGGACTGGGGCGCGGCTATTGTTGGGAAACTGTCTTGTCTAAGTGACACACGAGCCGAACGATCATATGACCACAAATTCACACTAACAAAAGTTTGTAAAGCGCATCAGATTGGAATGTAGTAAACAGCAAAAGAAACCGTTTACTAATGAAAATTATAGAAATATGTCTTAGGTATTAAGAAAGCTTCCACACACTTGCACTATTAAGGGCAACAACACGTGATAAAAAGTATGCAGATCCAAACTTTGAAAATTTATCGATAATCGTAAGGAAGGATTGTTTCATTATGGTAAAAATGTATATTTGAATTATTTGATTTAAGTTATTAGCTGTTTCTGAAAAGTTAAATTTTGTTTTAATAGGTTTTCGATCGCATCAAGTCAAAAAGTTTTGGATAACATATTTTAAACTTGACTTTTTCAAATGTTTTTTTTTCTATGATAATGCCAAAGCTCAAGGGATTGCCCTTGGAAGCAAATGCTAAGCGATAGCGGTAGGGAGACACATATGGGAGAAGCCGATATCATTTATTCCATTATTCTTTTAAGTGCCACATTTTATATTATTTTCTCAAGCGCTAGTGTTATGCCTAGTATCTTAATGTGACTAAAGCTTTAATGTGGCATTTAATTAATGGAGCGCTGGTATTATGCCCAGTCGCCGACTGTTAAGACAACACAAGACGAACAAATACAGCCATGGGCACGGCGGGATTCAAAATTCGGACTGACGCGTTAGCGAGCTAAGCTGGGTATTTGGGTATTGTATTTATTAACAATTTCCTCCTTGATTGGGATGTGGTCAAGAAGTTCTTCATCAGCGGAATGTATGGTTTAGTGATGGGCGTTTCTGTTGTTTTCAAAAAACAAAAACGAACTGTTTTTTTTTAAAAAACAACTGTTTTTTAAACTGTTTGAAAAAAACATTTTGAATTAACGAAAAGGAACAAATTTTATGCTGTACGACGATATATATATTTGAAATGTAGTTCAAATAAGAAACATCGTTCATAGTTTGAATAATCTTCAATTAGTTCAGTGCAATGGATTTTTACGTATTAGGTGTTTCTAATACATATTTTATGTATTATGTCTTCCTGTCACCAACGTAAACATTCATTGCTGCTTCCAAACTGAATTGATACTTGTAAGGTACCTATTTTCCATTATATTATCTACTTGATCAACCGTAAAATCATACATCAATCACTGTACGTAGTCGTAAAGAAAATCGAATTTCGGATTTGATTTCTTCGTTGGGTTTGAGTCTACTCGAAAAGTCTACCACTCAATTTTCTTTACCTTTGATGTACTCAATGTCAAATTGGTACTCGCCTAGTTTTAACAACCACCTTTGGTGTCTTGGAGATAGATCTTTGCCTTTATATTTCACTTGTAAATACTTGACAGGGTGGTGATCCGTAAAAATTTTAAACTTTTTTCCATACAAATAAGCTCTGATACACCCCACAGACCATATAATGGCTAGAAATTCTTTGTCATACGCTCGTGACAATTAAGTATTCTAGATGCGAAGCAGATAAGACGACCTTCTTGTGAAAAGACGGTTCCTATTGCATAATTTGAGGCATCTGTGGTTTGATGCAACGGTTTGTTAAAATTCGGGAAACGTAAAATGGGATGAGAACTAATGAGAATTCCAATTTTTCAAAAGCTTCGATATAATAGTCCGGGAGCCAGCGACAGTAAAAATATGCCGATTTCATCGTCAATGAAAGTATATCAGGGTCTTCAATTTGTTTGTGCTTATCACAGAAACTGACCACTTACATGGCACCTCGAGACCTTTTGGTGTCAGGAGCGTTGACAACATGTAAGAAACAGAACGTAAAATAACTCTTATCATCGCCATTGATATTTTGAGGGGCTACCAATTGATATCAGACGATGTCAAAAAACGACCACTTACATTTGTTTGGCGGGACAATCAACCACTTACAAGCGCGCAAACGTGCAACATTTTTTTCAAAAATTGACTTTTTTCATCGTTGCTCAAATTCTACATGTTTACAGACGACCATATTGCGCATGTAAAAATACTGTGCTTACAATCGATTCGCGGGACAAACCTACTTTAAGCGATCATGCCATGTTTTGTGAAGCAGAACATTACTTCAATCATAAATTTATACACGAAAACAAAATTTGAGAAAATGAGTATGAAATCGGTAAAAATTTATTCGTGACTTAATAAAATTTTCTTATACTAATTTTCATCGCTTTCATCGGAAGAATCTTGATCGTACTCGGAATTTCTAAGGTCCGGCAGACAGAAAACTCGCGTTTTCTACCACTGGCAGATAAAATATTGTGTGCACCTTGAATATTTTACTATTATTGTAGTTGCTATTGTGTACCTGGCAAAGTTTCGCCAACTGGCTTTTTTTCTTCACCTTCTTTCTTGAGTACAATGTCTTCGACGATGTTTGGCAACTGTTCACTCTGAAACCATTTGAAGTCAAATTTGTCCCCTTTATTTGCCATCCACAGTCCTCTGGTGCCAAATCCGTGATGTTTTGTGAGTAGGAGTTGCTCCACATTTTCCCGATATAAGCGGACCTTAGGGTATGCTGAACGATTTCCGATTGGCATGGAGGAAGGTTCCATCCATCGAAGTTTCTAACATTGATGTTGTGTGTTTGCTCGTTTTCTTTGCATTTGTAGGCCTTTAAAAACGTTTTTACTCGCACCTTATTAACTTCCGTTGTTTTTTCCTGTCGTACAAATGACAAACATATTTCTCTACAATCGACAATATCGCCGCAAAGTCGCAATCTGGGTACTTTGACATATATGAAAAAGCTCTCAAGTACTCTTCGCTGCTCCGCAAAATAGTTAATGGTTTCGCTTTCCCTTTTCTGTATAAAGAAGGATTAAAGTCGCATCCTGTGAAGGCATGAAACGGTGGAAATGCCGAACACAACTCTGGACCTAATTTCGTGTACACTTCAGTTACGTTGATGAACCTTTCATTATTTTTTTGCGCCAACGTGAAACCAGATTTTAACGTTCTCGCTGACGCGTTGCATGTTACCGAGCATTATAACCAAAATATTGGTATCTGAGCATCGAATGACGATGTTAGATTTTTCCTTGATTGTACACGCGTGAAAAATGATTTTTGTGTCAGATTCCTCGTGTGGTGGACACGACAAGCGCGTGTGAGACCATCCAAATATATTTAACAGCACGTGCGCGCATTTGAACGTTCAAACTGCAAGTGAGTGACTCTTGCAACGGTGACTTTGATGATCGCTTAAAGTAGGTTTGTCCCGCGAATCGACTGTAAGCACAGTATTTTTACATGTACAACATGATCCCCAGTAACCATGTCCAATTTGAGCAACGATGAAATAAGTCAATTTTTGAATATTTTTTGCACGTTTGCGCGCTTGTAAGTGGTTGATTGTCCCGCCAAACAATTAAATGGTCGTTTTTTGACATCGTCTGATATCAATTGGTAGCCCCTCAAAATATCAATGGCGATGATATGAGGTTTTTTTTTCTATTGTTTATTACATATTGTTGATGCTCTCAGTAAACGTTGTCCCGCTAACTGGTTGTAAGTGGTCGATTTTCGTTACTAACTAGACCTTATTGAGGATAATTACATACTTTGATCGACGATGAAATGAGTCGCCAAAATATGTCGCTGGCTCCCGGACTATAATTGGGGTCTTTAGTATTAATTTCGCAGTTGTGACCTTCGCGTAGTCTAGTATAAATCTGCGATAATACCCTGTGAGTCCTAAAAAGCTTTTAATTTGTTTCTCGGTTTTAGGTGATTTTAGTTCTTCAATAATTTTAATTTTTTCAGGATTGGGATTTGGTCCTTCTTAAATGATTATATGGCCTAAAAAAATGATTTCTCTTCACATGAAATTACACTTATCGATTTGTATTTTAAGCTGTTTTCTTCTAAAACCTTAAATATTTCGGTAATTGCATTTATGTGTTCCTGTAATGATATGCTGAATATTAGGACATCATCGAGATAGACGACACAATTTTTATTAATATATTTCCTGACAACGTCACTCATAAGTCTCTGGAATGTTGCTAGCGCATTTTTTAAGCGAAACGGCATACTCACAAACTCATAAAGACCGTGAGGTGTCACAAAGACGGTCTTATGCCTGTCGTCCTCCTTTACTACCGAGTTTACCTAATAGCGGATCAATCTTTGGTAGAAGGTATTTGTCGTCTACAGTAACTTCATTGAGTTTACGGTAATTGATCACTAATCGAAATTTTTTATTCTCAGAATTATCCCTTTTTTTGGTACTACGATTAAAGGGCTTGAATATTTAGAACAATTCTTTCTTATTTTCCCCTGAGATTCCATTTCGGTTATTTATCGGTGAACCTCCTCTTCATGTTTTGGAGGATCTCGATATAGTTTTGCGTTTACTTGAACATCTGTAATTGTGTTAACTTCGTGATCTATGGAAGGAGTACAAGTTAATATGTCTCCTTCCTTATAGAAAATTCTATCAAACTTTTTGATCACTTTTAAAATTTCTGAGTATTCTTCCTCGTTTAGGTGATCCAACTTAAGTCGTAGTACAAAGTTATTTTCAACACTTAATAACGAATAGCTTTCATTGAAGGCATATGTGGTGCTTATGAACTTTAACACTTCCCCATTTAAACAGATTACTTTTTCTCGGACATCAATTAAAATGTCGAGCGTATTAAACAGATCCATGCCAATTATAAATTGGTACTTTCTCTTCTCTAAAGATTTAACTTTCCACTTTATTCTAGCTGCAGAGGGCAGTTTAAATTCCTTAGGAGCAACAGTATGTACTTCATGTGTAATCACGTCTTATATATTATATATTATGTGTTTAATAAATTAAATTTTAATATTTCTATATATATATATATATATATATATATATATATATATATATATATATATATATATATATATATATATATATATATATTTATATATATATATATATATATATATATATATATATATATATATATATATATATATATTTATATATATATATATATATATATATATATATATATATATATATATATATATATATATATATTTATATATATATATATATATATATATATATATATATATATATATATATATATATATATATATATATACATATATATATCGATATATATATATATATATATATATATATATATATATATATATATATATACATATATATACATATATATACATATATATATATATATATATATATATATATATATATATATATATATATATATATACATACATATATATATCTATATATATATATATATATATATATATATATATATATATATATATATATATATATATATATATATATACATACATATATATATATATCTATATATATATATATATATATATATATATATATATATATATATATATATATATATATATATATATTACTAGATTTATCAGCTCCTGTAAACATTTCAGCTTGATGAAATTATGGATCACTGCTGGGATTATGTTTAATTATTCAATTTATAATATATATATACATATATATATATATATATATATATATATATATATATATATATATATATATATATATATATATATATATATATATCTATCTATATATATATATATATATATGTATATATATATATATATATATATATATATATATATATATATATATATATATATATAGCAATTATATATATAACAAGATCCTTAATCATCAAGTAATATACAATATATATATACAACAAATATTAAGTTTTAACAACAAATATTAAGTTTTCGAAAATTTGAAAATTTTAGCGGCACGTAACCCTAAATTTCTTTGCACCCCTATTACTTGCAATGCAGTCATGCGATCAAAACGAAATTCACAGAGTAGGTTGATTTCAATGTGAGGCAGGTGTGATATATTTTTGGTTTTGATGCCAGCAAAGAGTCGGCAGCGCGAGGCGTTTTTTGCTATTTTCGTTCCAATAAATCTTATATTAAGTATTCATATCGCGAACATTAACAATGAAAATAAGTTACCAATGTTTAAATTTGCTAAGTTCTACAAATATTTTTGGCTCCAAACATCTCTCGTTTTTTGATTCTAAACATCTTTCTGTCCCTTTAACTTGAGACGAAATCATCGGATAAAATCGAAATCTAAAGCGTTATTTGATTTTGACGTGAGGCAATTGTGGTAGACTTTTAGTTGCAGTGCTGGTATAGTGTTGCAAGCATTTTCTTTGTTGTGTTATGCTGCTTTCAATGTTTTGCAGTGTTTGGCTTTCCTTAATCTTGAAAGTCCTCAAATCCTCTCGACACTATGAGTTTAAATGCATTGTTAAGTTCAAAGTGATTTTGCACTCGAAACAGTTTGGAGCACATGTGGTAAAATATGCACTCAAAATCTGCACAATTCTTCTAGTGCTCATCGAACATTGGTATTTCTAGCGGTTCAGGTGCGCTAGAGTTTTTTTCATAAGCAGGATCAACCAGTTGGCTCACCAGAGCATTGCTGAGAATGTTTGCTTTATGTATGCTGTTAGAATGGATTACAGCGATTCCCGATGGGTATGGCCCGATTCCGTGTTCGACAAACACACCAGCAAAAAGAGTCAGTACGTCGAATGGCTCAATTGGCAATGAGAAATCATTGAGCTTATCATACAGGTCAACAACATCTTAATCTTCGTCGCGCAAGAAGAAATGCTTTTGTATATCACAAGGTGCTTCAGTGAAGGTAGTTGACACGAGTGCATAGTTTAACAGAAAGTAGTGTAACAATGTCGCCCGAAACATTTTGATTGGTTTCAATAAAGCAAATTACTTGCCACCACGTGAATAACGTTCGTTTCAATGCACTTCAATTACCATTCATTTTGATTTTTGTACATTTTTTGAGATTAACTCACTTTGATTTTAATAAAAAAACTAAATTTAATCCACCTAATAAGTTAAATCAATAGTTATTGATTCTGAGGCGGTACGAAGTTCGCCGGGTCAGCTAGTATATTATAAATATTTAGCGTATATTTTATATAATCAACGAAAGATTTGAACAATTATAGTCAAAGTTAATTCACCTATCAAAGTCTAACCGCTTAAATAATGCGATGAGCGGCATTATTAGGTATTTGGTATATTCTATATGCGCGCGTCGTGTGGCCGTTCTCTGACACTGACCGTGCATACGTGTCTCTACCTGTCTAAGTCATCGACAGCAAACAGCAAGCACCCTGAGTTCAGTTAACTGTTAATAATAAATTCATATGATATCGGCATATACGTTGAGACAAATCGGTATATGAAGAATGATGAAAAAGTGCAATTATTGAGGAAAACGTGGGATCCAGATGGATCGCACAAAATCGAGCCGCAATGCATAGCGGGGAAAAAACGAACTTTTCAATTGAATTGGCTAGAAAGGTTTCCGTGATTACCTTATTCTGACGTTTTGAAGGGAGCATGATGCAAATATTGTGTGCTTTTCTGGCCTAACTGCGATCGCGATACCGGCATCGGAAATGGTTCCCATCAAGTGGGATCCTTAGTTCAATCGCAACTTTTTAATTGGAAGAGTTGTATTGAAGCATTTGAAAATCATTCGCGTCTCTATTTTCATAAAGCTGCGGCAATCGATGCCGCTAACTTCCTCGCTGTATATGATGGTGAAGTAGGACGAAATCGCTTTTCAATTGAATCAACCAGCGAAAAAAAATTCTTTAGAGAATAGACAAAAGTTGTTTGCCATGGTGGAAACTATTCTTCTTTGTGGACGAAAAGATATCGCAATGATAAGTCACGTTGATCACGGACTCTTATCACTCGACAAACCAGAACACAACCATGGTAACTTCAGGACCCTTCTACGTTACCATGCTACAAGTGGCGATAAAGCAACGCCATGTATACCAGTCCAATTATTCAAAATAATATCGTTAATATCATTGCAAAAACCATCCAGCAAGCAATAATAGCTCGAACATCGAAAGCGAAATGTCTTACTGTTCTTGCCGACAAGACGACTGACATTCAACGAATAGAACAGTTTTTGCTTTGTATTATAAACGTCCATTATGACAGCATGGCTTGGCGTGAAGATTTTCTGGAGTTTGTTCCAGTTTACGATTTGCCTGAAATTGCGTAGGCAAAAACCATTAAAGAACGACTTACGGCCCCTGGCTTCGATTTGAATGCGATGAGAGCAAGGTTATGATGGGGCATCCAATATGAGAGGAGAATTTCATGATGCTCAAGTTGTAATTCAAAATGAATATCCAAAGGCAGTATATACGCACCGCTCAGAATACTGCCTAAACCTCTGCCTCAATGATGCTTCCAAACTGGTGCCTGTCCGTCATTGCTCCCTCGTAATTTCAGAAGTCTAAACGTTCTTCAGAGAATCTGTACGATGTAGTGCGAAATTATATGGGAATTTAGAAAAGTCGTCTATCACTTCTTCCGGGCTTATACGGTATTATGAAACTCGGTGGGTAGAGCGGCATGACGCGGTTGCCCTCTTCGTGGATGCTTTGCCCTTTGTGATCGAATCCTTAGAAGACTTAGTGGAGACAAAAAACCGACGCTGCTGCAAAGGTGGTTGCTCTCACTGTGTGCCAAAAAATATTAAACTTGACGGACACACTCTCAGAATATTTGCAAAGCAAATCACTCGATCTAAGTAGAGCTATGGCTCCAACCGAACTCGTGGGCAAAAGAGTAACGGAAAGAGCCTCTGACATTTGTAAGCCTTTAGGAGTAACGCCATCGATTCCACCAAACATACATCCAGATATCGATCTAATCATCACGCAGATACGCCTGAAGAATATTACGGACGAATCTTGTTCATACCGTACCTCGATGAATTTGGATCTTCTCTGAGGAAAAAATTATTGGACTCCAGTGTCCCGTACCGAGAAACGTGAATAAGTTTACATTTGAAGATCTAAGGCCGGCAATACAATTTTACAAAGATGTTCTGAAGCATTCAAATGAAGCTATTCTTCGGGGCGAATGGGATATGTGGTCGATGAAATGGCAGCGTGCTCCGGAAGAGGTACCGAAGTGTGTCATTAGCGCACTGAAACTGTGCGATAGTGAAATCTTTCTGAACGTGCATACCCTGCAGAGACTCTTAGCGACCTTTCCTGTCTCAACGGTATCTGTGGAGCGCAATTTTTCAACGTTAAAGCGCGTGAAGACATATCTTCGCAACCGTACAAGTGAAGAGCGACTTATAGGTTTAGCTCGCATCACTATACATCGGAACATACCAGTCATGCCAAAAGCCATCATTGATATGTTTACTAAGAAGCCAGGCAGATTAGTTTTGTTGTAGACATTGATGCGTCAAAACTTAATCCAAATAATCCTTAATTCTTTCTCTTTGCTATCAACGGTTATTCGTATTCACAATATCATGTCCCAGATCAACAATTAATAAATTATGAAAGCTGTGAAATCTACATCAGCTTTCGTTTACGAATTTTTAGACAACTGCAATCCAAACCTTGACCCTGCGAAAAACAGCGCTCCAAGCTACCGCGCCCTCCCCGACCGAAAAAATCCTGGATACGCCAATGTATATATATATATATATATATATATATATATATATATATATATATATATATATATATATTTATATACATATATATATATATATATATATATATATATATATATATATATATATACAGATATATATATATATATATATATATATATATATATATATATATATATATATATATATATATATATATATATATATATGTATATATATATATATATATATATATATATATATATATATATATATATATATATATATATATATATATATATATATGTATATAAATCCAAACAATAATCCAAAATAAATAAATATAATATAAATCCAAAAAATAATCCAAACCTTGACCCTGCGAAAAACATCGCTCCAAGCTACCGCGCCCTCCCCGACCGAAAAAATCCTGGATACGCCAATGTATATATATATATATATATATATATATATATATATATATATATATATATATATATATATATATATATATATATATATATATATTTATATACATATATATATATATATATATATATATATATATATATATATATGTATATATATATATATATATATATATATATATATATATATATATATATATATATATATATATATAGTGCGCGAAATAATTATATCGGACAATCAAAAAATCGGGAATTCAAAAAATAAATAATGATTCAAAAAATAAAAATTTAGTTTTATGTTTCATGCAATGATAACAAAGCAACAGCGGATTATATTTTCAACTATTTAATTTTTTTGTGGCCAGGAAGATACAATATTTAAAATTCATGAACGAAATAATTATAGCGGACAAATCACATAAAAATGTTTATAAGTATTTTATTTCAAAAATTAAAAACAATAGTTAGCACCAAAAGAAATTTTAATAATCTATAGTGCTTCCCTTATTTTGTATCACTTTGCATAACTTTGCATGTTCCAATTTGATTCCATTCCTTTACAATGGCCGTTTTTAGCTCTAATATGGTGTCAAACTGACGACCTTGTGAATAGACTTGTTGCGATAAGATACCCGATGGATTTTTCATGGGGTTCAAATCAGGGCTTATAGCAGGCCACTTTAATAGCGGTATGTTCCGGGACTCAAAAAAACATTTCGTGAACGTCGCAGAAAGTATAGGTGCGTTGTCTTGCTGAAACAGCCAGTCGTCTCTCCATAAATCCTTTGCAAAAGTGATAAGCACGTCGTCTAAGAGTTCAACATACTTACCTGAGTTCATTTTATGTGAAATAAAACGAATTTCAAACTTTCCCCGAGAGCCGAATGCAGCCCATATCATGAAAGTTCCTTCTATGACACGTTAGCCGTTCTTTACGGAAATCTCTCCAATATCCATGACAGCCATCAGGCTCGTCTAAATTGAATTTTTTTTCATCACTAAATATGACAGAATCCCATTCAATTGTCCAACATTTATACAGTTCAGCAAATTCTAAACGTGCAGATTTATGACGTGGTAGAAGCCTTGGTATTTACAAGCGCTTTCCATATTTAACATTTTCACTATTCTTCAGAATCTGCTGAACCCTTCGCGTAGTGATGGGAAGATTCAATTGAAACCGCATTTGTGAGGAACTTAGCTTTTTATTAACTGCCAGCCGTTTTATCTCTCTTTAAGACCTCTTACTGACTTGAGACGGACAACCTGATCTCTTGATTTTGGCGTAATTTTCGGGATTTTTCAAGAAATTATTCACCGTACTTTTGTCCCTGTTCAACTTTTCAGCTATTCTTCTGATTGTTGTCCCGCAATCCCTGTAAGCTAAAATTTTAGCCCGCTTTTCAGCAGTCAATGTTGTCCCCCTAGGCATTTTTATTGAATCGAACTGAACTGAACTGAATCGAACGAAAATTGCGAATTAAAACAGCACGTGTAAATGCTAATCTTCATTAGTAGGCTGCGTATAGCTTGGTGAACTAACTAGTCTTATAAATCTAGACGAATTATCAATTTTACATCTAGAATATATACTTCACGTAAAACAATCCGCTATATTTATTTCGCACTAGTAATTTGGGCTTCTGAACAAAATTAAACACCAGCTGACTACAACGAAAAATTAACAAGTTGTATAAAGTGTCGTTACATTGCGGTCGCTTGCAAAAATGATATGACGTCATCACAAATAGTGTGAGACTATGCATTTTCTCAACAAATACCTAGTGATAGTTTGTATGTTATAATTATTTCGCGCAGTGTATATGTATATATATATATATATATATATATATATATATATATATATATATATATATATATATGTATATATATATATATATATATATATATATATATATATATATATATATATATATATATATATATATATATATATATGTATATATATATATATATATATGTATATATATATATATATATATATATATATATATATATATATATATATATATATATATAGATATATATATATATATATATATATATATATATATATATATATAATATATATATACATACATATATATATATATATATATATATATATATATATATATATATATATATATATATATATATATATATATATATATATACATATATACATATATATATATATATATATATATATATATATATATATATATATATATATATATATATATATATATATATATATATATATATATATATATTAATTTATTTATTTATTTATTTATTCTAGTCAATTTTAACAGGCTGCTGCCCAATTATAAAAATAGAAATATTAGACAAATTCAAAAAGATCTTAAAAAAAAAAAATTAACTAATAGTTGAAAATATTAAATAAACACATATTTGAAACTACAAAAAAATAATGCCAATATGCAAGTTAATATGAAAAAAGTGCGAAACGGTAAAAAAAAATTAGAAGAAAATCAAATATTATAAGGAACTTTAAGAATTAAGTCTTTAATTTGTGAATTAAATAGTGCGAACGTTAGCGGAAAACGACTAAGCTGAAGATCGTTGTGCTTCCTGGGGATACGCACTAGCAGCGAGTTAAAATAAACATCAGATCGCGCGAAGGGAAGAGACAACTTTAATTGAAATCTATCCGATCGATTGACGTTCCGCATACACAGCATACGACCAAGATCGGAGAGGATAGGGCAATGGAGTAGTTTGAAAAGCAAGCACTCGTCATGGAACACTCGTCGGGAATCTAGTGAAGGAATTTGGAATAAGGATAGACGATCACTATACCCACAGTAAGGGATATTGAATTTAAACAACAGGGAGCGAGTAAACCTACGCTGAACGTATTCCACTGCCTCGTTAAGATATTTATGACGGGGAGACCACACTTGACAACAATACTCTAAAATGCTACGAACAAGTGAAAAAAAAACCCTAGCGCATCAGAACCGCTAGAAATACTAATGTTCGAAGAACAGTAGAGGATTTGTGCAGATTTTGAGTGAATTGTTATATATTGTTGTTATATTGTTGTTATTGTCTTATATATTATATGTTGTATGTATTGTCATATATATTGTTATATATTGTATATTCGCGATGTGAATACTTAAGGTACGAAAATAACAAAAACACCTCGTGCTAGCAGTCCTTTGCTAGCACTGAAGCCAAAAATAAGTCATATCTGCCTCACGTTGAAGTCAACCTGCTCTGCGAATTTTGTATTGATCCGATTACTGCATTGGAAGTTATAGGGATAAAAAGAAATTTAGAGTTACCATTAGCAAGAGCTTTCAAACTTTGTAGATCTTAGTATTTGGTGTGTATTTTTACTACAAGACCACTACAATTTGAAAATTTTATGATTAAATCGCTTACTAAAGCTATGTCAAAAAATACAAAAACAATCACAGCTGGCAACCCTATCATTGTTTTTCAAACGTGATTTCTACTGAATATTGTCTACAATAATTTAAATTTGCCATATGAATTTCGTTATGATACCATGACTGTACTGGAGGCTAAAAGGGCAAAGTGCTTTATTCAAATAAAATAACATTATACAAACAATTTGGTGCAGTTGCACCAATTTTTGACGATTCTAAAAGCATATAGATATATAACTTAGATGCTTTGCTTTTATATAATCTTTTAGTGTTTTTATATAATCAAAGTCGTTTGTCATAAATTATGCTTACCATAGAAGGGGGATGATGCAGATGAATAAGCTAAAAAACTTGGTTATAGGTTCAAGTAACAAACAATAAAGTTTCTAAAACTCGGAACATTTAAATATCGGTTGCTTATTTTATTGTAAATGGTTTGCTTATGAATAGAAAATGGAAGCATCTGTTGGTGCGATATTTACGAAATTGTCCGGTGCTGGCAATCATGTACTAGCACCATAGCTGCTTCACGTTGTGTTAAACCCAGCCTATGAATTTCGTTTCGATTGAATGGCTGCGCTGTAAGTTATAGGAGTGAATTAAATTTTAGGGTTACCATCGTCCAAACTTTTTAAATTTTTGAAACGTAAATATTTGTTGCTAATTGTCATTGCAGGATCATTCCCATTTGGAAATTTTATGACAACATCGCTCGATAAAGCAATGTAAATAAATTACGAAATTCATCATAGCTGGCAACCCTTTCACGGTTTTTCAACAAAATTCCTACAGAATTACAATCGCAACAAGATATGCTTTTCACATGAATTTCGTTTTGATTTCGTCACCGCATCGGAAGTTACAGGGAAAAAACCTTTATTTTCCTGAGCAAATTTACAATATTTAGGATACAAAACTTGCCGTAGCTGGCGTCCCTATACTAGTTTTTCAACCAAATTTCTATGAAAACTATCTTAAAGTAAGGTTCATCTACTGCGTGAATTTCGTAAAAATCTGGTGGATAAATCGGAAGCTATAGGCAGAAAACCATTTTTTTTCTCAGCGATTTTTCCAAATGGCACCACTGCCACAGTGTTGCTTGTTTTTCAAAATCACTTCTATCAGACCAGGTTCTAGCAAATTTCAACATGTCCTGTAAATTTCATATTGATCGCATTATCCGATCGTCAGTTCTCGTGAACAGAAGTGTTGAGTGCTGAAAATAGAGGTAATTTCATCACGGGTTGCCGTTCTTGTTTACCGCGGAATTTTGAAATATTTTATTTGACTTGGTGGACAAAAGTCAAAATTTATCAATAATTTGAATTTATTTTCAAAAATCAAAAAATTTTCAGGAAGGTCGATGATTTGAAGGATTTTTGTTCAGGAGCCTGCTGTAGCTGCAGAGTTGCCCGCACAGTCTTGAAAGTCTATGTGTGTAAAATGTTAGTCTATATCAATACGTTCTATAAATTTCACGATGATCCATTGTTTTTCTTAGAAGTTATGACAAATCGAATTTTGAAAAAAAATCCTTGCCTACTTTTGGGCACTCAGCGCCTACACAAGGCTCACAATTTCGACTTCTTTATCATAAACAAACATAAAACATAATAAGTTTTCATTCCTAGTACTTTTTTTGAACAAAAATTTACACTGCTTGGAAATATAGGAGCACCTGAAAATTCACTTAAATGCCCGCCGCCGCCAAATAGTTTAAGATATCTGAATTCTAGCAAGTCATGGACCTACCTGTTATATACATCTATGTTCTCCAAAAATTTTAGCTAAATCGGGTCGGCCACTCCAGAGATTATCTCTCTTAGCCATTTTGCTGAGAGATATATATATATATATATATATATATATATATATATATATATATATATATATATATATATTTATATATATATATATATATATATATATATATATATATATATATATATATATATATACATATATATATATATATATATATATATATATATATTTATATATATATATATATATATATATATATATATATATATATATATATATATATATATATATATATATATATATCTATATATATATATATATATATATATATATATATATATATATATATATATATATATATATATATATACATGAAAATTTTCAGCGAAGCGATTTTAATACTTATGTTCTTCGAACATTAGTAAAAAACAGATGGAAAGAGGTAGCGATGCTAGTAAACGAAGAAGAGCATCTAAGAATGAAACCGGACACACGAGAAGCCTTGGCGGTTATATAGGCAATGTGTAAGTCAAATCTGAGCTTTGAATCAAAGAACAGACCAAGATCCTTAAAATTAGCAACAGCCGTAATAGAAGATCCGTGCAGTGTGTAGGAACATATTACGGGTGACATTTTAAACATAAAGGACATTTGATGACATTTGGATATGTTCAAAGTAAGACAATTAGTAGAGCACCAGTCGGAAAGAGAACAAAGATCGTTTTGGAGTTGGAGGCTGTCGTTGGTAGATTCGATTACTTTAAAAATCTTGAAGTCATCAGCAAACAAGAGGCAGGGAGAACGAATAAAAGAAGGGAGAACATTTATAAAGACTAGGAATAATAATGGACCAAGAATAGAGCCCTGAGGCACACCAGAAAGTGGAAAAAAGGGGAAGAGGTGGAGGATTGCACAAATACAGCACAAGAACGACCAGAAACATAGGATGAAAACCAACACAAAAGGGAACTTGACACCTCATAGCTTCGAAGCTTAGCAAGAAGAATTCCGTGATCAACAGAATCAAAAGCTTTTGAAAAATTGGTATCCAACACATCCACTTGCTTCCGTTGGTCTAAGACAGAAGCAAAAAAGTTAGTAAAATATATAAGATTAGAGGTGGAGGATCTACCTTTCACCAAACCATGCTGTTCCGGAGCAAGGAAAGGATGAAGGAGAGGAAGCAGCCTGTTGTAAACCACTCTTTCAAGAACTTTACCAAAACAAGGAAGGAGGGAAATTGGACGGTAGTTGGAAACACAGCTAGGGTCTCCAGACTTGTGGATGGGGGAAATATAAGCAGATTTCCAACTGGCGGGGAAGGAGCCGGAGGAGAGGCTGAGGTTAAATATAATAGATAAAGGAACACATAAAGATGATGATAGTGATTTGGCCAACAGGTTGGGGATACCATCAGGACCCAAGTAAGGATTCAATTTCAAGAGGATTGGTGTTAAAGGAATATAAACAGCAACTGAGAAATTACAAGAACATATATATATATATATATATATATATATATATATATATATATATATATATATATATATATATATATATATATATATATATATATATATATATATATATATATATATATATGTATATATATATATATATATATATATATATATATATATATATATATATATATATATATATATATATATATATATATATATATATATATATATATATATATATATATATATATATATATATATATATATATATATATATATATAATATATATATATATATATATATATATATATATATATATATTATATATATATATATATATATATATATATATATATATATATATATATATATATATATATATATATATATATATATATATATATATATATAATATATATATATATATATATATATATATATATATATATATATGTGACCCGATCTGTTAAAACGTACCTAAGGACCAAAACATCGATTTTGAGATTTTCACATATTATAATAGAATAAAGTATGGTCTATCGATTGCGACCAATCACGTTTTTATCCGATGAAAATTGAGCTCAGGATAAGCGTTTTTAATAACGTTTATTTCGACGAGGCAACTAGACTTTCTATCGTCTCTCTCTGTTTACTAATGCATTATTTTCGTCCTTTGTGGGTGCGCGCTGGTCCGGTGATCCCTTCGGGCTGCGGCCCAAAATGCTTGGACACGGGTCATTAATTTGATTTAATCTGATTGTTCGTGCCATTCGGGAGTGATAAGTATTACTCAAATTTATCCCACTCACCTGGCTAGATTCCAGGGTGAACTGAGTTCCCGTATCCTGGAAAAGTGATTGTGTCGCGGACCAGTAGTTTACTACTTGTTGAAATTCGAACATAAGCCAAAGCACTTGTGTACAGTGATTAACACATAGAAGCAGTTGGCGGTTGCGAATTATTCATTATTCCCGAACGTTTGTTTTGCACATGTGGAGCTAGCTGACCGTGGAAGAAGCTGAGACGAGTGTGTCGGATGAAATAGTGTAGGGGGTAGAGTTAGTGCGGGAGTGCATTGCGACAGTGGAGGAGAAGTGCGACGTCGTGAGTGCATTATAACATTTAATTGCCTCCCAAGAAGCTCGGTGTGAAAAAGTCAATTCGATGAGCGTTCGCGGAGTCGACTCGTGCCCAGCAGCTTCAAATCGATGTTTGTGAATCGTAGCGCGATAAGACGGTTTGTTGACAGCTTCAATACATGTAAAGACCAACTCAAAATTCAATTTTTCACAGTGACCAATATTTTCGCGGTATTAGTGTTTTGCGTATAAAATAAAAATTCTTTGATTAATGATGGCTCTGAAAAAAAAAGTAGAAGTTGTTTACAGAAAAGAATTGTAGAATAACTTGTTTTTCGTCGGTAATGTTGTTTGGGCTAGAAAATGGTTACAAATTTCAGTCAGTTTTCCAAAGTCTTCAACGTACGCGGAACACATTTATTTCGGGAACGCAATTCGGTTTTTTATATCGTATTTTGATGAGTCGAAACAGAAATCATGGACTTAAACGCTGAATTAGATGCCGTTGAAAATGCCTACTTTGAACCTTTTGACGAATGTGATGGTGAAGTTAACAAAAGTGATGATAATAGTTGTGAAAGTAAAAGTGATTATGATGCCGAACCCTTGATCAAGATACCCCACCCTTTTTCTGATAAACAAAATACACCAGCAGACGATTTTCACAAATCTCATGAAGATGAAATTAACGATGGTGAAATCGAGCGCATGTATGGAAAAACTGCAGAGCCCTGTTGCCCTTTAAATTGCAACAACAAAATTCCAGCAACGGCAGTGAATCAATTTCGCGATACGTTTATGGAAATGTCCAAGGATCAGCAAGACCTGGTAATACTGAGTCATTTGGAAGCGTGTAAGGAGGATATTAATCTCGACTCATCCTACTCAGAAATGTACTCGAAGAAAAGCCGCAAAAAAGCCTCATTGGAGAAACGACGCGAAAACGTGAATTATCTGTTTCGGGGTATAAGGATTTGCCGAAAAATGTACTTTTTTATTCACAATGTTGGTGTACGAAGATACAAACATTTGCAGAAACATTTCGAAAAAAATGGAATTTCTCCCCGAATCCATGGCTCGACAGGCAAACCATCGAAAAAGAGCAATACGATTACAGTGGAAGTAATACAATGCGTCGTGGACTTTATCTCAGCTTACGCAGAAAAACATGCGATTGCATTACCTGGCAGAATGCCGAATTTCAAAGATTACAGAGTTTTGAAATTACCGTCGAATGTTACGATGACGACGGTTTTTAACGAGTACATCCAAGTCGTGATGGAAGGGTACAAATTGAGTATTTGTTCTTTCAGAAGAATATGGAATAAATATGTACCTTTCATTAGAACTATGCGTCCTGCAAGTGATCTCTGCGATACATGTCGCGAAAATGCCCTTACAATTTCAAGGACGGTATCTTGCGATCCCCAAAAAAAATCAGAAGTTTTGGAGAAAGCAATGGAGCACATCAAACATGCACAATATCAGAGGAATTATTATCAAACCTGGTGTAAAAAAACAGGTATTTTTCCACGTAATTGTCCGAAACGATTTTAGAACAAAAAATTTGAAAACGTTTTTAATAACATTTTTCAAAAGTTAAGAGTCTGAAATGAAAATTTTGGAGTCCAGAAATCTAAAAAAAATTTTTTTTTAAGTTGTTTTCATCAATTCATCAATTAATAATAAAAATGTATTTATGATTTAAAAAAAAACTGAAGAGAAAATTCTGACATAAATCACAAGATTTGAAATTTGTGTAATGTATTAATAACTATTTATTTTGATAAATATCTACAACAAAGCAACAATGTGTTACTTTTTTGATTTCAGTATTTTGAAATAATTAAAAACAATTGATTTTGAAATAATAGTTCATAGTTTAAAGTGAAAAATTTCAAGTGCTTAATATTTTTAATCCATAATCTTTAAAAGCAAGAAAATAGGTTTTTATTGCGGGGTAATTCATTTTTTCAGATGACGTTACGTGCCGTGTTATTTCGTTCGATTTCGCTCAAAATTTGCACTATCCCAGCAGTCCACAACAAGTAGGCTCTGCTTATTTTAAAGCTGCTAGAAAATGCTCTGTTTTTGGCGTGAACGATGAACAAACACGGATACAAACAAATTACCTAATTGACGAAGCTGACAGCATTGGAAAAGGACCAAACTGTGTTGTCAGTTTATTACATCACTATTTAGAAAACAGTGAATCTCGAGATGTGCTTGTCCTATTTGCAGACAATTGTGTTGGACAAAATAAAAATAACACAATGATTGATTATTTACTATGGCGGGTGTTGCAAAACAAAAGTAAGCGTATTTTTCTGAATTTTATGCTTACCGGCCATACGAAATTCTCGCCAGATCGCATGTTTGGCCTGCTAAAATCCAGATATTCAAAAAGCAATATTGACAACCATCAAGATATTATTGATTGTGTGGAGAAGTCCTCTTGCAATGGTTACAATAAGGCAGTTTCCACATTCAACAATGTTACTTGGTTCGAATGGGATGTACTTTTCAAGCAGAATGTAAAACCTTTGATAGGTAGGATAATTATTTTAATTACCAACAGTATGATTTCCTGAGCAATATCTATCATTTCCACATGAAATAATATAAATTACGCGATATGAATATTTTTAATTTTTATAGATAATTTTTATTTCTTATCGCTTTTATTCTCAGCATTACATAATAAAATTATTTTTGCCATAAAAATGTTTTTAACTTTGTTTCTCTTTGATTGATGCAAAATTAAGTGCGATTGTAATAATAAAGTTTATTACAGTAGAGATATTTACGCTTGAAAAAGTTTGCGAATAAAATACTAATGCATACTTCTGAATAACAATAATATACGTTCCCAATTTTTTCATTACAGGTATTACGAAACACCACCACTTTGCGATTGACTCACAAGGCATTCGATGCAAAATTTTCGCTGAAAATGATTTTTCTGATCCACTGAATTTGATTTTCAATGAAAAATTATCTCAACTATTACCTCACACGATCAAACCTGAAGGCCTTTCGTTTGCTAGGCAGGAGTATTTGTACAAGAATATCAGAAATTTGTGCTTTGATGCATTGAAAGCTGATGATACCGCCCCTCGTCCAATCAAAGCCAAAAATGCAAAACAACCAGGAAGAAAACAACAGAAAAGAAAGCGAGACGATTAATCTACCTAACTATGTAGTATCGAAAAATGTCATAGATATAAAAAATCTCTTGAATGTGATACACTTATTTCGTACATTTATCATCGTAATTTTAGCAAAAATAATTTTTTAAGGCATTTCGTTACAGAAATTTTGTTTTTTCTAATGAAAAATGTGAAGAAATTTCATCTCTTGTACAATAAAAAACAAATATTTCCATCATCAAAAATCCGTTCCTTCTAAACATTCCTGAAAATAATATTATGAACTTGACAATCGTGAAGTTCATTTAAAAATATTAGAATTCAACAGATAATTTTTTTGTCTAGTATTGTACATAACTCTAGAAAAATGAAAAACAAAGCATCAACCGTATCAAATCGCATTGACAGCCGGGCTAGGACCGGCGTCCCTGCAGGTCCATTAGCTCACGCATATTTCGATCATTATTACGGTTGAATGAACGTAGAAAAGGAAAGAGCGAAAGGTCGTTTTCTGACTTGCTTTTGGGCGAGAAACTTTGAACGCGTTTTTCTCGAAACGATGTTTTGGTCCTTAGGTACGTTTTAACAGATCGGGTCACATATATATATATATATATATATATATTTTAGTAGATTTACCGGCTCCTGTTAACATTTCAGCTTGATGAAAGTATGGATCACTGCTGGGATTATGTTTAATTATTCAATTATAATATATATATTAACAATTATATACATAACAAGATACTATCATCAAGTAATATGTATATATATATATATAATATATATATATATATATATATATATATAATATATATATATATATATATAATATATATATATATATATATATATATATATATATATATATATATAATATATATATATATATATATATATATATATATATATATCTATATATATATATATATATATATATATATATATATATATATATATATATATATATATGTCAGTGCTGTATATTGAGCTGCTGCAAAGATATTACTATTGGCCTCGATTGAGGTAAGATGTGGTGCAGCATGTAAAAGAGTGCGTAGTTTGCAAGCAGATCAAGCCTCCGAATTTATCATTGAGGCCACCCTTGGGATCCTTCAGAGGATCCGAGCGGCCGATGCAGCGACCTTTTTGTGGATTTCATGGGCCCATATCCTCAATCTCAAATCTGGAAATACCCAATTGTTTGTGGTCCTGGACCATTATACAAAGTTTGTGTGGCTCAAACCCATGGTGAAGGCTACAGGCGAGGCGATTGTGCGTTTTCTCGAGCGGGAGATCTTTCTGACCTTCGGAAGTGCCCGAATGGTTTCATTCAGACAATGGGGTCCAGTTTGCTTCCAAAGCATTAGCTCAGCTTTTGGATAAATATGGCGTGAAGCACTATTTTACACCACTGCATTCACCACAGGCAAATGCTTCGGAGCGAACTAATGTGTCTACGCTGAACGCAATTAGAGCCTTTATAGGTTCCGATCATGGCAGGTGGGACGAAAAGCTCCCGGAATCGTGTTTCTGCCTTTCGAAAGGTAGTCATGATGCTACTGATTTTTCGCCTCACTTCTTCATGTTCGGATATCACCCTATCCAGCACGGTTCAGAATACACACTCCTCAGAAGCCTACAAGCTTTTGAAGATGGTGAGGTGCAATTGCGCTCTGGCTGCGACAGACAACGCCTAGTGCAGGACCTCGTTAAAGACAAACTGAGTGAGGCCTACAAAAAGGGAGCTCAGCGCTATAATCTTCGAACGAGGCCACGCAATTTTTCCGAGGGTCAGCAAGTCTATGTTCGCAACTTTGCCGTTAGCAATGCCATCGATCGCTTGGCTGCTAAGTTCGCTCCCCGCTTTGTTCCTGCGATCGTAAAACGACAAACCGGGCAAGTCACTTACGAGTTGCAAAACGCGAGTGGCAAGCTGCTGGGAGTTTACCACTCCAAAGACATACGAGACTGAAAACTGAATGAAAACAACTAACTCAGGTTGATGTGAACATTGGGCGAAATGATGCATTTTATACGCCCGGCTTGGTGAGACTTCAGGGTCTGGGTCGTCCCCACGATTACTGCGAAACAGCCTCGCCACATCGAAAACCGGCTTTGCGTATGCATTGATAATGTGTCAATAATGTGTCATTGCATTGCATCAGGTTCGCTGATCTGAGCGCAGCTGATATGCAAATACTTGCATCAGCTGCGTTATCAGGCCGGTGAAAACGGGAGATGCATGGTGCGAGGTGTGGAGAGAATTGCTGCACAGCTGAGCAACACGAAAAAAGACGGGACTTGGCTGCAACTGGAGCTGGATGAGAGGACAGATTGGGATTGGGATCGATAGAGTGTTGCGTGCGGGCAGTTTTGCGGAGATACCTTGGAAGATTTTGGATTTAAAAGAAAAGTGAAAGTGAGATTGAACGAGAAGTACTTTAAAACAAGGAGATTATCGTTGTTTTTTTGAAGAAGTGATGAAAAACTTGGAAAGAAAGTGTATGTTTCGTGAGAATCAATTCGTCAAATGAATTGGTTTTTTTTTATGCGACTGGTGCGTTCCGGGAGTTATAAATGCATTCAAGTACATTGGTGAAAACTGGGAAAAATCCAGTAAAACTACTGTATATTTAATCGAATAGTGAACATTTTTTTCCCTCCCACGAATCGGATTTGAAAGACTTTGGAGGAGCAGGAGAGGAAAAAACAACGATTTTTGAAGTTTGTGCTATTATAATGAGAAAAATTAGCAAGTTTGAATAATTTAACAAAGTGATTTACTGAAAACTAAGTTTGTGTTATTGCCATTGAGACAAAAGTTTAACAGAGTGGAAAAGCTAGCGCAGTTTTTTATTCTAAATTGGGTTTTTTGAGCAGGAAAATGTACTTTTTGGGAGTTCCTGCTATTATCAGTGGGACAAAAGGAAGAAAAATTTGTTTGGAAGAAAGAAACGTTTCTTATTGGAAGTCACACAGAAACTTTCAAAGGTCAACAAAATGAGCAAACAGTTGAAAAGAACTTGGAATCCGGTGTGGAAAAATTAAAAATTTGGAGTTAGCATTTGGCGTTCGGACATTGCAATTCATGCAGCACGGCAAGATGAACCAGCATGATCGATTAATAAATTGCCCAGATAAGTGGTCATTTTTCTATCATTTTTTTCAAAACGGAATTTAGAATTAACGTACTCCATGTAGATTGAATTAATTTAACAGTATTGAAGAATTCAAAATTATTTGATTATCAGTTTAAAAAAAAATTGTTTTCAATTAGTATTATTAGTTTGAGTGGATTGTTAACATAACATATATTGTGGACATAACGTGGTAACGTTATATATAAGTGATCATGTGTATTCTTTCTTTTTCACTTTAGTTTTCCTGTTTAGTCATTGAATTATCAGGTTTTTGCTTTTGATTTGTATATTAAGTTATATAGTTTAATTATCTAATCGTTATATTTTCAATCATTGTCAATATCGGTGTGAACAAATTCCGGCCGGGGTTGCATACGTATAAATCCACTTCCAAAATTAGTGAATAACGATTATTTTTTTTTGGTTTTTTTGCTCATGAAGTTTATTTTTCTTTAAGTTCTTGCTTACAGCACACAATTTTTAGTTAAATTTTTATTACTCATACTCTTCATTCCATTTTTATTCATTTTTGTCTACTTTCCTTTCTTTGTCTTGGTAATATGTCTTCATAAATTTAAATATAGATAATGAAAATAAGATAATTTGTTCATTTTAATGATGCTTGCAGTTCTTCTTCCCTTCCCTTCCCTTCCTTTCCCGTTTATTCGTCCCATGCGTTAAATGCTGTATTGTCTGCGTGCCGTAGCACGAAGGTCAGGTTCGTCCCAAAAACCCACGCCAGACTGAGCTAGCTGGCAGGTTTGGCACGCGGGACCGAACGGCTGCTTTCGAGTTTCGCAACAATATGTATATATATATATTTATATATATATATATATATATATATATATATATATATATATATATATATATATATATATATGTATATATATATATATATATATATATATATATATATATATATATATATATATATAAATATATATATATATATATATATATACTATATATACATGTATATATATATACATATAGATATATATATATATATATATATATATATATATATATATATATACTATATATATATATATATATATATATATATATATATATATATACATATATATATACATATATATATATACATATATATATATATATATATATATATATATATATATATATATTATATATATATATACCATATATATTACTTGATGATCAAGTATCTTGTTATACATATAATTGTTGTAGATATGGTTTCTTGGATATAGAACTCACGACCCAATAATCAGATACAAATGAAATTCACAGAATGTATTGGTATTGACTAGGGCCAAGTCTGATAGAAGCGATTTGGAAATGCTGACAACTCTGTGCCAGTGGTGCCATCTTGAAAAATAAAATAAACTGCTTTTTGCCCTTTGAATTCTGATTCCGTTACCAGACTTTCATGAAATTGACACAGTAGCTGAAACTTACTTTAAGCGGTGTTTGGTAGATATTCGGTTGAAAAACTCGGTTGGTGCTGCCAGCTATGATATTTTGGTGTCTTGGGTTTTGAAAATTCGCTCAGGAAAATAAGCCTTTTTGCAGTCATGAAATAAACACGAATTTCATATGATAAATGGCACTTATTATAGGCATCATTCAGAAAAAATCTGGTTAACAAACTATGATAGGGCTGCCAGCTATTGTTTGTTTGGTATTTATTTGCAATATCTTTACTAAGGGATTTTATCGTAAAATCTTCAAACGGTAATGATCTTGTAGTGACAATAAACAACAAATATTAAGTTTTTGAAAATTTCAAAAGCTTTGCGGCAGGTAACCCTTAATTTCTTTGCACCCCTATTACTTGCAATGCAGTCATGCGATCAAAACGAAATTCACAGAGTAGGTTGATTTCAATGTGAGGCAGGTGTGATATATTTTTGGTTTTGATGCCAGCAAAGGGTCGGCAGCGCGAGGCGTTTTTTGCTATTTTCTTTTCAATAAATCTTATAATAAGTATTCATATCGCGAATATAACAATGAAAATAAGTTACCAATGTTTAAATTTGCTAAGTTCTACAAATATTTTTGGCTCCAAACATCTCCTGTTTTTTGACTCTAAACATCTTTCTGTCCCTTTAACTTGAGACGAAATCATCGGATAAAATCGAAATCTAAAGCGTTATTTGATTTCGACGTGAGGCAATTGTGGTAGACTTTTAGTTGCAGTGCTGGTAAAGTGTTGCATGCACTAAGCATTTTCTTTGTTTATGTTGTGTTATGCTGCTTTCAAAGTTTTGCAGTGTTTGGCTTTCCTAAATCTTGAAAGTCCTCAAATCCTTTCAACACTATGAGTTTAAATGCATTGTTAAGATCAAAGTGATCTTGCACTCGAAACAGGTTGGAGCACATGTGGTAAAATATGCACTCAAAATCTGCACAATTCTTCTAGTGTTCATCGAACATTGGTATACAGGTGCGCTAGAGTTTTTTTCATAAGCAGGATCAACCAGTTGGTTCACCAGTGCATTGCTGAGAATGTTTGCTTTATGTATGCTGTTAGAATGGATTACAGCGATTCCCGATGGGTATGGCCCGATTCCGTGTTCGACAAACACACCAGCAAAAAGAGTCAGTACGTCGAACGGCTCAATTGGCAAGGAGAAATCATTGAGCTTATCATACAGGTCAACAACATATTAATCTACGTCGCGCAAGAAGAAATGCTTTTGTATATCACAAGGCGCTTCAGTGAAGGTAGTTGACACGAGTGCATAGTTTAACAGAAAGTAGTGTAACAATGTCGCCCGAAACATTTTGATTGGCTTCAATAAAGCAAATTCCTTGCCACCACGTGAATAACGTTCGTTTCAATGCACTTCAATTACCATTCATTTTGATTTTTGTACATTTATTGAGATTAATTCATTTTGATCTTAATAAAAAAACTGAATTTAATCCACCTAATAAGTTAAATCAATAGTTATTGATTCTGAGGCGGTACGAAGTTCGCCGGGTCAGCTAGTATATTATAAATAATTAGCGTATATTTTATATAATCAACGAAAGATTTGAACAATTATAGTCAAAGTTAATTCACCTATCAAAGTCTAACCGCTTAAATAATGCGATGAGCGGCATTATTAGGTATTTGGTATATTCTATATGCGCGCGTCGTGTGGCCGTTCTCTGACACTGACCGTGCATACGTGTCTCTACCTGTCTAAGTCATCGACAGCAAACAGCAAGCACCCTGAGTTCAGTTAACTGTTAATAATAAATTCATATGATATCGGCATATACGTTGAGACAAATCGGCATATGAAGAATGATGAAAAAGTGCAATTATTGAGGAAAACGTGGGATCCAGATGGATCGCACAAAATCGAGCCGCAATGCCTAGCGGGGAAAAAACGAACTTTTCAATTGAATTGGCTAGAAAGGTTTCCGTGATTACCTTATTCTGACGTTTTGAAGGGAGCATGATGCAAATATTGTGTGCTTTTCTGGCCTAACTGCGATCGCGATACCGGCATCGGAAATGGTTCCCATCAAGTGGGATCCTTAGTTCAATCGCAACTTTTTAATTGGAAGAGTTGTATTGAAGCATTTGAAAATCATTCGCGTCTCTATTTTCATAAAGCTGCGGCAATCGATGCCGCTAACTTCCTCGCTGTATATGATGGTGAAGTAGGACGAAATCGCTTTTCAATTGAATCAACCAGCGAAAAAAAATTCTTTAGAGAATAGACAAAAGTTGTTTGCCATGGTGGAAACTATTCTTCTTTGTGGACGAAAAGATATCGCAATGATAAGTCACGTTGGTCACGGACGCTTATCACTCGACAAACCAGAACACAACCATGGGAACTTTAGGAACCTTCTACGTTACCATGCTACAAGTGGCGATAATGCAACGCCATGTATACCAGTCCAATTATTCAAAATAATATCGTTAATATCATTGCAAAAACCATCCAGCAAGCAATAATAGCTCGAACATCGAAAGCGAAATGTCTTACTGTTCTTGCCGACGAGACGACTGACATTCAACGAATAGAACAGTTTTTGCTTTGTATTATAAACGTCGATTATGACAGCATAGCTTGGTGTGAAGATTTTCTGGAGTTTGTTCCAGTTTACGATTTGCCTGTTATTGCGTTGGCAAAAACCATTAAAGAACGACTTACGGCCCCTGGCTTCGATTTGAATGCGATGAGAGATAAAGGTTAGGATAGGGCATCCAACATGAGAGGAGAATTTCATAATGCTCAAGTTGTAACTCAAAATGAATATCCAAATGCAGTATATACGCACCGCTCAGAATACTGCCTAAACCTCTGCCTCAATGATGCTTCCAAACTGGTGCCTGTCCGTTCAGAAGTCTGCACGTTCTTCAGAGAATCTGTACGATGTAGTGCGAAATCAAATGAAAATTTAGAAAAGTCGTCTATCACTTCTTCCAGGCTTATCAGGTATTATGAGACTCGGTGGATAGAGCGGCATGACGCGGTTGCCCTCTTCGTGGATGCTTTGCCCTTTGTGATCGAATCCTTAGAAGACTCAGTGGAGGCAAAAAACAGACGATGCTGCAAAGACTCCGTGCTTTCACAATACCCTAAGCTGATTTGATTTCGTGGTTGCGAAAAAATATTAAACTTGTAATATATATATATATATATAT
>OZ022264.1:191059467-191091967 GCA_963978885.1 Nemotelus pantherinus
AGTAAATATCTCAAAATCAGGTACAGTTACAATTTAGGATGTTACATCAAATTAAAGGCAATTGAATTTCATAAAAAAACAAGCCATAAAACTATGCGTTATGATTATAAGCTTTCAAGATATAATGATTTAGGTGAGTCAGGGTACAGGTCCGAAATAGTTTTATTGGCCACCCTGTAACTCCGTAGATTTTGAAAACCGGACCACTCTGTAGAATAACTTTTTGCTCAAAATATATCAAGGAATGCCTCCTTACAATAGTGTCCACCGAGTACCACACACCCTGTATATATATATATATATATATATATATATATATATATATATATATATATATATATATATATATATATATATATATATATATATATATATATATATATATATATATATATATATATATATATATATATATATATATATATATATATATATATATATATATATATATATATATATATATATATATATATATATATATATATATATATATATGTATATATATATATATATATATATATATATATATATATATTTATATACATACATATATATATATATATATATATATATATATATATATATATAAATATATGTATATATATATATATATATATTTATATATATATATATATATATATATATATATATATATATATATATATATATATATATATATTGTTGCGATGCAGCAAACTGGCAAGAAAATAGCTAAAACGAATGTTAGGTAAGGTATAGCCTGTTTTGGAAAAAAAAAATTTTTAGTTTTACCTCACATACATCATGTTGTCTGCTAAATTTACACCTTTTTACTTTGATCAACTCGATTCCTGGGGGAAAATCTATATTATGATATGCTGAATCAGTGGTCATCATGGCAAGGACAATTGCATCCTCAACCGACTCGCTAATCGCAGAGTTGGTTGCATCTTGTATAAAGTGATGGTTGGGCTGTGCTGGAATGCATGTAGTATGGGATATGGCCCATTCCATGCACAATTTGTTTATAATCAAATAATTATAATCCATCTGAAAGTCGAAACAAAACTAAATAGGTCGCGAGTTTGACAGCCGGAACAACTAGTAAACAAGATGCTGATGACAGTCATCAAATCACCACAGTAAAATCAGTTCACAATAGAGCCAAAAAAAGTAATTTGTCCGCTGATGGATGAGACTGTACAAATGGAATTGGGGATGCCCTAATGACGTAGCAAAACGAATGATACGGAAGAATTTGGGGAAAAGAACCGCTTTTGCGGTTCATGGAGAAAATTTTTTCGAGAAATAGAACAAAGGGGCACTTTTTGTCTGACCGTGGTGGAAACGTGAAGTAAGTTTTTTTGAAAGAACAAAAGGGGAATTGAAAAGTTGAATTTCGATTAAAAATCGTTAAAGTAAAAGAAATTTGTCAGTATATCAGTGACTGATTGTGAATTAGCAGTATTCGTAAAGATTCGAATACTCTATCCGGGCATTTAAGGCAGAAAATTTACAACAATCCATAGTTGAGTGGAAATCCGTTGTTGAAGTTGGTCATTGGAATCCGAGAAAAAGGGAACATTTTTACAAAGGGAAGGAAAAACCCACGGTGTAATCCAAAGTATACGGCCGAAAATCGACAGCAGAATCGCTGCAGAAATACTTGATTGATTGAGGAAAAGATGACGAAGGAGAACGATTACTGGATGGTCGAGCTAAGTAAATAATTGGAACCAAGGTCAGAATTTGTTTTTCTCATTTATTTAAGCATCTTATGCTTGCAGTAATTACCGAAATTACTTTTCGTAAGTAAAAGGAAAAAAAAAATGAACTCATCAAAAATACTATAATAGTAAATTTCAAAAGCAATCAATAGATTAGTATTTAATAAGAAAGAAAAATCATACATATAATTCTTATAAATGCAATTATTCGAATTCTTGAATTATTATAGTTTATTGAATAATTTGTTTTAAGTTGAAATTTTCTTTTGCTTTGGTGTGGGTGCTAAATGTGTTTAAGTTACTTCCATATATTTTATATATTTGAATTTTTCGTTATATAATATTTAATCCTCCTACTTGATATGTGCATGTAAAGATCGGTGTGAACCGATTCCGATCGGAATGGGGTGGAATTGATACTCACCCACAGTAGTTACTATTCTTCTTTCTGTGTGAATTTGCATTTATTTTTACCAATTTTGTTAGTTGATATAATGCTAAGACGTACAATAAAGATTGTAATAAGGATGAACTAGATTTGACTTATTGACAAATGATGTCCCTCACATGGAATTTTCATTATCCTTCTCCATAGACTGTGTGTGTTTGTTGTTTCGTGTGCGTGCCATAGCACGAAGGAATCGTGGTCCCCAAATGCCCACGACCAGACTGAGCTAGTCGGCGGGATGAAGGCACGCAGGGTGAAGTTAACCACGAGTTCTTAAATACAATTATATGCTGCACTGACGACTGCTCGACGGAGTATAGTCGGTCGCAACAAATGGCGCCCAATCATTTTGGCTTTATGGTATCTTATTTTGCAGTTTTGCTTTCGGCTGAGGTGGCAAATGTTCAACCGGAGCATTATGTTGCCTCAGCCATATTTTTTTTTTTTTTCTCTCTGTATTCTGTCTTTCCTTGGCCGTAGTTGGCATTAGTATCAATAAAGCTCTAATGTATCATTTCCATCGGATCGAGCGGTCGTCAATGCAGCATTGGCGCCCGGCTCGTGCTACTGTTCTTGTTTTATGTGTTTTATTCAATATCCAGGCTCTTGCGTTTGTGGGATTATTCCAGGGTATTCAGCGATAGTATCCTCTATTAGTTAGAGTGGTTCTCGTGAAAGAGATCAATTGAATTTGTCGTAGCAAGGGGAAAATACCTGCTGGGATGTTCATTGATCTAGTCTCGATCCTAGTCCACATATATGGTGTTGTTCATTTATAAGAACTAATTCGAACAGGACTCGAGCACATGAGAAGATGAACATCTCGAGACAACCGCAAGAGTTCTGTAGTTTTCCGTAGATCCTACTCCCATTTTATCATTTTATGTTTAAATTTTTCATTCCAATTCCCTTCCTGCATAAATTTCCATCCCAAGGATTCCATGTGGGGGATCATTATTTGTTTTGTAATGAACTTGCTGAGTCTTTGCATTTGCCATTATAGTATATAGTTATTACAAACATTTGCTTTTATATCGAATTTTATTTAACAAACTTATTAATTTCGGAAATTACAACGAAAAAAATATTATTATGAGCTCGAATATGAGAAGACGATCCAGTAGTTGGGATCCCAGCTATACTCCGTTCCATCGTCAACTAGAAAGGTTGAGTTTGTCGCCGGAAAAAGCAAGAGCAACGCAAAGCGCTCTTACACGGTCCTCACCAGAGTCGCATGTGAGAAAACAACTACCACCACTCACTCGCATTAATAAAGAGGCTGCACCTAGAAGTGAGGCGCACATTCCCGGGTCAGAAAGTACGCACGCAGGCAACGAACATCCTAGGGTTGCGTTCAGCCAACATCCTGAGACATCTCGTAGATCGGTATTGAGGTTACCGTTATCAAAATGGGGCATCAGTTTTGACGGATCATCATCTGGGTTAGACGCCAAGCAATTTTTGTTTAGAGTTTTAGCGTTGGCAACGGATTATGAGATCGGGTCAGCAGCATTGGCAACAGATTTTCACCTTCTTTTGAAAGATAAAGCAGCTGATTGGTATTGGCGGTTTAGGGAATTGCATTATCCGCTTGTATGGAATGATCTACAGGAAGAATTTTTGGATAGGTTTAGTTCGTTTAAAACTGATGTAGATGTAAGACGCTCTTTAGACGCACGACTTCAGAATAGTAGGGAACGTTTTCAAGACTATTATGATGCACTTGAAAATTTAGCGTTACAGCTGTCCATTCCGTTATCTGATTTGGATTTCCAATGTATTGTTTTTCGCAACATGTCTCCTAGACTTCGTGCACATCTAGCAGGGATTGAATTTAGGAATACGAGAGAACTAGTTCGTCGCTGTTGTTTAATTGAGTCGGAGTGGAGGATGTTGGGACTCGACATGGATAGGGATAATGTTCGGCGAGGGCGGCAAGTTCAGGAAGTCGACTTTAGAGAGGACGAGGGCAACGAGGATTATAATCGGGTTACCAATTATTTCAGTCATGGGTCTGCACGACATCCTTTACGTTCCGCTTTAGATTCTCGGGATCTTGAGGTGGATTATCTTCGGCCCAGGGAAATTAATAGTATACAGCAACCAAATCATGCAGGGACATCCTCTGAAAGACGTTCGTATGAGCAAGGGGATTTGAAAGTTTGTTGGAATTGCAAGGACATTGGGCATCCATTCACTGAATGTACTATACCGGTTCGTGGTGTTTTTTGCTTTGGGTGCGGGAAAGACAAGGTATTAAAGCCGCATTGCCCGCGTTGTCAATCGGGAAACGGATTTCGGAACGCGAATTCTTCGGGGAGGATACGTGTTCCTATAACCCTGCGTTCACCGAGACCGAATATGATCGACGCAGCCACCAACGTCGATCCCGAACTACGTCGTCATCGTTAGATAATTTTTCAGATCTTTGGCATGATACACCAGACAATTTCACGTTTTCACCATATCACTACCGCACAGTTGGCAAAGACCTTGAAGCTCGTAAGTGCAAGAACAAGCGTTTCGAACGATCATGGAAGTACTTTACCCTTCGGCGATTCCTACGATCAGCATGTGTAGATTCCATTATATCCGTGCATGGTGATAAGCGGCCCTTTGCTAACATCTCAATCAAGGGTCGTAAGTTAACTGGCTTGCTGGATAGTGGGGCAAGTGTTAGCATATTGGGTGCGGGTGCTTTGGAACTGGTTGAGGAGCTTGGACTGTATATACACAGTATGCAATCTAGCGTTCACACCGCTTCTGGGGAAAAAGCGGCCGTACTTGGATATGTGAGCACCCTGGTGCGTTTTAACGAAAAAACAAGGCTCATTCGATTTCTCATATGCCCCAGTTTGACAAACGCAATTTATCTTGGAATAGATTTCTGGGAGGCCTTCAAGATCGCACCGCAATGCTCCGCTATCGATATGCAAAATTCGGATTCTTGCTTTCATCGGTTATCTGCTGACGACAGTCGTAGGCTAAATGAAGTTATACATAAGTTTCCATCGTTCAATGAGTTAGGTTTGGGGCGGACCACATTGGTTTCGCATACCATCGATACCGGTGATGCCCAGCCTATCAAACAACGACATTATTCGGTTTCACCTGTCGTACAGAAACTTATGTATGATGAATTGGACCGTATGCTGTCGTTGGGGGTCATTGAGGAGAGTAAGAGTTCCTGGAGTTCTCCGGTTACTATCGTTAGGAAGCCGGGTAAAGTGCGGCTATGTTTGGACGCGAGACGACTGAATGATGTGACCATAAAAGATGCCTATCCTTTGCCGTTAATCGAAGGTTTGTTGGCACGTCTTCAATCCACACGGTTCATTACCAGCCTTGATCTCAAGGATGCCTTTTGGCAAATTCCGTTGGACGAAAGATCGCGAGAGAAAACTGCTTTTACGGTGCCGGGGCGTCCCTTGTACCAATTTACTGTCATGCCGTTTGGGCTTTGCAACGCACCACAAACTATGTGCCGATTGATGCATAAAGTCATCCCGCACGAATTGCATGACCAGGTATTTGTTTACTTGGACGATTTACTAATCACAAGTCCAACATTTGATGATCACCTCAAATTGCTAGCTACTGTGGCAAATCTATTACAGCAGGCGAAGCTGACCATCAATGTTGAGAAAAGTAAATTTGTTCAAAAAGAAATTAGATACCTGGGCTATGTTATTGGTGATGGAGTCTTAAAAACTGATCCTGAGAAGGTGTCAGGCATCATATCGTATCCAAAGCCCAAAACGGTAAAAGACGTAAGGAGGTTTATGGGGATGTCCGGGTGGTACAGGCGGTTTATTCCGAATTTCGCTTCAATAACATCACCCATGACGGATTTGTTAAAGGGTAAAAAGAGGTTCGTGTGGACGGAGGCTGCGAATACAGCATTTGAGGAAACGAAGAAGCTTTTAGTGTCTGCACCAGTACTGGTAAATCCTGACTTCTCTCGTCATTTTTATATACAATGCGATGCAAGTGCCACCGGCATCGGCAGTGTTCTATTTCAGCGAGATGATGACGGTGGAGAGCATCCCATCGCATTCATGTCCGCAAAACTCAATGCCGCACAACGTAACTACAGCGTCACAGAACTCGAATGCTTAGCTGCAGTGCAGAGCATCAAGCGTTTTCGGGCATATGTGGAGGGGTTGCCTTTCACGGTCATCACTGACCACGCAAGTCTCAAATGGTTGATGTCGCAGAGAGATTTGTCAGGCAGATTAGCACGGTGGAGCCTAAAGCTACAAGGATTTAACTTTATGATCGAGCATCGAATGGGCAGTCAGAATGTCGTTCCAGATGCCTTGTCCAGAGCTTGCGAGCCCAATGTTGAGTTTAGTTGCGCTGTGATTTGCCTCCCGGAACACCACGGGCGGCTGGGTGATATTCCAAAGCAGGCCTTCCAGGATCCTGATTATATAAATTTAGTTCGACAGGTCCAACAAAATCCAGACCAATTTGAAAATCTGTTCGTGACGGACGGAGTTTTGTATATTCACCAAGGATCCTCGGAGGGTCTCGATGTGAACATTCCGAGCACAAAGATATGGGTACCGGAGGGATACAGACAGACGTTATTAGCTCGCAGCCATGACAGCCCTATGGGGTCGCATTGTGGCATTCGGAAAACGTTGGAAGTACTAAAAAGATATTTTTACTGGCCACGGATTCGTCAGGACGTGACAAAGTATGTGAACAAATGTCACACCTGCAAACAAATTAAATCATCGAATGCTATAATGAGACCACCCATGGGCGCTGCTAGAGTTACCGACCGGCCTTTGCAGCGTCTGTTTGTGGACTTTATGGGCCCATATCCCCGTTCAAAACTTGGAAACACCCAGTTGCTAGTGGTGTTGGATCATTATACCAAGTTTGTTTGGTTAAAAGCACTGCCTAAGGCAACAGCGGAACTAGTCGTGAAATTTCTGAAGGAAAACATCTTCCTTACATTTGGTGTACCGGAAACCCTCCACACAGACAATGGTGTCCAATTCACTTCAAAGGGTTTTTCGGAGTTTCTAGCGAAGTATGGGGTGAAACATTGCCTCACACCCTATTATTCACCTCAGGCTAACGCTTCCGAAAGGGTCAACCGCTCCGTTCTCGCTGCGATTCGGGCCTACATAGGAGACGACCATCGGAATTGGGATGCGAACCTGGCAGAGTCATGTGCTGCATTTCGTAATGTGGTACATGAGTCTACAGGATTCTCCCCTCATTTCCTGATGTTCGGCTATCAACCTATACATCATGGTTCCGAATATGGATTATTAAAATCCTTACAAGCCTTTGAGGATGGAGAGGTTCAACTAGCGTCAAATTGTGACCGGTTGCGATTGGCTCATAGCCACGTTAAGGCGAAATTGGCTGACGCATATGCTAAAGGAGCGCAGCGGTACAATTTGCGTAGTCGCCACAAGGACTTCACTCCAGGACAGGAAGTGTGGGTGCGAAATCATCTACTTAGCTGTGCTGCTGATCGATTCGCTGCCAAACTTGCCCCGAAGTTTTTTAAGGCAACGATAAGACGTAAGATGGGACAAGTATCATATGAGATTGAGGATACTAAAGGCAAGATTTTGGGCGTTTTCCACGCCAAAGATTTGAAGGAGTATTGAACCATGGGTGAAATAGTCTGGTGAGAGAAACAAAAGGTCAGATATATTTCGTGTAGCCCGGCTTGGAGACATCTCAGGATCGGAGTCGTCCCCACGAGTGTTGCGATGCAGCAAACTGGCAAGAAAATAGCTAAAACGAATGTTAGGTAAGGTATAGCCTGTTTTGGAAAAAAAAAATTTTTAGTTTTACCTCACATACATCATGTTGTCTGCTAAATTTACACCTTTTTACTTTGATCAACTCGATTCCTGGGGGAAAATCTATATTATGATATGCTGAATCAGTGGTCATCATGGCAAGGACAATTGCATCCTCAACCGACTCGCTAATCGCAGAGTTGGTTGCATCTTGTATAAAGTGATGGTTGGGCTGTGCTGGAATGCATGTAGTATGGGATATGGCCCATTCCATGCACAATTTGTTTATAATCAAATAATTATAATCCATCTGAAAGTCGAAACAAAACTAAATAGGTCGCGAGTTTGACAGCCGGAACAACTAGTAAACAAGATGCTGATGACAGTCATCAAATCACCACAGTAAAATCAGTTCACAATAGAGCTAAAAAAGTAATTTGTCCGCTGATGGATGAGACTGTACAAATGGAATTGGGGATGCCCTAATGACGTAGCAAAACGAATGATACGGAAGAATTTGGGGAAAAGAACCGCTTTTGCGGTTCATGGAGAAAATTTTTTCGAGAAATAGAACAAAGGGGCACTTTTTGTCTGACCGTGGTGGAAACGTGAAGTAAGTTTTTTTGAAAGAACAAAAGGGGAATTGAAAAGTTGAATTTCGATTAAAAATCGTTAAAGTAAAAGAAATTTGTCAGTATATCAGTGACTGATTGTGAATTAGCAGTATTCGTAAAGATTCGAATACTCTATCCGGGCATTTAAGGCAGAAAATTTACAACAATCCATAGTTGAGTGGAAATCCGTTGTTGAAGTTGGTCATTGGAATCCGAGAAAAAGGGAACATTTTTACAAAGGGAAGGAAAAACCCACGGTGTAATCCAAAGTATACGGCCGAAAATCGACGGCAGAATCGCTGCAGAAATACTTGATTGATTGAGGAAAAGATGACGAAGGAGAACGATTACTGGATGGTCGAGCTAAGTAAATAATTGGAACCAAGGTCAGAATTTGTTTTTCTCATTTATTTAAGCATCTTATGCTTGCAGTAATTACCGAAATTACTTTTCGTAAGAAAAAGGAAAAAAAAAATGAACTCATCAAAAATACTATAATAGTAAATTTCAAAAGCAATCAATAGATTAGTATTTAATAAGAAAGAAAAATCATACATATAATTCTTATAAATGCAATTATTCGAATTCTTGAATTATTATAGTTTATTGAATAATTTGTTTTAAGTTGAAATTTTCTTTTGCTTTGGTGTGGGTGCTAAATGTGTTTAAGTTACTTCCATATATTTTATATATTTGAATTTTTCGTTATATAATATTTAATCCTCCTACTTGATATGTGCATGTAAAGATCGGTGTGAACCGATTCCGATCGGAATGGGGTGGAATTGATACTCACCCACAGTAGTTACTATTCTTCTTTCTGTGTGAATTTGCATTTATTTTTACCAATTTTGTTAGTTGATATAATGCTAAGACGTACAATAAAGATTGTAATAAGGATGAACTAGATTTGACTTATTGACAAATGATGTCCCTCACATGGAATTTTCATTATCCTTCTCCATAGACTGTGTGTGTTTGTTGTTTCGTGTGCGTGCCATAGCACGAAGGAATCGTGGTCCCCAAATGCCCACGACCAGACTGAGCTAGTCGGCGGGATGAAGGCACGCAGGGTGAAGTTAACCACGAGTTCTTAAATACAATTATATGCTGCACTGACGACTGCTCGACGGAGTATAGTCGGTCGCAACAATATATATATATATATTTATATATATATATATATATATATATATATATATATATATATATATATATATATATATATATATATATATTATATACATACATATATATATATATATATATATATATATATATATATACATTGGCGTATCCAGGATTTTCGGTCGGGGAGGGCGCGGTAGCTTGGAGCGATTTTTTTCGCAGGGTCAAGGTTTGGATTGCATTCTAAAAATTCTTAAACGAAAGCTGATGTAGATTTCACAGCTTTCATAATTTATTAATTGTTGATCTGGGACATGATATTGTGCATACGAATAACCGTTGATAGCAAAGAGAAAGGATTAAGGATTATTTGGATTATGTTTGACGCATCAATGTCTACAACAAAACTAATCTGCGTGACTTCTTAGCAAACATATCAATTATGGCTTTCGGCATGACTGGTATATTCCGATGTATAGTGATGCGAGCCAAACCTATAAGACGCCCTTCACTTGTACGGTTGCGAAGATAAGTCTTCACGCACTTTAACGTTGAAAAATTGCGCTCCACAGATGCCGTTGAGACAGGAAGGGTCGCTAAGAGTCTCTGCAGGGTATGCACGTTCAGAAAGATTTCACTATCGCACAGTTTCAGTGCGCTAATGACACACTTCGGTACCTCTTCCGGAACACGCTGCCATTTCATCGACCACATATCCCATTCACCCTGAAGAATAGCTTCATGTGAATGCTTCAGAACATCTTTGTAAAATTCTATTGCTGGCCTTAGATCGAATGTAAACTTATTCACGTTTCTCGGTACGGGACACTGGAGTCCAATAATTTTTTCCTCAGAGAAGATCCAAATTCATCGAGGTACGGTATGAACAAGATTCGTCCATAATATTCTTCAGGCGTATCTGCGGGATGATTAGATCGATATCTGGATGCTTGGTGGAATCGATGGCGTTACTCCTAAAGGCTCACAAATGTCAGAGGCTCTTTTGTAAAGTTTAGCGTCATGCCGCTCTACCCACCGAGTCTCATAATACCTTATAAACCCGGAAGAAGTGATAGACGACTTTTCTAAATTTTCATTTAATTTCGCACTCCATCGTACAGATTCTCTGGAGAACGTACAAACTTCTGAAATTACGAGGAAGCAATGACGGACAGGCACCAGTTTGGAAGCATCATTGAGGCAGAGGTTTAGGCAGTATTCTGAGCGGTGCGTATATACTGCCTTTGGATATTCATTTTGAATTACAACTTGAGCATCATGAAATTCTCCTCTCATATTGGATGCCCCATCATAACCTTTATCTCTCATCGCATTCAAATCGAAGCCAGGGGCCGTAAGTCGTTCTTTAATGGTTTTTGCCTACGTAATTTCAGGCAAATCGTAAACTGGAACAAACTCCAGAAAATCGTCACGCCAAGCCATGCTGTCATAATGGACGTTTATAATACAAAGCAAAAACTGTTCTATTCGTTGAATGTCAGTCGTCTCGTCGGCAAGAACAGTAAGACATTTCGCTTTCGATGTTCGAGCTATTATTGCTTGCTGGATGGTTTTTGCAATGATATTAACGATATTATTTTGAATAATTGGACTGGTATACATGGCGTTGCATTATCGCCACTTGTAGCATGGTAACGTAGAAGGGTCTTAAAGTTCCCATCGTTGTGTTCTGGTTTGTTGAGTGATAAGCGTTCGTGATCAACGTGACTTATCAGTGCGATATTTTTTCGTCCACAAAGAAGAATAGTTTCCACCATGGCAAACAACTTTTGTCTATTCTCTAAAGATTTTTTTGTTCGCTGGTTGATTCAATTGAAAAGCGATTTCGTCCTACTTCACCATCATATACAGCGAGGAAGTTAGCGGCATCGATTGCCGCAGCTTTATGAAAATAGAGACGCGAATGATTTTCAAATGCTTCAATACAACTCTTCCAATTAAAAAGTTGCGATTGAACTAAGGATCCCACTTGATGGGAACCATTTCCGATGCCGGTATCGCGATCGCAGTTAGGCCAAAAAAGCACAAAATATTTGCATCATGCTCCCTTCAAAACGTCAGAATAAGATAATCACGGAAACCTTTCTAGCCAATTCAATTGAAAAGTTCGTTTTTTCCCCGCTAGGCATTGCGGCTCGATTTTGTGCGATCCATCTGATTCCCACGTTTTCCTCAATAATTGCACTTTTTCATCATTCTTCATATGCCGATTTGTCTCAACGTATATGCCGATATCATATGAATTTATTATTAACAGTTAACTGAACTCAGGGTGCTTGCTGTTTGCTGTCGATGACTTAGACACGTTGTCATCGCTTGTTGGATATGTTTAAAATAGCCCGCCGATGCTAGCCCATAGATGGCATATTTATCGTGAAAGATCGGGATTGAATGCACACAAATTCCAGTTTTTTGACGAAGATATTCCAATGGAATTTTTACTTTGACGGTTTTTGTTGGAATGTAATTGTTTTCATTTTACCATTATTTTTTTCGCTCACTTAAAATTTGGGTTTTGTATTATCACGTGAACTGCGATTGGCGTGCGCGAATTCTGAATTGCTGTGCAAATAAATGTTAATAGTACATAGTAATTAAGTGTTTTGAAGTGTTGTTAAAACCAAGAATTATTAATAAAGAATATTACGAATTTCAAAAGTGTACGTGAATCAATAGAAGTGGTACAGGGAAATCTGAAGATTTCTGTACTCGGTCTTAAGTATAAGAACATTATGGTCCTTCGAACCGGATTTTGGTGAGTGGATGTTACATTCCTTTCCATCCTATTCCATTATGTTTCAGTTTCCCTGACCATACTTGTATTTCGAAATGATTTGGTGAAATTCGAAGTGATTTAGTTTGTGATTGAATGGTAATTTGTCCGACAGAAGGGTCTAGAAGTCAGTACACACTGATACACTGAAAATATAGCTCATTACGGTTTCCTATAGCGGTGATAAAAGTAGCGCGTTAATCTTAAATCCAACGAGGAAAGTTCCCACGGATTAAATTAGCCACTGTGCTTTGCGCCTAAACTCGCCAAGTGGACCCAAGGTCGATTTCATTTTCGGGAAGCATTTGATTATTAATTTGTTAATTTACTATGACCACCTCACTCGAAACGCTGTTGAAAATCCAAATGGTTACGATCGACTCCTTTGACCGATTCATCATAAACTTTAAGAAATGCTCTAAAGCGAATTGCACATTGGGTTATTTGAACGGGCGACGAGACGGAATAACCAATATCTGGAAAGAATTCTACGAAAACCACCAGAAAATCATGGTGAGCGCAGACTCGACCAACCAAGCTCTTCCGTATTTTTCAAATGACACATATTCTAAATACGAAGAGTTACATTATGAATACCTTGGTAGACTCCGGGATATGATTAGCAATATTAAATCCGAGCAGGTTTCTGAAGCGAACACTTCGTCTCGCATCTCCGAAAACTGCAGCTTTGTCGGTGCATCAGCTAATCACTAACCTCGGTTCAATTGCCCCCTGTTCAGTTGCTTAATTTCAGCGGCCAATACTCTGAATGGCAGCCGTTCCGGGATATGTTTATAGGTTTGGTTGGCGACAATCAATCGTTATCTAACGTCCAGAAACTGCACTATCCACGAAGTACAGTTTCTGGAGAAGCCGATCAATTGCTTCGGGCATACTCCATATGCGAATTAAATTACGTTCCTGTATGGGAAGCTCTCCTGAAACGCTACGAGAACAGACGGTTGCTAATTAACGCGCAAATGGCTATATTATTTAATAGTAAACCAATCACACAAGATACCGCGTCATCGATTCGAAACCTCTATGACGCCACAAACGAAAGTCTGGCATCACTTCAATCGTTGAAAGTAGATGTGAAAAATTGGGACCTCACAATCAGTAATATCCAAACACAGCGTCTTCCAGCAGATACGCGATTACAATGGGAGCAACGACTCAGCCTCACCACTGAACCACCAACTCTCAGCGAATATTTACAATTCCTTGAATCTCGATTCCGCATGTTAGAGGCAGTCATTCGCCCGCCAATATCAAACAAAATTAACAATCGTCCAATTCAAGCACACATATCTGCGCAAAATTCGACTTGTTTTTGTTGTCGTCAGAATCATTCCATCCGAAAGTGCCTTTCTTTTCAATCCTTACCGCTAGATCAAAAATAACAAATCGTGAAAGACAACAATATGTGTTTCAATTGTCTCGCTACGGACCATCAAAGCCTGAATTGCCCAAGCCAGCAAGGATGCAATCACTGTGGTCGACGACACCACACGCTACTGCATGGATACACTCCTGCCAGTCATCTTCATTCCAACGTATCAGGAAAATCAACACCAGTAACATCCTTATTAGCCAATCATTCAGTCGATTCGGTACTTTTGTCAACTGCATTGCTCAAGGCATCCTCCAATGGACGACAACTTACAATGAGGACGTTGATTGACACCGGTTCCCAAGTCAGTTTCATCACCACAACTGCTATGCAACGCTTGCGACTCAAACCACTGCCGGTCGACCATGAAATAAAAATCTCCGGAATTGAGAAGACGACAACAGGCACCGTGCAGAAGGTCGTACAATTCGAAGTGGGGTCTATAGTGTCCAATGATTTCACCATTCCGCTGAAAGCACTGGTGCTCCCTTCATTAACAGATCGACTACCGCACTCTACCCTTCCTCTAGCTGAGTTCAAACATTTGCAGAATCTCGAGCTGGCCGATCCTCTATAGTATCAGCCAGGAAAAATTGACATTCTTTTGGGCTCAGACGTGTATCCAGCAATTATCAGGGACGGACTCAGGAGAGGAACGCCAAACAATCCAATAGCCCAAAACAGCCTTCGGTTGGATATTGCTAGGCCCGATTCCCAACCCACCAAAACCTTCTACTCACGTACATTCCTTTTTTAATCGTGTAGAGCTCGACTCACAACTTCGCAAGTTCTGGGAACTTGAAGAAGTGGAATCATCATCAGGCATAACTGAAGACACTATTCGATGTGAGAAACATTTTAAAGCCACACACAAGTGAGACAAACAAGGTCGTTACATCGTCGCACTGCCATTTAGGACGCCCCCGGAGAGGCTTGGCTCATCTTATGCATCGGCCTGTTCGCAACTCATTACTCTCGAACGAAGATTAAGCAGAAATCCTCAATTGCATGCAGATTACCATCAATGCTTGAACGAATACCTTATGCTAAAACATATGGATAAGATACCAGAAGACGAAATGAACGTGACGCCCAATTATTATATGCCTCATCATGGCGTAGTGAAAGAAACGAGCCTCACCACAAAAGTACGAGTCGTCTTCAACGCGTCCTGTAAGACTGACAAAGGAAACTCTCTGAACGAACAGCTTTACATTGGCACCAGGCTACAATAGGATCTTCCAGATATCATCACACGGTGGAGAATATATTGAGTTGCCTTTTCAGCTGACATGGAGAAGATGTATAGACAAGTGTTAATTACTCCCGCGGATCGAGACTATCAAAGAATCTTATGGCGACATAGCCCTTCAGAGCCGATTCAACACTATCGACTCAATACCGCCACACTTAATAGCATTCGAAAAACGTATTGGGCCCCAAAATTACGCAACTCTGTCAAGGCCTATATACATAATTGCGTGAAATGTTTCCGATTGTCTAAGACGGTTTCCACTCAAATGATGGGCAACTTACCCAAGGAACGTATTAATCCAGCTCCTGCATTTACAAACACAGGGATCGATTACGCAGGACCCTTTTCACTTCGCATGTCAAAGGGCCGTGGTACGAAGACGTACAAGGGCTACATAGCACTATTCGTCTGTTTGGCGACCAAAGCAATCCACTTGGAAGTGGTAAGCGATCTTACCACGGAGGCTCTCTTAGCCGCTCTTCGCCGGTTCATTGCAAGAAGAGGGCTCTGCAAGAATATATATTCCGACTGTGGCACAAATTTCATAGGAGCAAAAACGATATTGGAGAAAACATTTGCGGCAAGTCAGAAAAGAATTCGATCAGAAGTTGCTGAATTGTTAGCTACGGATGGGATAACATGGTCGTTTATCCCCCCTGCGTCACCACACTTTGGAGGCTTATGGGAAGCCGGAGTTCGTTCGGTAAAACACCACTTGAGAAGAGTAGTAGGCAATGTCATCCTCACTTATGAGGAGTTCGCAACCGTGTTGACACAGATCGAAGCCTGCCTTAACTCAAGACCGCTAAGTCCATTATCCGATGACCCAACAGAGATAACTCCACTTACACCAGGTCATTTTTTGATCGGACGCGCAATCACCGCCCCTCCACAGGATAATTTACTGGAAGTTAATGCAATTGGTCTGCGATGATGGGTTCTGGTACAAAAATTACAACAAGACTTTTGGAAACGCTGGCAGACAGAATACTTACACACGCTACAACAGCGTACGAAATGGCAACAAACACAAACAAATCTACAGGTCGGACAGCTAGTAACCATCAAAGACGAACGTCTTCCCCCACTTAAATGGCTGATGGGCCGAATCACCGAAACCCATCCAGGGCCAGATTGTCTGGTCCGAGTAGTGGACATTAAAACCGCCGCTTCTACACTACGACGGCCGATACACAAGGTTTGCCTACTACCCGAACAAAAGGACACTGTCGACACAAAAGAGCAAAACCAACAATAAGTACAACTCATACGAAAAATGAACATACATACAAAGATACATAATCTACATATAAAATCTAACATATAAGAACATTATGGTAACCATATCATGATCAGACACTGAATTCACTATTTCTCTCGAAATTTCTCATTCCTTTTTAATTTCCTTAATGTTCGAGGTGGCGAGTCGGGGCGCCACATTAACAATAACCCCTCGTAGCGGGATGTTGCATTGCTCGTCAGGAGGAAATGCCACGAGCAACATACACATCAACCACCACAAGCTATTGGATTAATACAACCGCCGAGAATGCAGCTGGAACAAATCTGAATGAATCTACCCCAAGTATCAACTAATTTCATTAACCAAATAGTAATCTACTTTTCATTTCATGTTAACACGTTGAGGTGGCGCGTTTTCAGCCTAGATTTCAGGATGGTCATCGTCAACGAATGTAGTACATCCCCAGTTCATTTAGAAACGTAGAAACGTTTCAAGGCCCGGGAGAATGTCATCGCTTGTTGGATATGTTCAAAATAGCCCGCCGATGCTAGCCCATAGATGGCATATTTATCGTAAAAGATCGGGATTGAATGCACACAAATTCCAGTTTTTTGACGAAGATATTCCAATGGAATTTTTACTTTGACGGTTTTTGTTGGAATGTAATTGTTTTCATTTTACAGTTATTTTTTTCGCTTACTTAAAATTCGGGTTTTGTATTATCACGTGAACTGCGATTGGCGTGCGCGAATTCTGAATTGCTGTGCAAATAAATGTTAATAGTACATAGTAATTAAGTGTTTTGAAGTGTTGTTCAAACCAAGAATTATTAATAAAGAATATTACGAATTTCAAAAGTGTACGTGAATCAATAGAAGTGGTACAGGGAAATCTGAAGATTTCTGTACTCGGTCTTAAGTATAAGAACACAGGTAGAGACACGTATGCACGGTCAGTGTCAGAGAACGGCCACACGACGTGCGCATATAGAATATACCAAATACCTAATAATGCCGCTCATCGCATTATTTAAGCGGTTAGACTTTGATAGGTGAATTAACTTTGACTATAATTGTTCAAATCTTTCGTTGATTATATAAAATATACGCTAAATATTTATAATATACTAGCTGACCCGGCGAACTTCGTACCGCCCCAGAATCAATAACTATTGATTTAACTTATTAGGTGGATTAAATTCAGTTTTTTTATTAAGATCAAAGTGAATTAATCTCAATAAATGTACAAAAATCAAAATGAATGGTAATTGAAGTGCATTGAAACGATTGTTATTCACGTAGCGGCAAGGAATTTGCTTTATTGAAGCCAATCAAAATGTTTCGGTCGACATTGTTACACTACTTTCTGTTAAACTATGCACTCGTGTCAACTACCTTCACTGAAGCACCTTGTGATATACAAAAGCATTTCTTCTTGCGCAACGAAGATTAACATGTTGTTGACCTGTATGATAAGCTCAGTGATTTCTCCTTGCCAATTGAACCGTTCGACGTACTGACTCTTTTTGCTGGTGTGTTTGTCGAACACGGAATCGGGCCATACCCATCGAGAATCGCTGTAATCCATTCTAACAACATACATAAAGCAAACATTCTCAGCAATGCACTGGTGAGCCAACTGGTTGATCCTGCTTATGAAAAAAAATCTAGCGCACCTGAACCGCTACAAATACCAATGTTCGATGAGCACTAGAAGAATTGTGCAGATTTTGAGTGCATATTTTACCACATGTGCTCCAACCTGTTTCGAGTGCAAAATCACTTTGATCTTAACAATGCATTTAAACTCATAGTGTCGAAAGGATTTGAGGACTTTCAAGATTTAGGAAAGCCAAACACTGCAAAACTTTGAAAGCAGCATAACACAACATAAACAAAGAAAATGCTTAGTGCTTGCAACACTTTACCAGCACTGCAACTAAAAGTCTACCACAATTGCCTCACGTCAAAATCAAATAACGCTTTAGATTTCGATTTTATCCGATGATTTCGTCTCAAGTTAAAGGGACAGAAAGATGTTTAGAGTCAAAAAACAGGAGATGTTTGGAGCCAAAAATATTTGTAGAACTTAGCAAATTTAAACATTGGTAACTTATTTTCATTGTTAATGTTCGCGATATGAATACTTATTATAAGATTTATTGAAACGAAAATAGCGAAAAACGCCTCGCGCTGCCGACCCTTTGCTGGCATCAAAACCAAAAATATATCACACCTGCCCCACATTGAAATCAACTTACTCTGTGAATTTCGTTTTGATCGCATGACTGCATTGCAAGTAATAGGGGTGCAAAGAAATTTAGGGTTACCTGCCGCAAAAATTTTGAAATTTTCAGAAACTTAATATTTGTTGTTTATTGTCACTACAAGATCATTACCGTTTGAAGATTTTACGATAAAATCCCTTAGTAAAGATATTGCAAATAAATACCAAACAAACAATAGCTGGCAGCCCTATCATAGTTTGTTAACCAGATTTTTTCTGAATGATGCCTATAATAAGTGCCATTTATCATATGAAATTCGTGTTTATTTCATGACTGCAAAAAGCTTTATTTTCCTGAGCGAATTTTCAAAACCCAAGACACCAAAATATCATAGCTGGCAGCACCAACCGAATTTCTACCAAACACCGCTTAGAGTAAGTTTCAGCTACTGTGTCAATTTCATGAAAGTCTGGTAACAGAATCAGAATTCAAAGGGCAAAAAGCAGTTTATTTTATTTTTCAAGATGGCACCACTGGCACAGAGTTGTCAGCATTTCCAAATCGCTTCTATCAGACCTGGCCCTAGTCAACACCAATACAATCTGTGAATTTCATTTGTATCTGATTATTGGGTCGTGAGTTCTATATCCAAGAAACCATATCTACAACAATTATATGTATAACAAGATACTTGATCATCAAGTAATATATATGGTATATGTATATATATATATATATATATATATATATATATATATATATATATATATATATATATATATATATATATATATATATATATATATATATATATATATATATGTATATATATATATATATATATATATATATATATATATATATATATACATATATATATATATATAATATATATATATATATATATATATATATATATATATATATATATATACATATATATATATATATATATATATATATATATATATATATATATATATATATATATATATATATATTTTAGTAGATTTACCAGCTCCTGTTAACATTTCAGCTTGATGAAAGTATGGATCACTGCTGGGATTATGTTTAATTATTCAAATTATAATATATATATTAACAATTATATACATAACAAGATACTATCATCAAGTAATGTGTGTATATATATATATATATATATATATATATATATATATATATATATATATATATATATATATATATATATATATATATATATATATATATATATATATATATATATATATATATATATATATATATATATATATATATATATATATATATATATATATATATATATATATATATATATATATATATATATATATATATATATATATATATATATATATATATATATATATATATATATATATATATATATATATATATATGCAAAAACTTGCATCAGCTGCGTTATCAGGCCGGTGAAAACGGGAGATGCATGGTGCGAGGTGTGGAGAAGAATTGCTGCACAGCTGAGCAACACGAAAAAAGACGGGACTTGGCGGCAACTGGAGCTGGATGAGAGGACAGATTGGGATTGGGATCGATAGAGTGTGGCGTGCGGGCAGTTTTGCGGAGATACTTTGGAAGATTTTGGATTTAAAAGAAAAGTGAAAGTGAGATTGAACGAAGAGTACTTTAAAACAAGGAGATTATCGTTGTTTTTTTGAAGAAGAGATGATAAACTTGGAAAGAAAGTGTATGTTTCGTGAGAATCAATTCGTCAAATGAATTGATTTTTTTTTATGCGACTGGTGCGTTCCGGGAGTTATAAATGCATTCAAGTACATTGGTGAAAACTGGGAAAAATACAGTAAAACTACTGTATATTTAATCGAATAGTGAACATTTTTTTCCCTCCCGCGAATCGGATTTGAAAGTCTTTGGAGGAGCAGGAAAGGAAAAAACAACGATTTTTGAAGTTTGTGCTATTATAATGAGAAAAATTAGCAAGTTTGAATAATTTAAGAAAGTGATTTACTGAAAACTAAGTTTGTGTTATTGCCATTGAGACAAAAGTTTAACAGAGTGGAAAAGCTAGCGCAGTTTTTTTATTCTAAATTGGGTTTTTTGAGCAGGAAAATTTACTTTTTGGGAGTTCCTGCTATTATCAGTGGGACAAAAGGAAGAAAAATTTGTTTGGAAGAAAGAAACGCTTCTTATTGGAAGTCACACAGAATCTTGCAAGGGTCAACAAAATGAGCAAGCAGTTGAGAAGAACTTGGAGTCCGGTGTGGAAAAATTAAAAATTTGGAGTTAGCATTTGGCGTTCGGACATTGCAATTCATGCAGCACGGCAAGATGAACCAGATTAATAAATTGCCCAGATAAGTGGTCATTTTTACTAATGTTCGAAGAAGAACATTAGTATTAAAATCACTTTGGCCAAAAATTCATATTTCTATATATATATATATATATATATATATATATATATATATATATATATATATATATATATATATATATATATATATATATATATATATATATATATATATATATATATATATATATATATATATATATATATATATATCATCAAAAAATTTCAGTGAAAAAATCTCAGGAACGCGCCATCCGATTGAGCTGAAATTTTCAGGACACATTGGTGTATATGCAGAATAGTGCCAGGTCTCACAAAAAGTTAATAATCTTTAACCCTTTGGCACCGGCGGCCATTTTAGTGATTTTTTTAATATACCTATTATTCCGTACACAAATAATTTTTGCAAAAATAAAGTTGACGACATAAATTTCGAACAAGTTTTACATGTGAATCGGATAATGTTTTGGAATTTTTTTAACCCTATGAGTGCGCTGGGTGCCTAAAAAGAGAACGGGAAAATTTGAAAATTTTTAAATTGCGATAACTTTTGACAGAGCTATTTCATGATTACGAAATTTTCAGGACATGTTTGTTTTATTTAGTTGTAGATTAATGTACGTTTTAATGATTGTGCTGGCAACCCTGTAGCTAGGGCAGGCACTGAAAGTGAAAACCTCCAAATCATCGTTTCTCTTGAAAAAATGTCGTTTCTTAAAAAAAAAGCTACTCATATGTAAATTTTGTGCTTTGTTTACATAAACAAAAAAAAAAATTTGATATGGTATAACGGGCACGCCTGGTAACCCTTGCCCAAGTTACCTATGTTTTTAGCATCAAAAACTTCTGTTCACGGAAACTCACGATCCAATGAGCAGAATTTATTGAAATTTTCAGAATGTATTGGTCTGAAATAGGACCAGGTCTGATATAAGTGATTTTGAAATCCTGGTGATTCTGTGCCAGTGGTGCCATCTTGAAAAATCACTAAAAAAGATAACTGCTTTTAGCCCTATAAATTCTGATTGAATCATTCGATTTTGACGAAATTCACACCGTAGCTGCACCTTGCTTCAAACCACATTTGGTAGAAATTTGGTTGAAAAATTCGGTTGGAGCTGCCAGCTATGATAATTTTGGTGTCTTAAATTTGAAAAAAATAAAAATTTGGAAGTGAAAACATTCAAACCAGCGAATATCCTAAAAAATGTCCGTTTCTACAATAAAACCAATCTGTATACAAATCTTATGCTTAATCTACACAGTCAAAGTAAAACTTGGAAATTTCATGTCGGACAAGAACGGTAACCCTTTCTCAGTTAACCTATATTTTTAGCTTCAAAAACTTCTGTTCACGGGAACTAACGAATCAATAATTAGATAGAATTGAAATTTACAGAATGCATTGGACTTAAGTAGGGCCAGGTCTGATAGAAGCGATTTTGAATTGTAGGCAACTCTGTTCCAGTGGTGCCATCTTGAAAAATTACAAAGAAAAAAAACTGCTTTTTGCCCTATGAAATGTGAATAAGTTACCAGATTTTCATGAAATTGACACAGTAGCTGAACCTTACTCTAGACTCTGTTTGATAGAAATTTGGTTGAAAAATTCGATTGGTGCTGCCAGCTTTGGTAATTTTTGTGTCTTTGGTTTTGAAAATTCGCTCAGGAAAATAAAACTTTTGCCCTATAACTTCCAGTGCAGTCATGAAATCAATACGAATTTCATACAATTACTGAAACCTATTATAAACATTATTCAAGCCAAATTTGGTTGAAAAGCCATGATAGGGTTGCCAGCTATTGTTGGTTTTGTGTTTGCTTGCAATATCTTTATTAAGTTTTCAATTGGTAATGATATTGTAGTGACAATAAACAGCAAACATTAAGCTTTCGATTATTTGAAAAAACTCGCTGCAGGTAACCCTAAATTTCTTTATACTCCTATAACTTCAAATGTAATATAACAACGTGAAGCAGATGTGATATATTCTTGGCTTTGATACTGGCGAAAGGTTGCCAGCACGAGTCGGTTGTGCTACTTTTGTATCAATAAATGCTTACAGTTAGTATTCATACCGGAAACATTTACAATGAAAATAAATAACCGATGTTTCAATTCCCAAAGTTCTGCAAATTTTTCGGATCGCAGCCCCAAACTCCAACTTCAGTTACAGTGCTGCAGGCACTGAGCATTTTCTTCATTGATATTATATGAGATGCTGCTTTCAAAATTTTGTGAAATAAGCAACTGATAACGAATATAATTAACCCGTGTTTTGCTCTCATAAACGTTGAAATTCATGCCAGTGGTAATATCTGAAACCTTCTACCATATGAGTTATAATGCATTCTTGAGACAAAAGTAAAACGTGGCATTTGAAACAGTTTGGCCGTAATAAGCAGCTCATGTGGTGGAATATGCACTCAAAACCTGCACGATTCTTCTACTGTTCTTCGAACATTAGTGTTTCTAGCGGTTCAGGTGCGCTAGAGTTTTTTATCATTTTTTTCAAAACGGAACTTAGAATTAACGTACTCCATGTAGATTGAATTAATTTAACATTTTAAAATTATTTGATTATCAGTTTAAAAAAAGTAGTTTTCAATTAGTATTATTAGTTTGAGTGGATTGTTAACATAACATATATTGTGGACATAACGTGGTAACGTTATATATAAGTGATCATGTGTATTCTTTCTTTTTCACTTTAGTTTTCTTGATTAGTCATTGAATTTTCAGGTTTTTGCTTTTGATTTGTATATTAAGTTATATAGTTTCATTATATAATCGTTATATTTTCAAATCATTGTCAAGATCGGTGTGAACGAATTCCGGCCGGGGTTGCGTATGTATATATCTACTTCCAAAATTAGTGAATAACGATTATTTTTTTTGGTTTTTTTGTTCATGAAGTTTATTTTTCTTTCAGTTCTTGCTTACAGCACATAATTTTTAGTTAAATTTTTATTACTCATAATCTTCATTCCATTTTTATTCATTTTTTTCTACTTTCCTTTCTTTGGCTTGGTAATTTGTTTTCATGAATTTAATTATATATAATGAAAATTATATAATTTGTTCATTTTAATGATGCTTACAGTTCTTCTTCCCTTGCCTTCCTTTCCCGTTTATTCGTCCCATGCGTTAAATGTTGTATCGTCTGCGTGCCGTAGCACGAAGGTCAGGTTCGTCCCAAAAACCCACGCCAGACTGAGCTAGCTGGCAGGTTTGGCACGCGGGACAGAACCGAATCTGACCTAAATTAAAATGTTGCACTGACGGCGGCTCGGCTGCTTTCGGGTTTCGCAACAAATGGCGCCCAAACAAAGGTTGACTTGGTTTGTAGATTTTCCGTTTTATTATAGTTTTTTTATTTAATGGCGTACCATCTAGATTTTGTTAATTTCTATTTTTCTTATTTTCTTTCGGAATTTATGCATTGGTATATTTTGCTTTGTTTAATTAATCTCGGTTTTCTATTCTTGCTCCGTATGAATAGTCTGATGCGCTGGGGTGATATTTGTTCCCTGGAGCACTTGATTGCCTCAGCCGTTTTTTTTCTTCTCTTTGGCCGTAGTTGGCGTATCAGATTATTCATATTGGATTTTAGTTCAATTAATATTTTTTTGTTTTTTTTCCTCTTTTCGTAGTTTAATTTGTTTTTTCTTTATTTCATTTCGGTCGAGCGGTCGTCAGTGCAACATTGGCGCCCGTTCTCATGCTACTTCGTGTTGAGCAGTGTTAGACAGAGGGACGCCTCTTTTCACTTGTTATGCTGAATCTCAGCTTGAGGCAAGCAAAAGGAACCACTCGAGTTGAAAGCCGCTTAAATATCCTTCGGTTGCGAAGTCGCTTGGCCCAGAGGCAAGCATTTTTGATTTTTACAGCGCCTCGAGCCTTTTGTTTCCTGCAGGGAAGTTCGATGGTACTAGATCGGGACTGAGTCCACCAGTTTGGCGGTGTAGGCTTACTTGAGTGTAACCTTGTGAGCAGTTCACGAAATAGGGTCATCGAATTTTTTTGACTCAGCTGAAAAGTTCATTTTATGGTCACTTCTTTTACCATTTCCTAAATTCCCATTTTCTCATTATGTGTTCAAATTTTATTACCTTCTCCTGTCCTTCAAAAACATCCCTACGGGAAGGAAAAATGTAGGCATCATTAATTTTTTTTAATGATTTGCATCTATTTTCAATTTAGCTTTGGGAAACATCTTTTGGTTATTTTTGACAACCTACGGAGTACTTTTGTTTATAACTCATCATTTGCATTGCACTTATCTGGGCTGGAATTATTGTATCGCTTCACTAGTTTAAATTTTTTTCATATGGGGTATCGTTTCTCCTTCTGTACAGAATTTATTGATTTTCTATTTACCATCACGAGTTTGCTTTAGAGAGAGGAGATACATTTCTTTATCGGTGCTCGTTTAATTTTCCGGGTGTATTTTAGTTTTGAGGGAAAAATTGCAGGTGATCGGGATTTGCGTCAATTTTTTTTATATTAGATTTTTTTTATAGTTATTGTTATACTTTTAACTCATAGGACTTAGTTATTTATTTATGTACATTTTCAATTATTTCGAAATGCGTCGCAGAACAGCAAGCTGGAACCCTAGCTATTCCCGCATTGATCGAGAACTAGGGCGCCTCAGTCTTTCAACTTCCAGCACTCCTCCAAAAGTTGGTCCCGGACATACTATTGTACTACCTATTACTGCTCCGGAGTTGGAGGCAGTCGTTTTGGAGTTGGAGGCAGTCGTTGGTAGATTCGATTACTTTGAAAATCTTGAAGTCATCAGCAAACAAGAGGCAGGGAGAACGAATAAAAGAAGGGAGATCATTTATAAAGACTAGGAATAATAATGGACCAAGAATAGAGCCCTGAGGCACACCAGAAAGTGGGAAAAAGGGGAAGAGGTGGAGGATTGCACAAATACAGCACAAGAACGACCAGAAACATAGGATGAAAACCAACACAAAATGGAACCGGACACCCCATAGCTTCGAAGCTTAGCAAGAAGAATTCCGTGATCAACAGAATCAAAACCTTTTGAGAAGTTGGTATACAACACATCCATTTGCTTCCGTTGGTCTAAGGCAGAAGAAACAAAGTTAGTAAAATATATAAGATTAGAGGTGGAGGATCTACCATGCTATTCCGGAGCAAGGAAGGGATTGAGGAGAGGAAGCAGTCTGTTGTAAACCACTCTTTCAAGAACTTTACCAAAACAAGGAAGGAGGGAAATTGGACGGTAGTTGGAAACACAACTAGGGTCACCAGACTTGTGGATGGGGGAAATATAAGCAGATTTCCAACTAGCGGGGAAGGAGCCGGAGGAGAGGCTGAGGTTAAAAATAATAGATAAAGGAACACATAAAGATGATGATAGTGATTTGGCCAACAGGTTAGGGATACCATCAGGAGCACAACCGACATTGACATCAAGACTTTCACGTAAGGATTCAATTTCAAGAGGATCGGTGTAAAAGGAATATAAACAGGAACTGAGAAATTACAAGTACATATATATATATATATATATATATATATATATATATATATATATATATATATATATATATATATATATATATATACATATATATATATATATATATATATATATATATATATATATATATCTATATACATATATATATATAAATATATATATATATATATATATATATATATATATATATATATATATATATATATATAAATATACATATATATATATATATATATATATATATATATATATATATATACATATATATATATATATATATATATATATATATATATATATATATATATATATATATATATATATATATATACATACATATATATATATATACATATATATATATATATATATATATATATATATATATATATATATATATATATATATATATATATATATATTTATATATATAACTGAGGAATTACAAGTACATATATATATATATATATATATATATATATATATATATATATATATATATATATATATATATATATATATATATATATATTGTCACGGTCGAGTATTGTACGCGCGAGTTGGAAGCGTAAGCCCGTATAAAAACAAAAAAGAAAAACAAACCTCCACCGCCCTCCGAAAGTGAGGCCGATGGAGGTGAAACTCAAACACCAATTGCTAGCCAAGATCGCATAATTGAATGTAGTTTAGCGTAACTATAGGCATGCCATTAGTTATTAAGATACGAATTTTTACGACACGAAACATCGATCATACGGGATGACGATACAGAATATGTAATCTACTCAATACCATTACTGCAGAAATCGACAACACAGGAAGAAAAACTTTAAAATATTCGCATCAAAGATACGACACGAACGACCACGGCATCTCATTACAGGAGATGCTGACGTACAGACACGTACGGCGGAGCAGCGCGCGATTTCAATTACTTAGGATGACGACTCCCGACCTGGGTCAACACTTGACCCAAATTTAGCTGGCGACGAGCAAACGATAGCGATATACGAGTACTTAGCTAAATCCTAGATTGTTACAGGAACACCACGGAAGTAATAACTTCACTAAATTTAACTCCGAACGCAAATAGTATCGTAAATAGAACGTAAACAGTAATTTTCACAATAGTTCAAATTTGGTTGGGTGCACTGATGCGAGATGCACATTCAGATAATGCCGAGGGCAAAAGAGCGAATGAATGTGCGAAATATATGATAAGTCAAACCAAGAACATAGTACATACCTGCAATTTGGTCGACGGCGACACCAAATCGAAGCCAGTTGCAAATCACAAGTAAATTTGCGAACCGGCGGCACAACACAATTGCACTTTTGGATAGTTGACATTTCAAATTGACATATCCAGTCAGATGACGTAAGATCGGGGAATTTGTTGTCCCAATTTGGGACATGCAGACGACAAGTGGATGCGATGTTCCACTTAAGCGAAATGAAACGCTGGTTAGTGCACCCAACGGGTCAGAGAAGTCCCGATAAGTGTGAAAATTTTGGGGCACGAGCGCTGAAACTGATGGCGGGACTTTCTTTTCGATTTGGAATTGGTAAGCGTTCGGAGGTGCATTAGATCGAGGGTCGCCAGGACTTAACTGATTTCTTTTTTCCGGAATTCGAACGAGAATTGTAATTGGAGTGGACTTATCGATTTGAGATCATCGTTGGAGGAGTTTTTTATAATTTAATCTTCTAAGCGCCTGCTGCGGAGAGAAGTTTATTCTACGATTGGATCCAGTGTAGCAGATACTTAGTCGAAACGAGTGCGAAGTGGAAATTCATCGATGAAAAGGAGCTGCGGTCGTACGAACGAAAGTATAGCGAGCGTCGAATATATCAGGGCCCCAACGAGGGATCTACCAGGTTTTTATCTTTAGTTATTATATTTGCTATATTTTCTTTGAACTTTTGAACGAAATAAGTGTTTAACAAATAGTATATAATTCGTGTACGAATCAGTTTTGGCGCCAGTAGCTTTTTCAGGAATATATCGTGTTAGTTATAAGTCAAAGTAAAAAAGAAAGAATAGAGCTTGATTATAGATTTGTTAAACGAGTGTTTGTGTTTCCGCGATATTGTTGATACAGTTTTCTTTCGCGATACGTTACGCGGTGCTATTTGGTGGAACCCGTCACCCTCTTCTCGTTTCTGAGTGGCGGGCAGACGGCGAGTTTTCGGATCAGAAACGAGTGGCGCCCACCCACCCCTTTTCTTCACGTGAGCATAGGCAGCCCGAAAACCGCCGCCCTTACGTTCCGGTTGGGAACAAAGGTCTTTTCGTTTTGAACACAAAAAGGTTTGATAACGGCAACAATATATATATATATATATATATATATATATATATATCTATATATATATATATATATATATATATATATATATATATATATATCTATTTATCTATATATATATATATATATATATATATATATATATATATATATATATATATATATATATATATATATATATATATATATATATATATATATATATATATATATATATATATATATATTTATATGAGGATGACGTGGCCAAGGTAATTCTTAAACGGATCACCGAGGAACTCCTCAAGTTTGCCATGTCAACGGAAGAAGAGTCACCTCGCTTTGAAGGCTGTAAGATTGTTCGCGGCCACATTGCGGTGACCTGTAGTGACGTCTTCTCGACGGAATGGCTTCGGTCTACCGTCCTGAAGAATTCAGCAGACCATCCAGGTTTGGACGTAGTGGAGGAGACATCCGTGCCTAAGCTGATTACAGCGAAGGTGGCGGTGCCCCACTCCAACGCTTCGGAGGCTCTGTCTCTGTTAAAAAGACAGAACCCCGATCTGAAAGTTTCAGGCTGGAGATTATTCCAGGCTGTTAAACTAACGAACCAATCTTCGGAGCCTGATTTAACTGGTGCAACAAAGATGGTGCTTGTACTGGGAATTGATCGGGAGTCCGCGGATCAATTACGGGCCAACAACGGGTTGATTCGCTTCGGTCTGAAGAGGATCACCTTGAAAGTTGGAGCGGAGAAGGTGACTGAGGGAAGCCGAAATGCGAGTGGTCCAAGCCAATCTGCACCACAGTAGAGGGGCGACGACCAATCTGCTTCGGCATCTCAGTCGGGGGCACGCTGACATTGCGCTGATACATGAGTCGCTTCTGTACAAGAATGTGGCTTGTGGATTCGGCACCAGCCTCAGTGTGTTCCAGCTAAAAGGAAGGGATAAAAAAAAGAAAAAGAGGTGAAAGCAATCTTGATTCCGCAGCTTTGTGATGGGGATACAACCACAGTGTGTGTGGAGTGGGGGATCGCTGGTAGCGGTACGAAGCGGTGCCTGTTGTCGGCGGTCTATCTACCATACGACATGGACCCATCACGCCCGGACTGAGAAGATTGGCAGAAGCGGCTATGACAACGGATGCTGTTATCGGCTGTGACGCAAATGCTCACCACAAAATATGGGGAAGCACCAACATAAACGAGAGAGGTAGGTGTTTGCTAGAATTTCTAACGTCAACCAACCTCAACATCTTCAACATATGTAACAAACCTACATTTATAACTAGGAAAAGGGCTGAGGTAATTGATATTACCCTGGCAACTCCAACCATAATGGAAAGTGTCCACAGCTGGCAGGTTTCTAAGCTGCAATCGTTCTCGGATCACCAGTGGCTATGCTGGAATATCGGTTGTTCTGTTATCTCACCTAAAAAAGTACGGATCCCGAGAACAGCACAATGGGAAGTTTACTCCAGGAAAACAAATAGACACCTCAGGGCACTAGACGATCTGGATCTGACGAGTCCAGGACGGCTTAACGAGCAGGTGAACCGATTAACGGGAATCTTAGAGTCAGATTTCAAAAAAGGGTGTCCGGAAAAGCCCGTAAGGAAGAACGCTACCTTATGGTGGAATGGCGAACTCACAGAGGCTAGAGGTCGCACACGAAGGGCGTTTAACACCGCAAGGCGTTCCGGAAACGTGGCTAACTGGGATCATTACAAGCAAGAGCTGTCGCTTTTCAAAAGGAAGATTAGACAAGCCAAGCGCGACTCTTGGAGGGAATTCTGTGAGAACATTGAAGGATGTACAGATGCTGCCAGAATCAGGAAGGAAGGGAAAACGGGGATTGGGTGGAGGACCCGGAAGAGTGCCTGGACTTTCTACTGGAAACTCACTTTCCAGAATCAGCCTGCGTGACACCGCGTAGTGACGTACTTCGAGGTACCCACCGGGCGCCTGAGCGGCTGATCAAGGAAGTAGTAGACGAGGTCAAGATTGAATGGGCTATTGGCACATTCCGACCTTACAAAGCTACAGGGATTGATGAGATATCACCCATCATGCTTCAAAAAGCAGATAAGGCCATCGTTCCCATTCTGCAGCGTATTTTTACCGCATGCCTCCGCCCCGGGGTAGTACCCGAGCAATGGACAAAAGCTAGGGTGGTCTTCATTCCGAAACCTGGTAGGTTGAATCATCATTACGTGAAGGACTTTAGAACAATCAGCTTTATATCGTTTCTGCTCAAAACACTAGAGAGGCTTGTTGATCTGCACATCGAGACTCTGTATTGATCAACACGCGTATCTAGCGGGCAGATCAGTAGATACGGCATTACACAAAGTTTTCGGTACAATAGAAAAATCCTTACGGCAGAAGGAATTCACGTTGGCAGCCTTCTTAGACATTGAGGGGGCCTTCAATAATGCCACTGTCGCGAATATCATCGACGCCTTGGTTCGATATGGAGTGGATAAAACCCTGGCGACCTGGGCATCTGACTTGCTCAAGAGCAGGCGGATTGAGGCTACCTTTTTGGAGGCCAAAGCGTATAGATTAGTCGGAACCGGAACACCACAAGGAGGGATTATATCTCCCCTTTTCTGGATCCTGACAGTCAACGAAATACTGAAGAAGCTAAAGGCCAGTGGCGTATGCCGATGACATTGTGGTACTTGTGAGGGGTGCGTTCCCACAAACTTTGTCGGACCTTATGCAATCGGCGCTGGACCATATCCAAATCTGGGCCAGACAAGTTGGTCTTAGGGCAAACCCGACAAAAACCGAACTTATACTCTTCACAAGGAGACACAGGGTACCGGCTATTGCCACGCCTAACCTCAACGGAATAACATTGGAACTTGCTGATAGTGTTAAATATTTGGGCCTTATACTAGACAGGAAACTGAACTGGGGGGCTAACGTGAAGCACAGAATTGGTAAGGCTCGCACAGCACTTTTCGCTTGCCGGCCCGCCTACTCCAATACTTGGGGTCTTAAACCTATGGCGGCCTATTACATATTCACATGTGTAGTCAGGCCGATTTTGGTGTATGGAGCGGTCATGTGGTGGAAAGCAGCGGAGAGTAAAACTAATATCAAGGAGCTAACAACACTGCAAAGATTAGTTTGCATATGTATTACAGGTGCTTTAAGAACCGCTTCAATGGCTGGGTTGGAAATGATTTTGGGCATGTGGACACGGACCACATGAGCAAAATAATACATCTTGGCAGGGATTTCCAGGTCAAGATACCCACAAGAACAGACTGGAAGAAAAAGGAAGCTACCACCGATAGGGGCGCCTGGATTTACACGGACGGATCAAAGACGGACACAGGAGTTGGCTCGGGCGTATTTTCTACGGATTTGAGCCTTAACCTGTGGTGTAGACTGTCGGACCATGCTACCGTCTTTCAGTCTGAATTACATGCTATACGCATGGCAGTTGAGTCCATTAGTGGAATATCAACCAGACCAATGACCATTTGCGTCGACAGTAGGGCAGCCATTCTCGCTCTTGCGTCTTACAGATGTTCTTCAAAAACTGTTAACACTTGCAGAGTGGCTCTCAATGAAAAGGCAAGGCATATTCCTATCCGGATTATGTGGGTGCCAGGGCATAGTGGGGTCATAGGCAACGAAAAAGCTGATGAATTGGCGAGGAAAGGTTCAGGAGCCAGCAATTGCCCCTGCATCACTGTACCTCGGTCAATCGCTGACGCCACAAACAAACTTGATGCCGCCATATGGGCCAAAT
>OZ022264.1:191096967-191099467 GCA_963978885.1 Nemotelus pantherinus
TCTTTTATTGCCGATGACACATTAATCTGCTTAGCAAGCTATTGAACCGATTTTCTATGTACCATTTACGTTACGCGGCCACCACTCAATTTTTGACAAAATGTTGATGTACAGGAAAATAATAGAAATTCTACTTCCTACACTAAACTTACAACTATTCGAACGTTTATTGTCTCTCGTTTTCGTTTTCCATCAGAAAAATTTATCGCGATGAATTTGATAAAATATGTAAATGACTGACCTGTTCAAAATCCGACAAAAATTCGACACCGACACACCTTCAACTAGACCAGCCCCGTCGTCGTTCGGCTGGCCTCAACCACGTCACGCTTCTCCGTGGCTGATAAGTAACGCACGTCCACTGAATTTTTAAACGATGTAGCCCTTTTTCCTCGTCGTGAATATCACGGGGATCCCCCTTTTTGCCAAGATTCCTCTTCGCACTGCTGAGAGATTTACCGCCACACTTCGAAATGCGCCTTATTATTCTTTTCAATTTGTCTCAGCGTTCGCCTGGAAGTTTCACTGCCACTAGTTGAAGCAAAAGCCCGGCTTTGTATCGTATTAACGCATCTGAGTTTTTGGAAAAAAACCTAGACTATTAGCAAATATTTTTCCCAAACTTCTAAGCGCTTCGCCGTCTCGAGTTGAAAAGCACTTTCTTTACTTCATTTCAACGCACCTGAGTGTTTGGAAAAAAACGTAGACTATTAGCAAATATTTTTCCCACACTTCTAAGCGCTTCGCCGTCTCGAGTTGAAAAGAACTTTTGAGCGTTCTTCCTCCTCAACGTTCGCTACTCCTGAACGGTTTTTCGTAAGCTCCCGTTGTTCAGGTGCAATGTTCGCTCCGCTCGTGGCACCCGAGGTGCCAACCTATGGTGGGTTGAGTGGTTCACCATGGTGACTGTTCCACCACAGCTTTCGAGCAGTGTGGGACTCAGGTCGGACATTGTGGGTCGATCCTCATGGTGACATTTTGAAAGTCAATGTCAGCGGAGTATTTACCTCGAAGGTAAACATCATCGAAAACGTCGCGACGATTTGAGGAATTCATGAGATTCCGCAGCTCCTGTGGCCAGTTCGGTTTCCAGAGGAATTGCCCGGGCGTGTTGCGTCGTTAGCGTGAATCATCGTACTATTGTTGTTTCCTTGGACCCGATTCTTGATGGTGTCTTTTCTGTTTCCAGGACGCCCGTGAATGATTTTCCCTGGGTCGGGTCTACGCCGCCACCAGGAGTTATTCTGAGGATGTGCCCAGGGAGTTGGAAGTCCTTTACGGCGTTTCCCCAAAGATTACGGACAGGTGAGTTTGGGTTCGCTAAGTCGTCGCCGTGTGGATATGTTCCGGCCCGCTAAGTGGTACGTTCGCGTATTCCTTCCGACTGATCACGTCCTGAGAGGCCCTTCAAGACCGGTCGGCAGGTATTCGGTCGTTGCGTCGGTTTCGTTTCGGGTACGTTCTTAAAACTTAAATCTAGGTCATCGGCATATGTAATCGGCATAATATATGACATAAGTCGGATACTATGACTCCCATTCTACCCACGAGTGGTGGGTACATTCAAGTGTTCGGCCTACGAAATTGGGTGGTGGCGCGGGTTGGAAAGGAGCAGCCCTTCCGGGGAAGGGTTGCTCTCTTTTTTTTTCAAATTCAAACTTCTCGGGTGTTGCGTTCGTTACTCTCACGAGTTCCTGCCACCTTTGTTGCCGCGTAACAACTCCCCCCTTACCCGAAAAGGATTTCCCCGGAAATCCGACACCAATATCGTTTTCGCGACTGTCCCGGTAAATATAAACACGAGTATCTAGTCTAGCGGGTACGAAATAGTCCTAAATCGAAAATGCCATATGTTTTACCTCGTAGTCTACCTTGATGGTCTGCCTGACGCGGCGGGGAATTAGTTTCCTAAAGCCTCGACGTCGCACTGTGCGCTTTGTTACGTGCGTTTATATATTTTCCAATTATAATCATAAGTCCTAACCCCAGTTCCTATTCTACTTTTTGTAGGTATGTTTATAAAGCGACACATAACTCTATTTCCTAACTCGCAATTCACATAACACTAGTTCTATTTCCTAACCCCCAATTCAAATACAATTTTCATTTGCTGAATGTATATTCCGGGACCCTATTCTACTTTGAGTATGCCTGCTTATAAAGCAACACTAGTTCTAACTCCTAATTCAAATAAAATTCCATTGATTTAGTGTCTAATCCGAAATCCTATCCTACTTGGAATATGCATGTTTATTAAGCAACATTAACTCTAACTTCTAATTCCTAATTCAAATAAAAGTTCATTTGCTCTGTGCTTAACCCTTGCCGTAACTAATTCCTATCTCCTATGTAGTTACATGCAGTTACCCTATATTAATTAGATTTTCACATTCTATTTTAGCCATCCTGGATGCGAGTTCACCTCCGTCGGTATGCTCCGTCAGGCCGTCATCTGTGTGGAGAATTTCGAAATGGAGTTCGGAGGCCGACGCCGTCCATC
>OZ022264.1:191101967-191141967 GCA_963978885.1 Nemotelus pantherinus
CACAATCATGTTATCATTTCTTCTAATGAAACTATTAAGCAAAACAATTATCCTTTGAATCCTTAAACACTAATATGAATATATTAGAGCATCCTTCACTTAGTTTTCTTCGTTCGAACTAGGATAAAAAAAATTATTCATGTAACAATCTTATTTATCATGAAAACGATTATATATTGCTAATTATTTTTCCTACATTTCAATTTCTTCCTTAATCTTTCACAACTAAGCTAAACACAACCTTGCTTCCAATCATGACTGGTAGTTTAGTGAAGTGTTTTATATGTTGAGTAGTTTGCACACGTTTTTATGTTCTTAATTCATTTTGCTTGCAAAATATCGATGACTTTTACACCGCAATCAAGACACAAGCGCACGGTAAAAAAAAAATTTTTTTTTTTTTTTTTTCTTAACAACCTCTTCGTTAGTTTGCGTCAATTTATGTTGCCTTGTTTATTTTGTTTCCGCTTTGATTTGAAATTTTCATTACAGTTCAACTATCATTTTCTTTCTATGCAAATTTCAATAGATTTTCAAGAATTGAACACACGTCACTACAGTATCGCTGAAAATGACCTGGCACATACAACATACACAGGATAATATAGTTTAAACGAAAAATATTTAAGAAATTTTACCAAAAAAAAATAGTCATTTCCTCCGAAAAGAATGCTCTAATTACTGAAAACTGCCACAAAGTGCATGTATATCACAGCAAAACATTGAGAACTATTTAATTGTATATAATTCACAATTGGAAATGTAATAGCAAACATAAGGAACAATATTTATACAGTATGAGAGAAGAGAAGATGAAGAACGGAATTAATTAGCTTGTTGTTGTGAATTTATTGCAAGGCTGTATAATTGATGCCTATAAACACTTCATTTTTGAATATAACGATAGCAAAAGTTAATGAAAGTAGCTAACAGTCTGGCAAAACAAATTCAACGTCTAATACTTAACACTAACCATAATAACACTAATACAGTAATGAAACAATGGTGAAATGTTTAAATCCTCAATCAAATGGATAAACCATAGCTGTACGAAACGAGAAATAGGATGTGAATGTATGCGTGAATATGTTATTTCTCTAAAAACCCAGGAGTAAACTCCATTAAACTAACAGTTAATCCATAACATTGCTTAGTGAACTTAGATACAAACTTTATCAAGTAGAAATTTTGGAATTGGAATTATAATTCCAGCTCTTCTTCCGTTAAATGTGATGCTGGTCGACTGACTGATGCGATGGACATACGACCAACACTGTGCGTGGATGTCTAGGTCAAGCGACTCCACCAAGTAGTAGACACCTATCCCCAAAATTCTCCTTTGTGAGACTTCAACGAGAATGGCTTGAGTGGACAACCGACTTCGCTGCCCCTGTATGAATATGACAGGGAAGACACGTAAGAACGCGCTGCAGTCCAGATTATGTTGTTATATCGCCGTCAACCACGTCGCTTACTCAGCCTATATGCGGATATACCATTGTCCATATTAATAAACACAACATCCCAAAAAAAACTAATAATGCTCCAGCTTATGGGAATATATAATTTTCCACAGGAGATGTGTCGAACTCCTCGATTCTGGGTAAGCTCGCGAAGTTACTCAGCAAGCCATACTTAATGCCACGCCTCCGACATAATTTGCCTTCTTCCTTTCGATATCCCATGAAACCGATGCGAACTTGTGCTCAGTTTCTTTTCCTCGTTTTGTTCCCCCCCCTGCAGCAAGCATTTCACATCAATTTATCTACATACCTCGAAATTACTCGTTCATTCTTTGTTTGACCGTTGCCGTGCTTCTAAGTTTGTCCAATTGACGTCTCATGCCAACAAAATTAACATCACCATGTGCGTAGGATCAATTAATTTTGATCCGAATTGAAGGAAATGAGTTTACACATGAAAATCTAGACGGTTCTAGTAGGGGACACTTTGTCGAGTTTCATTACTAAGAAATTCAAATGTTTCCTTCACTTGATTTCACCATGTTTGCACCAAGCAACTGCACGAGTTCACTCCAACACTGCACAGATTTTCCTTTCGTCTAATATGCATTCTGATAATCACCGATACCACAAGTTCAACGTCGAACAAACGTATATCTTGGTGAAAAGGCGTCATTCCGGTGACGTTGGGTTGATGTTAAAACCAGTGGCCATCATTTCATCTTTTCGCGTCCGAGAAGATACAAACGACAGCCTAACGAACGATTTACGACCGATTCAGCTGCCAAACAATCGCCGCTATCGCAATAAAATTCATCTCCGAATCTATTCCGACGCAGACACACCTCACACATTAACGAACGAGAACGAACAAAACTCAGAAGGATGTTTTCCGTCTTTTCTTCTTTCAATTGCAAAAGTATGTCTATGCCCGATCATATTCGACCAACGAAACTGCGAAATTGTGTTACGGTACGAGCCGTGCAATGACGGACGGACTTTTGATTTGACCGATCAACTACATCCACGCTCGCCACCGCGCCAAAAGTGACCTCTCGCCACAGCGACACCCAAACGACTGTCTCGAATTCTGGCTTGATCTGCGACACGAAAACAAGATACCGTTACCGGTTCCTGCATTCGTATCGCCTCAAGCCAGTCAATGTCAAATCGGACTTGCAGTGTCTTGTTTTTCAAATTGAAAAACAAGGTACCGCTAGTCAGAATGAAAAATAATTTGGCTATTTCAAGGGCACGACAGTGTGTGCTGAAATAAGCCGTGCAGAAATTTCGAAAGGAAATTTCTGCATGTTACAACACAGGTCTTTCCACAAGGGCAAGTGCGTGGAAAGAGCTGAAGGATGGATGTAATAAGGGAAATATAATGACGTGAACCGGTGATCATGTCGTTTACTATCCAATCCTTTTGAGAAAATCGTGAATAATGTGAACAGAACGAAAAGGGGTAATTTTTTTAATGAAAGGAAATATCGTGAACAACGTATACTGACTTAATACTGAAAGTATCTTTGGTAGAGGAAAGGGTGAACGATGTGAACATCTCTAGATACTTTTCAATTGAAGCAGGAGTGACACCTGAAATAGGCGCAAATGGACGATCTTCCAAATAAGATTCGGAAACAGATCGTGAACTGGTGAACTAGTGGGTATATCACTTAGTGATGTCTTTCGCGTGAAAGACGCCCACTGATCGTCCATTTTGATCGGCTAGCTGGTAGTAAGCACCGCCGATCTTCTTTATTACCTTACTAGGTAAGAACTTCCGGTCCAGCTTTGCATTGTAGTGCGCGGCTGCGTCACTTTGCCGGAAGTTGCGCCTGTAGACCACTTCGCCAGGCTGGTATGTAACCAACCTGGAACGAAGATTATAGGCCTTGGCATTGCGAGACTGGGCCTGGGTGGTGAGATCGCGGATGGTCTGGCGTAGAAGAGCCAGGTGGTCAGGAGGTGGCAGAGTAGTATCGGGGTCATCCAGAAGATGCAGTTGCCGCAATAGATGGTAAGTGCGGCCATGGGTGACCATTGGTTGCCCGAAGACTGCCTGATAGGGCGAAGTTCCTATCGTTGCGTGAGGTGCTGAACGTAGCGCGCAGGTTATTTCGGAGAGTTTGCCGTCCCACTCTTTTTGAACTGGATCAATGTAAGAGCGGATTGCTGCTAGTAAGGAGCGGTTAAGACGTTCCGAGGCATTGGCTTGAGGGGAATACACGGCGGTGAAGGTATGTCCGATACCGAATTCCTGTAGAAAGGTTTGAAAGATAGATGACCGAAATTGTACACCATTATCTGTTAAGACACTCTCCGGGACTCCAACAAGGTGAAATACCCTTTTCCTCAGGATGTCAATAACTGCTTTCGCAGTGAATTTACGAAGCGGCTCAACGAAGGGGAATCGCGAAAGATGGTCGAGGACAATGAGAGCTCCAATATTGCCAGACTTGGACCTAGGGTAGGGGCCGATAATGTCAATGTACAAGCGCTGGAATATGCGCTCGGGAACGGACTGCAGCGTCATTGGTGGACGAAGGGTGTGTGAAGGGGCTTTGGTGGTTTTGCATGTAAGGCATGATCCCACATATTCACGCACTTGAGCGGCCATTCGTGGCCAATAAAACCATTGACGTAATCGCCCGAGGGTTTTGGCCACGCCACCATGCGCACTCAAGGGTGGGTCATGAGCTCCCTTCACTAATTCTGCCGTCATTTCTGACGGCACCCACAACTTCCAGGCCAACTGGTCTTGAAGTCCGTTTCCGGTCGCATACTCAGTCCGCTTGTACACGAACCCGTCTACAACTTTTAGGTCCGGCAGTTGGTCTTGTTCTGCCTGGACTTTTGCCGCTAGCTCCAAATAAGAAGCACTTTGGAAATGCGGCGACTCCAAGTCTAGCTCCATTGGAGTCTCCTCGCCCTCTGCCGGCATCAACGCCTCGGCAGAGAACATGCGCGACAAGGAGTCCGGCACTACGTTTTGGCTTCCCTTTCGGTGGACAATTTTGAAGTTGAAACCTTGAAGTTTCAAGGCCCACCGGGCTAATCGTCCATTAAGGTCTGGTTGGTTCATTAGCCATTTTAGGGAAGCATGGTCGGTCACGATTTCAAATTCGTGACCTTCCACGTAGGCACGGAACTTCTTGATTGCCAACACCGCTGCCAGACATTCTTGCTCAGTGACGGTGTAGTTTCGCTGATCGGGATTCAGTTTGTGGGACATATAGGCGATGGGGGCTTCAGCTCCGTCTTCTGTGCGTTGCACCAGCACGGCACCGACTCCATGTTGACTCGCGTCACATTGTATGGAGAAGGGCTTGTTGAAGTCTGGGCTGTGCAGCACTGGGGCTGAAGCAAGGCTGTGTTTCAATTGCTTGAAAGCATTTAGCCTCTCATCGGTCCACACAAACTGACTCCGCTTAGAAAGCATGTCTGTCAGTGGTGTTGACAATGACGCATATTCTCTGACGAAGCGCCGATACCAACCGCAGATTCCTAGAAATCTTCGGAGTTGCTTCGTGGTAGAGGGAAGTGGGAAATCCATGATAGATTTCACCTTGTCAGGAACGGTCTGGATAGTGCCCCCACCAACAATGTGGCCAAGGTACTTGACGTCTCGCAAGAGGAACTTACTCTTTTCCACATTGATGGTGAGGCCAGCTTGTCTCAAATGGAAGGCGACCTGATGAAGTACCTGAAGGTGCGCGTCAAACTCGTCTGTTATCACCAACAGGTCGTCGAGGTACACAAATACCTGGTGCTTGAGTTGGGGCGGAATAACCTTATCCATCAGTCGTGACATCGTTTGGGGTGCATTACACAACCCAAACGGCATCACGACAAAATGGTAAAGGGGTCGACCGGGCACAGTGAAGGCTGTCTTCTCTTTCGACTTTTCCTCTAAAGGGATTTGCCAAAAGGCATCCTTCAAGTCAAGGCTGGAGATGAAATTTGCCTTAGGAAGTCTGCTGAGAATTCCATCAATCAGCGGCAAAGGATAGGCATCCTTCACTGTGACCGAGTTGACCTTCCGGGCATCCAGGCATAAGCGTACTTTCGAGGGCTTTACCACCAACGTTACCGGCGAAGACCATGCACTCTTCGACTCTTCGATTACGCCCAACGCTAACATCCGGTCAATTTCCTGATATAGGAGCTTTTCGACAGCTGGTGACACAGAGAAATGTCTCTGTTTTATGGGTTTCTGGTCACCAGTGTCGATTTCATGACGGATGAGCGTAGTCTTTCCCAAGCCCTCAACAACAAACGAAGGAAAGCAAGCAATCGCAGAACGGAGTCTGCGATGCTGCTCCTGTGTGAGAGGGTGGGCGCAATCGTCGAGTGCGTCGAGGCTGTTGGTGGTGTCGACCTGTGGTGGTGGCGCAAACAGGTCTGTGGCCAGGGCGAAAAGACGGACGAAGTCCGCTCCCAGATAGAGATTCTGACTGAGAGTGGGTATTATCCACAGCGTCAACGTCTTGGTGAGCCCCCGGAACGTGATGTCGGCTGATACTCGGCCTACGGCTTGATGTTGTGTGCCGTCAGCTGTTTTCAACCCGAGAGAAGCTCTTTTCCAGGGAAAAGCGTTCCTCTCGAGGAATGAGCGGGCTAGATCAGCCGCCATCACGCTCACGTTGGCTCCCGTGTCGATCAAACCCGATGTTAGTTGGCCGAACAACAGGACCTGAGCGTACGGTCGAACGTCACCTGGAGGCACGTTCAACAGAGTCGCACAATCCAATTGATAACGCCAACGACGGAACTGAGCGTAAAAACGCCTCATTCTCAACGTTGAGCGTTTAGGTGTACTAGAAGGTTGTCTAATGGTGTAAATTTCGGAATTAAAAATTCGGTTTCGGACCGCCGTATATTTCCGCCATCTTAAGTGATATGGCAGAAAAGCCAAAGGTGTAGGAGGCTCTGCCTTTAAGTGTGGGATCGATAAGGTAGTAGAGTCCCCACTCGGCTGTAAACTATCATCATTGGTGGTTGGGCCCAAGGAATTTGGAGACAGATCATCAGTCCTGTCTACCTGCTGGAACGGGGTGGAGCTTGTTTGCCCTGCGGGAGGCGTGAGATCTTGTTCCGCGCTCCCTGCGATCCGTTTTTTTGTTTGGCAGTTTACACAATTCGGCTTATAAGTATCTGCCTTTCCGCAGCCGTAGCAGAATACAGTTCTGGGCTCCAAACAATCGTCGAAACGGTGTCCCACTTGCTTGCAGTTCCAGCAAGTAGGCAGGACCGTGACTGCCTCCACTCCATGTTCATCGGTTGAATCCTCGTATTGGACCAGCGGGTACTCATCACGTAGTTCTTCTGTAGCGTGTCTCCATTGGGAGGATCGGCGTCGACCTCCAAGCTCCATTTCAAAGTTCTCTGCACGGATGACGGCCTGACGGAGCAGACGAACAGAGGGAAGGTGTATTTGTAGCAGACCACGACGGATTTCTGGCAATAAATTGCGTCTAAGAATGTCAGCTAAATCCGCGTCGGCAATAGGGCGCTGTAGCCGGTCAACAATCTTGTAGACGTCCGCGCTAAAATCGTCGAATGTTTCTTGGGGTCGCTGTTTCCTTCCTCGTATCTGCTCCATCAGGTCAGCATCCGTGAAGCGATCAGCGAAATGATCGCTCAGGGCCGACTCCAAATCCCTCCAACTGAAGTCACGTCTTGAATTGTAAAACCGCCAAAACCAATCTGCGGCAGGTCCAATCAAAAGCAGGTGCATATGCTGGCATAGAACATTAAAATTTCCGCCCAAGGTATTTCTAGTGAGAGCCGCTACCCTGTTGATGAAAACCTCAACTGGCACAGTAGATTCACGACCAGAGAATTTTAGGCCCCACCCACCAATAATGCTAGCCACCTTATCGTGGTGGAACTGGACATTGTTACCACGAGGGGTGCGAGGTGAGTAGGATCGCGGCACTGGTACAAATGATTGTGCGCGAGGGTTAAGTCTTGGCGACTCTACATTCCCAGTCCGGGACGGGAGGTTTAATTGAGCCATGCGCTCCAGATCACACGCATGCCGTTCTGCAATTCATTAATTTGTTGCTGAAGTCCGCTTAAATCCTGGGGCACTATAGAGCGCGCTCCTGCGGCTTCTGACGTCACATCTGATATTGGGGACGCTTTTGATGACGGGCCAGGTGGCTGAACTAAACCTTCCGCCCCCGACTCGGCCTGCAAATCGAAGTCCCTGATTTGCAAATCATCATTTCTCATGCCTCGGGTTCTTACTCCCGGCCGTTGTGTTTTGGGCCGAGCCCCTCGTGGCATAGATGCTGCAGCAGTGGGGGCCTGTCTGGCTCCTAAGGGGAGACTCAGTGGTCCACGGCACAGCGGGCAATCAGTACGATTTCTGAGCCATTGCTCCAGGCACGTTTCATGAAAAGTGTGTCCACACTTTGTGGTATATGTGTCCTGGGCAGCAGCGAATGACTGCTGGCATATGGAGCACTGAGCCTCCACTGTGGTGCCAGACAGATCCTCACTGCTGTGTCGCAATGGCATTATCAGTCTGTGAAAAAGTGTTATGTATATGAAAATTCAAACAAAGATGTATTTGCACGATACGTGATTAACGAGTTAATTACGCTTATAACTAAGGAGTTGCTGCAAATTCAAATGGCAACCCAGTGCACAACAGGGTGTGACTAACTCTTTCAACGAGAAAACTCTTAACAGCTAATAGGGCAAAAAAATGGCAAAAATTCAAAAATATATATAAAATATATATATATATATAAGTAGGTGCACACCAGTGGTGTGACTAACTCTTCAATGGATCTTAATAAAGATCTTAAAGCCAAAGGCTAGAATTCGAATGAGAAAAAGAAAAAATATAAATTCCAAAAAAAGTTTTAAACTTTCCAAGATAGGATCAAAATTTAATGTTTGTCAAAATTTAATTTTCAAGAAATGGCCCTCTTACTAGACGGAACCCGATCCGTTCCCCTCCAATTCAGGTCCGCTGGCTGGCTGGCTGGCTTTTGATTTCAAAAATCGCAGGAAATTGAAATTTTAATTACGAGATGTTAGAACTGGAACAAATGTTTTTAATGGAAAATTGTCAAAGTGAAGTGAATGTGTGATGGTGAAAATAGTTACGATTGAAATTTGTAAGTGAAAAAATTTAACTCGGGTCGGTTCCTGAAGGGTACCGCCCAGTATGGGAGACTGTTTCTCTCACCCGAAATTCCTCGAAAAGAGAGGAGCAAGGGACCAAAAACAACTATGTTGCTGCTTGACTCAACTTCAGCAAATGGTTCAAGTTTGGCCAAGCTGCAGGGACGTGTAGGCGGCGCCACGCCAACCCCACGTAATCCACTACAGCCTGAACCAAACCCAAGCCAAGAGCCGAAGCCGGGCCAAGACAGCAAGGATTTACAAAAATTTGGGACAGCTTCCCAACATAAAGTGGGGCAGGGGCCCTTCGGTTGACCGGGACAGGAGCGGCGGTAAACCACCACAACCTGTTATTCGCGGCCAACCTCCAGGTTGCACCCAGAGTCAAAAAACTCCAAAAGACAACACAACAGGAAGCTGCCCAAGAGGTAAGCTAACTAGGAATGATTTTAAAAGGAAAGGATTGGGAAGGATGTTTGCGGCTAGTAAGGAAAGAGCGAGCAATGCAGGTCTTAATTCAAGGGGTTTTGTTCTCTCGAACGAAATGAGTTGAATCGCAAAGGAGGCGATTCTAAGACCTGCGAGTGAGAATGGAATTTTAAGGTTTGAAGACGTAAAGTCTTAAGGGGAGTATGAGTCGAAACTCATAAGTATTTTCTCACTGTGGTGTGGGTTGCCCAAAACAAGTTTCGGGCCCCACGTTGGGCGCCATTTGTAGCGAAAATGATGATGGAAGTGGCCTTAGCACAACTTAGAACCAGACCGAAGTCCAGAACCAAGAGTGCTAAGGTCCAAGAAGTGGAATGGCTAATGCCATTCAAGAGGCAAAACAAAAAAAAAAAGAATTGCCCCGAGAGCAGGGTGCCCTAGAAATGGCCGTGAAGGCCCCTCGTCCGCATTAGCGGAGCACCCTTTAACCAACCCCGACGGATGCTGGGGTGCCGCTTTGCTAGCTCGCTGCGGCTGGGGTGGGTTCTTTAAACAAATGGGGATGGTTGGCTCTCAAGAAAACGGGATGCTACGTATATTCATCCGTCATGAATTGTAGCCGCAAACTGGTATATAAAATACCCAGGGACCAAAAGGGGGCATAGTTCCGTAAAGGAAACCACCCAGGCTCTGCAACATGGGCTGACTAAGCAGACCCAGTGCTCGTGACAACGCACGGAGCCAATAAATTGAAAATTTAAACACGGGAAAAACGGGAAAACGCGCTACCTCTCCTTTACAAGGAACCCGGGTGAGGCAGACAGCCCCGGGCCCCCGATGGTAGTGGAGCCCTGTCCCCGATGGTCTGGGGTCCTCCACCCTCTGATACTGGCCATTAAGTTTCAAAATTCAAAAACAAAAGCTAATCAAAAATCACGGAAACTACTAACAATGTTTGGCCAGTATCCCTCCCTTTTTAATACTGAAAAATACCGAAAAATCACAAATTAATCATTATTGGCCAGCCAGGCCCCGCGCAGACCCTGAAAAGAAGAAAGAACTTCTCGGGCTTCCGCCCAATAAGAAGGCCAGATGGATTAAATTAATACAAATCCATGTTTATTGAAATCGGCGACAATTTATAGTATGATCTTTTTAAGCTAAAGAAAAAAAATACTGATTGCTTGAAAAATGAAAAAAACATACGGAGACACAATCATGTTATCATTTCTTCTAATGAAACTATTAAGCAAAACAATTATCCTTTGAATCCTTAAACACTAATATGAATATATTAGAGCATCCTTCACTTAGTTTTCTTCGTTCGAACTAGGATAAAAAAAATTATTCATGTAACAATCTTATTTATCATGAAAACGATTATATATTGCTAATTATTTTTCCTACATTTCAATTTCTTCCTTAATCTTTCACAACTAAGCTAAACACAACCTTGCTTCCAATCATGACTGGTAGTTTAGTGAAGTGTTTTATATGTTGAGTAGTTTGCACACGTTTTTATGTTCTTAATTCATTTTGCTTGCAAAATATCGATGACTTTTACACCGCAATCAAGACACAAGCGCACGGTAAAAAAAAAATTTTTTTTTTTTTTTTTTCTTAACAACCTCTTCGTTAGTTTGCGTCAATTTATGTTGCCTTGTTTATTTTGTTTCCGCTTTGATTTGAAATTTTCATTACAGTTCAACTATCATTTTCTTTCTATGCAAATTTCAATACATTTTCAAGAATTGAACACACGTCACTACAGTATCGCTGAAAATGACCTGGCACATACAACATACACAGGATAATATAGTTTAAACGAAACATATTTAAGAAATTTTACCAAAAAAAAATAGTCATTTCCTCCGAAAAGAATGCTCTAATTACTGAAAACTGCCACAAAGTGCATGTATATCGCAGCAAAACATTGAGAACTATTTAATTGTATATAATTCACAATTGGAAATGTAATAGCAAACATAAGGAACAATATTTATACAGTATGAGAGAAGAGAAGATGAAGAACGGAATTAATTAGCTTGTTGTTGTGAATTTATTGCAAGGCTGTATGATTGATGCCTATAAACACTTCATTTTTGAATATAACGATAGCAAATAGTTAATGAAAGTAGCTAACAGTCTGGCAAAACAAATTCAACGTCTAATACTTAACACTAACCATAATAACACTAATACAGTAATGAAACAATGGTGAAATGTTTAAATCCTCAATCAAATGGATAAACCATAGCTGTACGAAACGAGAAATAGGATGTGAATGTATGCGTGAATATGTTATTTCTCTAAAAACCCAGGAGTAAACTCCATTAAACTAACAGTTAATCCATAACATTGCTTAGTGAACTTAGATACAAACTTTATCAAGTAGAAATTTTGGAATTGGAATTATAATTCCAGCTCTTCTTCCGTTAAATGTGATGCTGGTCGACTGACTGATGCGATGGACATACGACCAACACTGTGCGTGGATGTCTAGGTCAAGCGACTCCACCAAGTAGTAGACACCTATCCCCAAAATTCTCCTTTGAGAGACTTCAACGAGAATGGCTTGAGTGGACAACCGACTTCGCTGCCCCTGTATGAATATGACAGGGAAGACACGTAAGAACGCGCTGCAGTCCAGATTATGTTGTTATATCGCCGTCAACCACGTCGCTTACTCAGCCTATATGCGGATATACCATTGTCCATATTAATAAACACAACATCCCAAAAAAAACTAATAATGCTCCAGCTTATGGGAATATATAATTTTCCACAGGAGATGTGTCGAACTCCTCGATTCTGGGTAAGCTCGCGAAGTTACTCAGCAAGCCATACTTAATGCCACGCCTCCGACATAATTTGCCTTCTTCCTTTCGATATCCCATGAAACCGATGCGAACTTGTGCTCAGTTTCTTTTCCTCGTTTTGTTCCCCCCCTGCAGCAAGCATTTCACATCAATTTATCTACATACCTCGAAATTACTCGTTCATTCTTTGTTTGACCGTTGCCGTGCTTCTAAGTTTGTCCAATTGACGTCTCATGCCAACAAAATTAACATCACCATGTGCGTAGGATCAATTAATTTTGATCCGAATTGAAGGAAATGAGTTTACACATGAAAATCTAGACGGTTCTAGTAGGGGACACTTTGTCGAGTTTCATTACTAAGAAATTCAAATGTTTCCTTCACTTGATTTCACCATGTTTGCACCAAGCAACTGCACGAGTTCACTCCAACACTGCACAGATTTTCCTTTCGTCTAATATGCATTCTGATAATCACCGATACCACAAGTTCAACGTCGAACAAACGTATATCTTGGGGAAAAGGCGTCATTCCGGTGACGTTGGGTTGATGTTAAAACCAGTGGCCATCATTTCATCTTTTCGCGTCCGAGAAGATACAAACGACAGCCTAACGAACGATTTACGACCGATTCAGCTGCCAAACAATCGCCGCTATCGCAATAAAATTCATCTCCGAATCTATTCCGACGCAGACACACCTCACACATTAACGAACGAGAACGAACAAAACTCAGAAGGATGTTTTCCGTCTTTTCTTCTTTCAATTGCAAAAGTATGTCTATGCCCGATCATATTCGACCAACGAAACTGCGAAATTGTGTTACGGTACGAGCCGTGCAATGACGGACGGACTTTTGATTTGACCGATCAACTACATCCACGCTCGCCACCGCGCCAAAAGTGACCTCTCGCCACAGCGACACCCAAACGACTGTCTCGAATTCTGGCTTGATCTGCGACACGAAAACAAGATACCGTTACCGGTTCCTGCATTCGTATCGCCTCAAGCCAGTCAATGTCAAATCGGACTTGCAGTGTCTTGTTTTTCAAATTGAAAAACAAGGTACCGCTAGTCAGAATGAAAAATAATTTGGCTATTTCAAGGGCACGACAGTGTGTGCTGAAATAAGCCGTGCAGAAATTTCGAAAGGAAATTTCGGAAACAGATCGTGAACTGGTGAACTAGTGGGTATATCACTTAGTGATGTCTTTCGCGTGAAAGACGCCCACTGATCGTCCATTTTGATCGGCTAGCTGGTAGTAAGCACCGCCGATCTTCTTTATTACCTTACTAGGTAAGAACTTCCGGTCCAGCTTTGCATTGTAGTGCGCGGCTGCGTCACTTTGCCGGAAGTTGCGCCTGTAGACCACTTCGCCAGGCTGGTATGTAACCAACCTGGAACGAAGATTATAGGCCTTGGCATTGCGAGACTGGGCCTGGGTGGTGAGATCGCGGATGGTCTGGCGTAGAAGAGCCAGGTGGTCAGGAGGTGGCAGAGTAGTATCGGGGTCATCCAGAAGATGCAGTTGCCGCAATAGATGGTAAGTGCGGCCATGGGTGACCATTGGTTGCCCGAAGACTGCCTGATAGGGCGAAGTTCCTATCGTTGCGTGAGGTGCTGAACGTAGCGCGCAGGTTATTTCGGAGAGTTTGCCGTCCCACTCTTTTTGAACTGGATCAATGTAAGAGCGGATTGCTGCTAGTAAGGAGCGGTTAAGACGTTCCGAGGCATTGGCTTGAGGGGAATACACGGCGGTGAAGGTATGTCCGATACCGAATTCCTGTAGAAAGGTTTGAAAGATAGATGACCGAAATTGTACACCATTATCTGTTAAGACACTCTCCGGGACTCCAACAAGGTGAAATACCCTTTTCCTCAGGATGTCAATAACTGCTTTCGCAGTGAATTTACGAAGCGGCTCAACGAAGGGGAATCGCGAAAGATGGTCGAGGACAATGAGAGCTCCAATATTGCCAGACTTGGACCTAGGGTAGGGGCCGATAATGTCAATGTACAAGCGCTGGAATATGCGCTCGGGAACGGACTGCAGCGTCATTGGTGGACGAAGGGTGTGTGAAGGGGCTTTGGTGGTTTTGCATGTAAGGCATGATCCCACATATTCACGCACTTGAGCGGCCATTCGTGGCCAATAAAACCATTGACGTAATCGCCCGAGGGTTTTGGCCACGCCACCATGCGCACTCAAGGGTGGGTCATGAGCTCCCTTCACTAATTCTGCCGTCATTTCTGACGGCACCCACAACTTCCAGGCCAACTGGTCTTGAAGTCCGTTTCCGGTCGCATACTCAGTCCGCTTGTACACGAACCCGTCTACAACTTTTAGGTCCGGCAGTTGGTCTTGTTCTGCCTGGACTTTTGCCGCTAGCTCCAAATAAGAAGCACTTTGGAAATGCGGCGACTCCAAGTCTAGCTCCATTGGAGTCTCCTCGCCCTCTGCCGGCATCAACGCCTCGGCAGAGAACATGCGCGACAAGGAGTCCGGCACTACGTTTTGGCTTCCCTTTCGGTGGACAATTTTGAAGTTGAAACCTTGAAGTTTCAAGGCCCACCGGGCTAATCGTCCATTAAGGTCTGGTTGGTTCATTAGCCATTTTAGGGAAGCATGGTCGGTCACGATTTCAAATTCGTGACCTTCCACGTAGGCACGGAACTTCTTGATTGCCAACACCGCTGCCAGACATTCTTGCTCAGTGACGGTGTAGTTTCGCTGATCGGGATTCAGTTTGTGGGACATATAGGCGATGGGGGCTTCAGCTCCGTCTTCTGTGCGTTGCACCAGCACGGCACCGACTCCATGTTGACTCGCGTCACATTGTATGGAGAAGGGCTTGTTGAAGTCTGGGCTGTGCAGCACTGGGGCTGAAGCAAGGCTGTGTTTCAATTGCTTGAAAGCATTTAGCCTCTCATCGGTCCACACAAACTGACTCCGCTTAGAAAGCATGTCTGTCAGTGGTGTTGACAATGACGCATATTCTCTGACGAAGCGCCGATACCAACCGCAGATTCCTAGAAATCTTCGGAGTTGCTTCGTGGTAGAGGGAAGTGGGAAATCCATGATAGATTTCACCTTGTCAGGAACGGTCTGGATAGTGCCCCCACCAACAATGTGGCCAAGGTACTTGACGTCTCGCAAGAGGAACTTACTCTTTTCCACATTGATGGTGAGGCCAGCTTGTCTCAAATGGAAGGCGACCTGATGAAGTACCTGAAGGTGCGCGTCAAACTCGTCTGTTATCACCAACAGGTCGTCGAGGTACACAAATACCTGGTGCTTGAGTTGGGGCGGAATAACCTTATCCATCAGTCGTGACATCGTTTGGGGTGCATTACACAACCCAAACGGCATCACGACAAAATGGTAAAGGGGTCGACCGGGCACAGTGAAGGCTGTCTTCTCTTTCGACTTTTCCTCTAAAGGGATTTGCCAAAAGGCATCCTTCAAGTCAAGGCTGGAGATGAAATTTGCCTTAGGAAGTCTGCTGAGAATTCCATCAATCAGCGGCAAAGGATAGGCATCCTTCACTGTGACCGAGTTGACCTTCCGGGCATCCAGGCATAAGCGTACTTTCGAGGGCTTTACCACCAACGTTACCGGCGAAGACCATGCACTCTTCGACTCTTCGATTACGCCCAACGCTAACATCCGGTCAATTTCCTGATATAGGAGCTTTTCGACAGCTGGTGACACAGAGAAATGTCTCTGTTTTATGGGTTTCTGGTCACCAGTGTCGATTTCATGACGGATGAGCGTAGTCTTTCCCAAGCCCTCAACAACAAACGAAGGAAAGCAAGCAATCGCAGAACGGAGTCTGCGATGCTGCTCCTGTGTGAGAGGGTGGGCGCAATCGTCGAGTGCGTCGAGGCTGTTGGTGGTGTCGACCTGTGGTGGTGGCGCAAACAGGTCTGTGGCCAGGGCGAAAAGACGGACGAAGTCCGCTCCCAGATAGAGATTCTGACTGAGAGTGGGTATTATCCACAGCGTCAACGTCTTGGTGAGCCCCCGGAACGTGATGTCGGCTGATACTCGGCCTACGGCTTGATGTTGTGTGTCGTCAGCTGTTTTCAACCCGAGAGAAGCTCTTTTCCAGGGAAAAGCGTTCCTCTCGAGGAATGAGCGGGCTAGATCAGCCGCCATCACGCTCACGTTGGCTCCCGTGTCGATCAAACCCGATGTTAGTTGGCCGAACAACAGGACCTGAGCGTACGGTCGAACGTCACCTGGAGGCACGTTCAACAGAGTCGCACAATCCAATTGATAACGCCAACGACGGAACTGAGCGTAAAAACGCCTCATTCTCAACGTTGAGCGTTTAGGTGTACTAGAAGGTTGTCTAATGGTGTAAATTTCGGAATTAAAAATTCGGTTTCGGACCGCCGTATATTTCCGCCATCTTAAGTGATATGGCAGAAAAGCCAAAGGTGTAGGAGGCTCTGCCTTTAAGTGTGGGATCGATAAGGTAGTAGAGTCCCCACTCGGCTGTAAACTATCATCATTGGTGGTTGGGCCCAAGGAATTTGGAGACAGATCATCAGTCCTGTCTACCTGCTGGAACGGGGTGGAGCTTGTTTGCCCTGCGGGAGGCGTGAGATCTTGTTCCGCGCTCCCTGCGATCCGTTTTTTTGTTTGGCAGTTTACACAATTCGGCTTATAAGTATCTGCCTTTCCGCAGCCGTAGCAGAATACAGTTCTGGGCTCCAAACAATCGTCGAAACGGTGTCCCACTTGCTTGCAGTTCCAGCAAGTAGGCAGGACCGTGACTGCCTCCACTCCATGTTCATCGGTTGAATCCTCGTATTGGACCAGCGGGTACTCATCACGTAGTTCTTCTGTAGCGTGTCTCCATTGGGAGGATCGGCGTCGAGTTCTCTGCACGGATGACGGCCTGACGGAGCAGACGAACAGAGGGAAGGTGTATTTGTAGCAGACCACGACGGATTTCTGGCAATAAATTGCGTCTAAGAATGTCAGCTAAATCCGCGTCGGCAATAGGGCGCTGTAGCCGGTCAACAATCTTGTAGACGTCCGCGCTAAAATCGTCGAATGTTTCTTGGGGTCGCTGTTTCCTTCCTCGTATCTGCTCCATCAGGTCAGCATCCGTGAAGCGATCAGCGAAATGATCGCTCAGGGCCGACTCCAAATCCCTCCAACTGAAGTCACGTCTTGAATTGTAAAACCGCCAAAACCAATCTGCGGCAGGTCCAATCAAAAGCAGGTGCATATGCTGGCATAGAACATTAAAATTTCCGCCCAAGGTATTTCTAGTGAGAGCCGCTACCCTGTTGATGAAAACCTCAACTGGCACAGTAGATTCACGACCAGAGAATTTTAGGCCCCACCCACCAATAATGCTAGCCACCTTATCGTGGTGGAACTGGACATTGTTACCACGAGGGGTGCGAGGTGAGTAGGATCGCGGCACTGGTACAAATGATTGTGCGCGAGGGTTAAGTCTTGGCGACTCTACATTCCCAGTCCGGGACGGGAGGTTTAATTGAGCCATGCGCTCCAGCATCACACGCATGCCGTTCTGCAATTCATTAATTTGTTGCTGAAGTCCGCTTAAATCCTGGGGCACTATAGAGCGCGCTCCTGCGGCTTCTGACGTCACATCTGATATTGGGGACGCTTTTGATGACGGGCCAGGTGGCTGAACTAAACCTTCCGCCCCCGACTCGGCCTGCAAATCGAAGTCCCTGATTTGCAAATCATCATTTCTCATGCCTCGGGTTCTTACTCCCGGCCGTTGTGTTTTGGGCCGAGCCCCTCGTGGCATAGATGCTGCAGCAGTGGGGGCCTGTCTGGCTCCTAAGGGGAGACTCAGTGGTCCACGGCACAGCGGGCAATCAGTACGATTTCTGAGCCATTGCTCCAGGCACGTTTCATGAAAAGTGTGTCCACACTTTGTGGTATATGTGTCCTGGGCAGCAGCGAATGACTGCTGGCATATGGAGCACTGAGCCTCCACTGTGGTGCCAGACAGATCCTCACTGCTGTGTCGCAATGGCATTATCAGTCTGTGAAAAAGTGTTATGTATATGAAAATTCAAACAAAGATGTATTTGCACGATACGTGATTAACGAGTTAATTACGCTTATAACTAAGGAGTTGCTGCAAATTCAAATGGCAACCCAGTGCACAACAGGGTGTGACTAACTCTTTCAACGAGAAAACTCTTAACAGCTAATAGGGCAAAAAAATGGCAAAAATTCAAAAATATATATAAAATATATATATATATATATAAGTAGGTGCACACCAGTGGTGTGACTAACTCTTCAATGGATCTTAATAAAGATCTTAAAGCCAAAGGCTAGAATTCGAATGAGAAAAAGAAAAAATATAAATTCCAAAAAAAGTTTTAAACTTTCCAAGATAGGATCAAAATTTAATGTTTGTCAAAATTTAATTTTCAAGAAATGGCCCTCTTACTAGACGGAACCCGATCCGTTCCCCTCCAATTCAGGTCCGCTGGCTGGCTGGCTTTTGATTTCAAAAATCGCAGGAAATTGAAATTTTAATTACGAGATGTTAGAACTGGAACAAATGTTTTTAATGGAAAATTGTCAAAGTGAAGTGAATGTGTGATGGTGAAAATAGTTACGATTGAAATTTGTAAGTGAAAAAATTTAACTCGGGTCGGTTCCTGAAGGGTACCGCCCAGTATGGGAGACTGTTTCTCTCACCCGAAATTCCTCGAAAAGAGAGGAGCAAGGGACCAAAAACAACTATGTTGCTGCTTGACTCAACTTCAGCAAATGGTTCAAGTTTGGCCAAGCTGCAGGGACGTGTAGGCGGCGCCACGCCAACCCCACGTAATCCACTACAGCCTGAACCAAACCCAAGCCAAGAGCCGAGGCCGGGCCAAGACAGCAAGGATTTACAAAAATTTGGGACAGCTTCCCAACATAAAGTGGGGCAGGGGCCCTTCGGTTGACCGGGACAGGAGCGGCGGTAAACCACCACAACCTGTTATCCGCGGCCAACCTCCAGGTTGCACCCAGAGTCAAAAAACTCCAAAAGACAACACAACAGGAAGCTGCCCAAGAGGTAAGCTAACTAGGAATGATTTTAAAAGGAAAGGATTGGGAAGGATGTTTGCGGCTAGTAAGGAAAGAGCGAGCAATGCAGGTCTTAATTCAAGGGGTTTTGTTCTCTCGAACGAAATGAGTTGAATCGCAAAGGAGGCGATTCTAAGACCTGCGAGTGAGAATGGAATTTTAAGGTTTGAAGACGTAAAGTCTTAAGGGGAGTATGAGTCGAAACTCATAAGTATTTTCTCACTGTGGTGTGGGTTGCCCAAAACAAGTTTCGGGCCCACGTTGGGCGCCATTTGTAGCGAAAATGATGATGGAAGTGGCCTTAGCACAACTTAGAACCAGACCGAAGTCCAGAACCAAGAGTGCTAAGGTCCAAGAAGTGGAATGGCTAATGCCATTCAAGAGGCAAAACAAAAAAAAAAAGAATTGCCCCGAGAGCAGGGTGCCCTAGAAATGGCCGTGAAGGCCCCTCGTCCGCATTAGCGGAGCACCCTTTAACCAACCCCGACGGATGCTGGGGTGCCGCTTTGCTAGCTCGCTGCGGCTGGGGTGGGTTCTTTAAACAAATGGGGATGGTTGGCTCTCAAGAAAACGGGATGCTACGTATATTCATCCGTCATGAATTGTAGCCGCAAACTGGTATATAAAATACCCAGGGACCAAAAGGGGGCATAGTTCCGTAAAGGAAACCACCCAGGCTCTGCAACATGGGCTGACTAAGCAGACCCAGTGCTCGTGACAACGCACGGAGCCAATAAATTGAAAATTTAAACACGGGAAAAACGGGAAAACGCGCTACCTCTCCTTTACAAGGAACCCGGGTGAGGCAGACAGCCCCGGGCCCCCGATGGTAGTGGAGCCCTGACCCCGATGGTCTGGGGTCCTCCACCCTCTGATACTGGCCATTAAGTTTCAAAATTCAAAAACAAAAGCTAATCAAAAATCACGGAAACTACTAACAATGTTTGGCCAGTATCCCTCCCTTTTTAATACTGAAAAATACCGAAAAATCACAAATTAATCATTATTGGCCAGCCAGGCCCCGCGCAGACCCTGAAAAGAAGAAAGAACTTCTCGGGCTTCCGCCCAATAAGAAGGCCAGATGGATTAAATTAATACAAATCCATGTTTATTGAAATCGGCGACAATTTATAGTATGATCTTTTTAAGCTAAAGAAAAAAAATACTGATTGCTTGAAAAATGAAAAAAACATACGGAGACACAATCATGTTATCATTTCTTCTAATGAAACTATTAAGCAAAACAATTATCCTTTGAATCCTTAAACACTAATATGAATATATTAGAGCATCCTTCACTTAGTTTTCTTCGTTCGAACTAGGATAAAAAAAATTATTCATGTAACAATCTTATTTATCATGAAAACGATTATATATTGCTAATTATTTTTCCTACATTTCAATTTCTTCCTTAATCTTTCACAACTAAGCTAAACACAACCTTGCTTCCAATCATGACTGGTAGTTTAGTGAAGTGTTTTATATGTTGAGTAGTTTGCACACGTTTTTATGTTCTTAATTCATTTTGCTTGCAAAATATCGATGACTTTTACACCGCAATCAAGACACAAGCGCACGGTAAAAAAAAAAATTTTTTTTTTTTTTTTTCTTAACAACCTCTTCGTTAGTTTGCGTCAATTTATGTTGCCTTGTTTATTTTGTTTCCGCTTTGATTTGAAATTTTCATTACAGTTCAACTATCATTTTCTTTCTATGCAAATTTCAATACATTTTCAAGAATTGAACACACGTCACTACAGTATCGCTGAAAATGACCTGGCACATACAACATACACAGGATAATATAGTTTAAACGAAACATATTTAAGAAATTTTACCAAAAAAAAATAGTCATTTCCTCCGAAAAGAATGCTCTAATTACTGAAAACTGCCACAAAGTGCATGTATATCGCAGCAAAACATTGAGAACTATTTAATTGTATATAATTCACAATTGGAAATGTAATAGCAAACATAAGGAACAATATTTATACAGTATGAGAGAAGAGAAGATGAAGAACGGAATTAATTAGCTTGTTGTTGTGAATTTATTGCAAGGCTGTATAATTGATGCCTATAAACACTTCATTTTTGAATATAACGATAGCAAATAGTTAATGAAAGTAGCTAACAGTCTGGCAAAACAAATTCAACGTCTAATACTTAACACTAACCATAATAACACTAATACAGTAATGAAACAATGGTGAAATGTTTAAATCCTCAATCAAATGGATAAACCATAGCTGTACGAAACGAGAAATAGGATGTGAATGTATGCGTGAATATGTTATTTCTCTAAAAACCCAGGAGTAAACTCCATTAAACTAACAGTTAATCCATAACATTGCTTAGTGAACTTAGATACAAACTTTATCAAGTAGAAATTTTGGAATTGGAATTATAATTCCAGCTCTTCTTCCGTTAAATGTGATGCTGGTCGACTGACTGATGCGATGGACATACGACCAACACTGTGCGTGGATGTCTAGGTCAAGCGACTCCACCAAGTAGTAGACACCTATCCCCAAAATTCTCCTTTGTGAGACTTCAACGAGAATGGCTTGAGTGGACAACCGACTTCGCTGCCCCTGTATGAATATGACAGGGAAGACACGTAAGAACGCGCTGCAGTCCAGATTATGTTGTTATATCGCCGTCAACCACGTCGCTTACTCAGCCTATATGCGGATATACCATTGTCCATATTAATAAACACAACATCCCAAAAAAAACTAATAATGCTCCAGCTTATGGGAATATATAATTTTCCACAGGAGATGTGTCGAACTCCTCGATTCTGGGTAAGCTCGCGAAGTTACTCAGCAAGCCATACTTAATGCCACGCCTCCGACATAATTTGCCTTCTTCCTTTCGATATCCCATGAAACCGATGCGAACTTGTGCTCAGTTTCTTTTCCTCGTTTTGTTCCCCCCCTGCAGCAAGCATTTCACATCAATTTATCTACATACCTCGAAATTACTCGTTCATTCTTTGTTTGACCGTTGCCGTGCTTCTAAGTTTGTCCAATTGACGTCTCATGCCAACAAAATTAACATCACCATGTGCGTAGGATCAATTAATTTTGATCCGAATTGAAGGAAATGAGTTTACACATGAAAATCTAGACGGTTCTAGTAGGGGACACTTTGTCGAGTTTCATTACTAAGAAATTCAAATGTTTCCTTCACTTGATTTCACCATGTTTGCACCAAGCAACTGCACGAGTTCACTCCAACACTGCACAGATTTTCCTTTCGTCTAATATGCATTCTGATAATCACCGATACCACAAGTTCAACGTCGAACAAACGTATATCTTGGTGAAAAGGCGTCATTCCGGTGACGTTGGGTTGATGTTAAAACCAGTGGCCATCATTTCATCTTTTCGCGTCCGAGAAGATACAAACGACAGCCTAACGAACGATTTACGACCGATTCAGCTGCCAAACAATCGCCGCTATCGCAATAAAATTCATCTCCGAATCTATTCCGACGCAGACACACCTCACACATTAACGAACGAGAACGAACAAAACTCAGAAGGATGTTTTCCGTCTTTTCTTCTTTCAATTGCAAAAGTATGTCTATGCCCGATCATATTCGACCAACGAAACTGCGAAATTGTGTTACGGTACGAGCCGTGCAATGACGGACGGACTTTTGATTTGACCGATCAACTACATCCACGCTCGCCACCGCGCCAAAAGTGACCTCTCGCCACAGCGACACCCAAACGACTGTCTCGAATTCTGGCTTGATCTGCGACACGAAAACAAGATACCGTTACCGGTTCCTGCATTCGTATCGCCTCAAGCCAGTCAATGTCAAATCGGACTTGCAGTGTCTTGTTTTTCAAATTGAAAAACAAGGTACCGCTAGTCAGAATGAAAAATAATTTGGCTATTTCAAGGGCACGACAGTGTGTGCTGAAATAAGCCGTGCAGAAATTTCGAAAGGAAATTTCTGCATGTTACAATATATTATATATATATATATATATATATATATATATATATATATATATATATATATATATCTCTTTATATATATATATATATATATATATATATATATATATATATATATATATATATATATATATCTCTTTATATATATATATATATATAGATATATATATATATATATATATATATATATATATATATATATATATATATATATATATATATATATATATATATATATATATATATATATATATATATACATATATATATATATATATATATATATATATATATATATATATATATGTATATATATATATATATATACATATATATATATTTATATATATATATATATATATATATATATATACATATATGTATACATATATATATATTTATATTTATATATATATTTATATATATATATATATATATATATATATATATATATATTGTGAATTGGATAATGTTTCGGATTTTTTTTAACCCCATGTGTGCGCTAGGTGCCTAAAAAGAGAACGGGAAAATTTGAAAATTTTTAAATTGAAAACTTTCAGAACATATTGGTGTTAATTAGTTATAAATTTGTGTTGCTTTCAATGAGCATGTTGGCAACCCTGTAGCTAGGGCAGGTGTTGAAAGTGGAAACATTTAAATCATCGAATCTCCTGAAAAACTATCGCTTTTTAGACAAAAAGTCACCCATAAATAAGTCTTATGCTTTGTCTCTATAGCCAAAGTAAAAAAATTGACTTTTTATAACGGGCACGCCTGGTAACCCTTTCCCAATTTACCTATATTTTTAGCATCAACAACTTCTGTTCACGGAAACTCACGATCCGATAATTAGAATTAGTTGAAATTTACAGAATGGATTGGTCTTAGGTAGGACCAGATCTGATAGAAGCGAATTTAAAATGCGGGCAATTTTGTGCCAGTGGTGTCATGTTGAAAAATCACTGAGAAAAATAACTGTTTTTGGCCCTATAAATTCTGATTCAGTCATTCGATTTTTCACACAGTAGCTGAACCTTACTTTAAACCACGTTTGGTAGAAATTTGGTTGCAAAATTCGGTTGGAACTACCAGCTATGGTATTTTTGGTGTCTTAAATTTTGAAAATTCCTGAGGAGAATAAAGCTCTTTGCCCTATAGCTTCCAGTACAGTCTTCGAATAATAACGAAACTCAAATGGCACATTAACCTTATTGTAGGCAATATTCAGTAGAAATTTAAGTTCAATACAATGACAGGGTTGCCAGCGATGGTTGTTTTTGTATATTTTTGGCATACCTTTAGTAAGCGATTTAAACATAGAATTTTCAAATCGTAGTGATCTTATAATGAAAATAAACACCAAATATTAAGATCTAAAAAATTTGAAAACTTTTGCGTATGGTAACCCTAAAATTCTTGGCAGCCCTATAACTTCCAATGCAGTCATCGAATCAATTCGAAATTCGCAGAACAGGTTGACTTCAACGTAAGGTAGATGAAACATATTTTTGGCTTCGGGGCTAGCAAAGGGCTGCTAGCACTAGGCCTTTTTGTTATTTTCGTTCTAATAAATGCTTGCATTAAGTATTTCCATCGTAAACACTTGCAATGAAAATAAGTAAACATTGTCTAAATTTTCCAAGCTCTGGACATTTTGCGGATGGCAACCCCAAATACCTTTCTACTGCAGCAACTTTCAATGAGCTTAGATTCTATTATATGAAATAAGCTTAGATTCTATTATTACTTAGGGTTACTTATTAGATTTGAGTAGAAGAAGTAAGTAGTGGCAGAATATCCACACAAAATCTGCACAAATCCTCTACTGCTCTTCGAACATTAGTGTTTCTAGCGGTTCTGATGCGCTAAGGTTTTTTTGTATCTGCTTTGAGTTTACTTTCGCAAAATGAGTTTCCCGGTTCAGGTGCCTTCAGTGATATGACCACTTGATTGCTTTCGCCTATGTTATCTCTATGTTGAATTTCTGAAGTGCTTTCTTTAGCATTTATAGTTTACATTAGGTGCGTTTTATGATGTCTTCTTCGGGAAAAACGTACCTGTTATAATTCTTTTGTCTTGAATTTTTTGTATTGTCAGTATTGATACGGTCGATTAAAGATGGATAAAAGGATAGTTTTATCCAGAAAGTAAATTAAAACATAAAACTCGTTAAAGTGAGAGCGTATTGAACAGATTCTGTTCCAAAAAGTTAATATTTACCCGTTTAATATGAAACCGAAATTGCTGTTATGGTGCCTTAGAAGATTTACTGTGTCAGTCTTTTTCCTTGAGGATCTTATTGAGTCTTGGCAAGCAAGACCACTAATTTCGCTCAGCCAACTGTTTGCAAAAGATAACTATATTAGGCACTTTTATTACAAATTATATGAGAAATTTATTTTTATTGTGGCATTGGCCCTGTAATTTAATTTGCTAAGAGATGCATTATATCCTGAACTTTGAGCTGTTAAAAAACTTCCGACATTTATTTAGCCTGTAATTTGTTTTCAACTAAACTTTTTTTATAATTCAAAGAAAAATTCAAAAAATACCTAAGTCTCGAAACCACGAGCCGCCACTGCTATATTGTTACCTCCCCCGCCTTCGGGAGGACGAGATCCGGGTCGGTCCGTTTAGGTCCCGGTCTAGCCCAATGGAAATGGGCGTGGGCGCCACTCACTCACCCCTAGAATGGACCTGGAGCCGTCGAGTGAGGTTTGGGCTCCCCCAGAATCTCGATTTATTTCGGTTAGGCGCCACCACCCGAGCAAGCTCGAATCGCCACAACTATTATCTCACTAACTATCACCCGCAAATCACAGTGCGAGCTCGAATCGCCACAAATATTATCTCATCAACTATCACACGCAAAACACAATGCGAGCTCGAATCGCCAAAAAATATCCTCTCATTAACTATCTCACGCAAATCACACTGCGAGCTCGAATCGCCACAAATATTATACTTCCATCTATCAAACTCGAATCTTAAGGTAAACCCGTACCGCTATATCTACTCTATTCATAAGTTCGCGAAAAGTTGATTCGGGCTTTACGCTTTATCACTACCCTAATGCTGGGGTCTGCCGAGTCATCGCGATGAGTCTGAAATTCCACTTCGGTATGATTCGATTCTAATTCCCGGAACAACATTAATCCACTTCATTATCAATCGTCTTTTATTGCCGATGACACATTAATCTGCTTAGCAAGCTATTGAACCGATTTTCTATGTACCATTTACGTTACGCGGCCACCACTCAATTTTTGACAAAATGTTGATGTACAGGAAAATAATAGAAATTCTACTTCCTACACTAAACTTACAACTATTCGAACGTTTATTGTCTCTCGTTTTCGTTTTCCATCAGAAAAATTTATCGCGATGAATTTGATAAAATATGTAAATGACTGACCTGTTCAAAATCCGACAAAAATTCGACACCGACACACCTTCAACTAGACCAGCCCCGTCGTCGTTCGGCTGGCCTCAACCACGTCACGCTTCTCCGTGGCTGATAAGTAACGCACGTCCACTGAATTTTTAAACGATGTAGCCCTTTTTCCTCGTCGTGAATATCACGGGGATCCCCCTTTTTGCCAAGATTCCTCTTCGCACTGCTGAGAGATTTACCGCCACACTTCGAAATGCGCCTTATTATTCTTTTCAATTTGTCTCAGCGTTCGCCTGGAAGTTTCACTGCCACTAGTTGAAGCAAAAGCCCGGCTTTGTATCGTATTAACGCACCTGAGTTTTTGGAAAAAAACCTAGACTATTAGCAAACATTTTTCCCACACTTCTAAGCGCTTCGCCGTCTCGAGTTGAAAAGCACTTTCTTTACTTCATTTCAACGCACCTGAGTGTTTGGAAAAAAACGTAGACTATTAGCAAATATTTTTCCCACACTTCTAAGCGCTTCGCCGTCTCGAGTTGAAAAGAACTTTTGAGCGTTCTTCCTCCTCAACGTTCGCTACTCCTGAACGGTTTTTCGTAAGCTCCCGTTGTTCAGGTGCAATGTTCGCTCCGCTCGTGGCACCCGAGGTGCCAACCTATGGTGGGTTGAGTGGTTCACCATGGTGACTGTTCCACCACAGCTTTCGAGCAGTGTGGGACTCAGGTCGGACATTGTGGGTCGATCCTCATGGTGACATTTTGAAAGTCAATGTCAGCGGAGTATTTACCTCGAAGGTAAACATCATCGAAAACGTCGCGACGATTTGAGGAATTCATGAGATTCCGCAGCTCCTGTGGCCAGTTCGGTTTCCAGAGGAATTGCCCGGGCGTGTTGCGTCGTTAGCGTGAATCATCGTACTATTGTTGTTTCCTTGGACCCGATTCTTGATGGTGTCTTTTCTGTTTCCAGGACGCCCGTGAATGATTTTCCCTGGGTCGGGTCTACGCCGCCACCAGGAGTTATTCTGAGGATGTGCCCAGGGAGTTGGAAGTCCTTTACGGCGTTTCCCCAAAGATTACGGACAGGTGAGTTTGGGTTCGCTAAGTCGTCGCCGTGTGGATATGTTCCGGCCCGCTAAGTGGTACGTTCGCGTATTCCTTCCGACTGATCACGTCCTGAGAGGCCCTTCAAGACCGGTCGGCAGGTATTCGGTCGTTGCGTCGGTTTCGTTTCGGGTACGTTCTTAAAACTTAAATCTAGGTCATCGGCATATGTAATCGGCATAATATATGACATAAGTCGGATGCTATGACTCCCATTCTACCCACGAGTGGTGGGTACATTCAAGTGTTCAGCCTACGAAATTGGGTGGTGGCGCGGGTTGGAAAGGAGCAGCCCTTCCGGGGAAGGGTTGCTCTCTTTTTTTTTCAAATTCAAACTTCTCGGGTGTTGCGTTCGTTACTCTCACGAGTTCCTGCCACCTTTGTTGCCGCGTAACAACTCCCCCCTTACCCGAAAAGGATTTCCCCGGAAATCCGACACCAATATCGTTTTCGCGACTGTCCCGGTAAATATAAACACGAGTATCTAGTCTAGCGGGTACGAAATAGTCCTAAATCGAAAATGCCATATGTTTTACCTCGTAGTCTACCTTGATGGTCTGCCTGACGCGGCGGGGAATTAGTTTCCTAAAGCCTCGACGTCGCACTGTGCGCTTTGTTACGTGCGTTTATATATTTTCCAATTATAATCATAAGTCCTAACCCCAGTTCCTATTCTACTTTTTGTAGGTATGTTTATAAAGCGACACATAACTCTATTTCCTAACTCGCAATTCACATAACACTAGTTCTATTTCCTAACCCCCAATTCAAATACAATTTTCATTTGCTGAATGTATATTCCGGGACCCTATTCTACTTTGAGTATGCCTGCTTATAAAGCAACACTAGTTCTAACTCCTAATTCAAATAAAATTCCATTGATTTAGTGTCTAATCCGAAATCCTATCCTACTTGGAATATGCATGTTTATTAAGCAATATTAACTCTAACTTCTAATTCCTAATTCAAATAAAAGTTCATTTGCTCTGTGCTTAACCCTTGCCGTAACTAATTCCTATCTCCTATGTAGTTACACGCAGTTACCCTATATTTATTAGATTTTCACATTCTATTTTAGCCATCCTGGATGCGAGTTCACCTCCGTCGGTATGCTCCGTCAGGCGTTCATCTGTGTGGAGAATTTCGAAATGGAGTTCGGAGGCCAACGCCGTCCATCTCACTGGAGAAATGCCGCTGAAGAATTGTGCGAAGAAGACCCGCTGGATAGTTACGAAAATTCTCCTGAAGAACCTGGAGAGGAAGCTGTCACGGTCCTGCCTACTTGCTGGAATTGCAAGAAAGTGGGACATCGATTCGATGATTGCATGGAGGCCAAAACTATCTTTTGCTATTGCTGTGGAAAGGCGGCTACGTATAAGCCGAATTGTGCGAACTGCCAAGCAAAAAACGTGCCGCAGGGAGCGCGGAACAAAACCTCACGCCTACCCCAGAGCAAGCAATCTCCACCACGCTCCAGCAGGTAGACAGGACCGGTGATTTGACATCAAATCCCACCCAGCCACCAATAATACTGGAATCCAGACGTGTGGGGAACCCAACACCTTATCGATGCCACTCTTACAGGCAGAGCCTCCTCCACCTTTGGCTTTTCTGCCATACCACTTAAAATGGCAGAAATATACGGCGGTCCGAGACCGAATTTTTAATTCACTATACAACATCATCATACACCTAAACGCTCGACGTTGAGAATGAGGCGTGTTTACGCTCAGTTCCGTCGTTGGCGTTATCAATTGGATTGTGCGACACTGTTGGATGTGCCTCCAGGTGACGTCCGACCATACGCTCAGGTTTTGTTATTTGGCCATTTAACATCGGGTTTGATAGACACGGGAGCCAACGTGAGCGTGATGGCGGCTGATCTATCCCGCTCATTCCTCGAGAGGAACTCTTTTCCCAGGAAAAGAGCTTCTCTCGGGTTGAAAACAGCTGACGGCACACAACATCAAGCCGTAGGCCGAGTATCAGCCGACGTCACGTTCCGGGGGCTCACCAAGACGTTGACGCTCTGGATAATACCCACTCTCAGTCAGAACCTCTATCTGGGAGTGGACTTCGTCCGTCTTTTCGCCCTGGCCACAGACCTGTTTGCGCCGCCACCACAGGTCGACACCACCAACAGCCTCAACGCACTCGACGATTGCGCCCAGCCTCTCACATAGGAGCAGCATCGCACACTTCGGGCTGCGATTGCTTGCTTTCCTTCGTTTGCTGTAAAGGGCTTGGGAAAGACTACGCTCATCCGTCATGACATCGACACTGGTGACCAGAAACCCATAAAACAGAGACTTTTCTCTGTGTCACCAGCTGCCCAAAAACTCCTCTATCAGGAGATTGACCGGATGTTAGCCTTGGCCGTAATCGAAGAGTCGAAGAGTGCATGGTCTTCGCCGGTAACGTTGGTGGTAAAGCCCTCGAAGGTGCGCTTATGCCTGGATGCCAGGAAGGTAAACTCGGTCACAGTGAAGGATGCCTACCCTTTGCCACTGATCGACGGAATTCTCAGCAGACTCCCAAAGGCAAATTTCATCTCCAGCCTTGATCTGAAGGATGCCTTTTGGCAAATACCTTTGGAGGAGAAGTCAAAGGAGAAGGCAGCCTTCACTGTGCCCGGGCGACCCCTTTACCATTTTGCTGTGATGCCGTTTGGGCTGTGTAATGCACCCCAAACGATGTCACGACAAATGGATAAAGTGATTCTGCCCCAACTCAAGCACAAGGTATTCGTGTACCTCGACGACCTGTTGGTTATAACAAAAGAGTTTGACGTTCACCTTCAGGTACTTCATCAGGTCGCCTTCCATTTGAGACGAGCTGGCCTCACCATCAATGTGGAAAAGCGTAAGTTCCTCTTGCGAGACGTCAAGTACCTTGGCCACATTGTTGGTGGGGGCACTATCCAGACAGATCCTGACAAGGTGCAATCTATTATGGATTTTCCACTACCCTCTACCACGAAGCAACTCCGAAGATTCTTAGGAATCTGCGCTTGGTAACGGAGCTTTGTCAGAAAGTATGCGTCTTTGTCAAAACCACTGACAGACATGCTTTCAAAGTGGAGTCAGTTTGTGTGGACCGATGAGAGGCTAAATGCTTTCAAGCAATTGAAACACAGCCTTGCTTCAGCCCCAGTGTTGCACAGCCCAGATTTCAACAAGCCCTTCTCCATCCAATGTGACGCCAGTCAACATGGAGTCGGTGCCGTGCTGGTGCAACCCACAGAAGACGGAGCTGAAGCCCCCATCGCTTACATGTCCCACAAACTGAATCCCGCTCAGCGAAATTACACCGTCACTGAGCAAGAATGTCTGGCAGCGGTGCTGGCAATCAAGAAGTTCCGTGCCTATGTGGAAGGTCATGAATTTGAAATAGTGACCGACCATGCTTCTCTAAAATGGCTAATGAACCAACCAGACCTTAATGGCCGAGGGTTCAATTTCAAAATTGTCCACCGAAAGGGAAGCCAAAACGTAGTGCCGGACTCCTTGTCGCGCATGTTCTCTGCCGAGGCGTTGATACCGGCGGAAGGCGAGGAGACTCCAATGGAGCTAGATTTGACTTCGCCGCATTTCAAAAGTGCTTCTTATATGGAGCTAGCGGCAAAAGTACAGGCAGAACAACACCAACTGCCGGCTCTAAAAATAGTAGACGGGTTCGTATACAAGCGGACCGAGTATGCGACCGGAAACGGACTTCAAGACCAATTGGCTTGGAAGTTGTGGGTGCCGCCAGAAATGACGGCAGAACTAGTGAAGAGAGCCCATGATCCACCCTTGAGTGCGCATGGTGGCGTGGCCAAAACCCTCGGCCGACTACGGCAATGGTTTCATTGGCCTAAAATGGCCGCTCAAGTTAAGGAATATGTTGGGTCATGCCTCATCTGCAAGACCACCAAAGCCCCTTCACACACCCTTCGACCACCAATGACGCTGCAGTCCGTTCCCGAGCGCATATTCCAGCGCTTGTTCATCGATATTATCGGCCTCTACCCTAGGTCCAAGTCTGGCAACATTGGAGCTCTCATCGTTTTAGACCATCTTTCGCGATTCCCATTCATTGAGCCGATTCGGAAGTTTACTGCGAAAGCAGTAATCGACATCCTTAGGAGGAGGGTATTTCACCTTGTTGGGATGCCAGAAACTATAGTGGCTGATAATGGTGTGCAATTTCGGTCTTCTTTGTTCAAAACCTTTTTACAGGAATTCGGTATCGGACACACCTTCACCGCCGTATATTCCCCTCAATCTAACGCCTCAGAACGTCTTAACATAACATAACTTAACATATAATATACATAACTTAACATAACTTAACATATCCATTCTGGCAGCAATCCGGTCCTATGTTGAACCCGCGCAGAGGGATTGGGATGGAAAATTATCTGATATTACCTGCGCACTGCGCTCAGCCCCTCACGCGACAATAGGAACTTCACCATATCAGGCAGTCTTCGGACAACCCATGGTCACCCATGGCCGCACTTACGATCTACTGCGGCAACTCCATCTCTTGGATAACCACGAAACTATTCTGCCAGCTTCTGACCACCTGGCACTCCTACGCCAGACCATCCGCAACCTCACGACCCAGGCCCAATCTCGAAACGCAAATGCCTATAACCTTCGTTCCAGGTTGGTTACATACCAGCCTGGCGAAGTGGTCTGCAGGCGCAACTTCCGGCCAAGTGACGCAGCCGCGCACTACAATGCAAAACTGGACCGGAAGCTCTTACCTAGTAAGGTAATTAAGAAGATCGGCGGGGCTTATTACCAGCTGGCCGATCAAAATGGACGATCAGTGGGCGTCTTTCACGCGAAAGACATCACCAAGTGAAATACCCACTAAGTTCACCAGTTCACGACCTGTTACCAAATTTTATTTGGAGATCGTCCATTAGCGCCTATTTCAGGTGTCACTCCTGCCCTAATTGGAAAGTATCTAGAGATGTTCACATTATTCACCATTTCCGCTTCCAAAGACACTTCCACCCTTGATTCAGTATACGTTGTTCACGATATTTCTATTGCCCGCATTTATGGAGGGATAGTTGTCAATTTTAACCTAAAGCGTTCTACCCTGGATCCAATTTGTGGTTCAAGGAGATTAATTTGCCGGCTTCAGTTTACGAGGATGGTAATAACTGCATAGGAGACTAGGTGAAAATGGTAGCTACAATCACTGGAGACAATTTTTCAAGCGCCAATTCTTATGCGCTTCGAACAGTAACCGTGAAAACTTCCATATCACCGAAAGGTTTGGTTTTTTCGTGTAAATATTTTGATTCTTTTCCATTGATATGTATAATTTGCAAAACGAAAAACTAGTGGATGATAATCTGACACGCAATTTCGTGGGTGTGGCATATCTATTTCATCGCTTTGGTTTAATTAATTAAATATTTTAGTTCTTCTACATTGATGTTGGATAATATTTTAAACAAAAAAAAAGTAGAGTATTATAGGTAATATTGGAATTATAAATATAAAATTAAAGTTAGATACCAAAACAAAATGTATTAGAAGTTTTTTGAAAAATCAAATAGCCTAATTTCTGACTAGATTATATATATATATATCGATATTTCGTATCTCGTGTTATGTAAATTAAACATATGATACAGGAATACTGAAGAAAAAGAGAGCTTTTTACCTAACAATTTCAAAAAAGAAGGAATACTATTAAGATAGACAATTTGAATGATGTCGAAATAGCCCTCGACTCACACTAAATATTCCTTCCATATTCTCTATTAAATAGATGCACTGGTCGATGAGCAATACTCTAGCAACTGTCAATTTAATTTTGTTGTGGATGTATTTGATAATTATTAAGTTTACTATGTATAACCGTTCAATAATTCTTGCCAATGCACCTTTCAAGCTCTCCGATGTGAAACAAAGTTCGAAGGAAGGTTTAAAGTATAGGAAGGCATATAAATATGTAATGATGATAATATATACATGTGAATGTCTGCTGAAGGGTTTATATTGTTGATCCGGAATCCACCAATTGGTATTAATTTAAGTAATACAATTCCTTAAACTTTGGTAACCAAACATAAAAGAAAAATGAATTCATTTTTTTTTGGGCATTATTGTTTTTTTTTATTTTATTTGCAAAACCTTCAGATTCATGGTTCTACATTTTTTTATGGAAATATCATTGGTTTAGTTCGTTTAGTATGTCTTTTTGCTTATAAGGCTGGTTATCTATATACAGGATAACTAAGTGCCAATTTGTTAGACAGAGGGTATACATATAAAGATATATTAATTATACTCAAATAAAAATAATGATGTTGTATTAAATTTAACTGTTGGCCTTCTTATTGGGCGAAAGCCCGAGAAGTTCTCTTCTCATTTTCAGGGTCCACGCGTGGCCTGGCTGGCCGATGAATAAGTAGTGTGAATTTTTTTCAGCTTTCCTTAAAAGGGAGGGATACTGGCCAATCAATTAGTTTCCGGTTCGGTATTAGTTTTTGATTGTTTGATATTTAACGGCCAGTATCAGAGGGTGGAGAACCCCAGACCATCGGGGTTAGGGCTCCGCCACCATCGAGGGCTCGGGGCTGTCTGCCTCACCCGGGTTCCTCTGAAAAGAGAGGTAGCATTTTTCCCGCTTGTTTCCTTTTTAGAATTTCAATTTTCTGGTTCCGTGCGTTGTCACGAGCACTGGGTCTGCTTAGTCAGCCCATGTTGCAGAGCCATGGGTGGTTTCCTTCACGGAACTATGCCCCCTTTGTCCTTTGGTATTTTTACATACCAGTTTGCGGCTATGTTATCATGACAGATGAATATCACGTAGCATCCCGTTTCTTGGAGAGCAAACCAACTCCATTATTTCATGGACCCACCCCAGCCGCAGCGAGCTAGCAAAGCGGCACCCAAGCATCCGTCGGGGTTGGTTAAAGAGTGCTCCGCTAATGCGGCCGAGGGGCCTTCACGGCCATTTCTAGGGCACTCTGCTCTCGGGGCAATTCTTTTTTTGTTTTGCCTCTTGAATGGCAACAGCAATTCCCCCTATTGCTGGACCTTGGCCATCTTGGTTCCGGACTTCGGTCTGGTTCTGAGTTGTGCTAAGTCTAGCACTCCCCTCCATAAATATCGCTACACCATTTATCAAACTCGAATTTCAAGGTAAACCCGTACCGCTATATCTACTCTATTCACAAGTTCGCGAAAAGTTGATTCGGGATTTACGCTTTATCATTACCCTAATGCTGGGGTCTGCCGAGTCATCGCGATGAGTCTGAAATTCCACTTCGTAATGATTCGATTCTAATTCCCGGAACAACATTAATCCACTTCATAATCAATCGTCTTTTATTGCCGATAACACATTAATCTGCTTAGCAAGCTATTGAACCGATTTTCTATGTACCATTTACGTTACGCGGCCACCACTCAATTTTTGACAAAATGTTGATGTACAGGAAAATAATAGAAATTCTACTTCCTACACTAAACTTACAACTATTCGAACGTTTATTGTCTCTCGTTTTCGTTTTCCACCAGAAAAATTTATCGCGATGAATTTGATAAAATATGTAAATGACTGACCTGTTCAAAATCCGACAAAAATTCGACTCCGTCACACCTTCAACTAGATCAGCCCCGTCGTCGTTCGGCTGGCCTCAACCACGTCACGTTTCTCCGTGGCTGATAGGTAACGCACGTCCACTGAATTTTTAAACGATGTAGCCCTTTTTCCTCGTCGTGAATATCACGGGGATCCCCCTTTTTGCCAAGATTCCTCTTCGCACTGCTGAGAGATTTACCGCCACTTCGAAATGCGCCTTATTATTCTTTTCAATTTGTCTCAGCGTTCGCCTGGAAGTTTCACTGCCACTAGTTGAAGCAAAAGCCCGGCTTTGTATCGTATCAACGCATCTGAGTTTTTGGCAAAAAAAATAGACTATTAGCAAATATTTTTCCCACACTTCTAAGCGCTTCACCGTATCGAGTTGAAAAGCACTTTCTTTACTTCATTTCAACGCACCTGAGTTTTTGGAAAAAAACGTAGACTATTAACAAATATTTTCCCACACTTCTAAGCGCTTCGCCCACCTCTTTAAATTTAAAAATATTTTGGTATCCAAAAAAGCTGGTGAGCTTATTAACGAAAATAAAACATTTTTGAAAAATATGGTATATTTGCGGAAATATTGCCTTTTGAAGTTTTTGAGAATTTTCGATTGAATCTTCTACTTAACGTACAGCCTTCAAATATGGCTTGTTGGAAAGGGTAAGGTTTAGATATTCAAAAAATAGTACATAGAATATCCTGGACAATAGGGATGAAAAGGATCATTACAGTGTTTTTTATCCTTGAATATTTCAAAACGCGCTCCTTTGATTTTCCTATTTTTTATATATTGTAAATAGTTATGTAAACTACTAGTGTGCAAAATTCCAAAGTGGAGCTCGTTTAACTTAAGTCGTTAGAAATTTTTAAAGGTAATGAATACTATAACCGCTAAAGAAAGTTTATAGAAAATGGTACCGACACAAGGTGAAACTTACAAATTATGGTACGAAACAACTTGATGTTTTAAAATTAATAATAGTAATATTATTTATTTACTGTACAATGAAGTAAACTAATACACACAGTATCATTATATTAGCTGAACTGTAAAGTTAGTACATAGAAAAATATTCATAAAGTAGGGTGATTTATTAAATACAAACAAAATAGATGAACTAATGTTATGTTTTTTTCCCTAGTGTAAATGGCAAAAAAAAATTCTGCTAACCAGATCCCCGGGTGACTTATCACCTCGGGGTATGTGAGGTTTGAGGCACTAAAAAAAGGACCATCTGCAAGCCCACGAAGTTCCGAGTCGAAACCCGCCTAAGCACTGCTTCGACCCAGTCATGCTGACTCACCCATCGGTAACCACTGACTTCAAAAGCTACCACAGTTCATGGGACGGTAAGGCAACCCTCCTCCCGCTTTATGCGCAGCACTTTCTTAATATGTGACTGCGCACCAGTTCTCCTCGTTTCGCAGCATTGTATCCACGATCATCTCAGGCACTACTAGGCTGATCGTGGACTCAATGGTGCGCCTCAAAATTACGAAGCAGCTGCAGATAAAGAATGTGTGCTAAGCATCATCGAGCTCAGTCACACAGTACTGCCAGTATGGTTGGACCCCCTTACTCAGCCTGTTCAGGTATTTACTGAAGTAACCGTGCCCTGTCAAGAATTGACAAAGGTAAAACTTGACCTCTCCGTGACTTCGGTTAAACCAAGACTCAATCAGACCAATTAGCTTAGCCATCCAGCGTTCTTTAGTACTTTCACTCCAACATTGCTGCCAAAGTTGGAGGGTAAAAGTACGCGCGTGCGTTAGAGCCTCAGTTCTACCCAACTCTGAGCGAAAGGGGTACCCTTTCTTTTCGTTCTCGCGCTAGTAGGTCGATCGGGATTACTCCCGATACCACCATCACGGTCTCTTTTTAAACTGTGCGGTAGCTACAGGCGATACGCAGGGCATCCCTGCGTAGGACAGTGGCAATGCACTTTCGGAACTTCTCAGTTCGGAGCGGATCTCCTCAGATTTCGCCTCCATATAGCAAGATGAAATCAGTCGTTGCCATCAGCAGTCTCCGTCGCGACTGACTGGGTCCACCAACGTTGGCCATTAGCCTACCCAGCGAAGTGACGACTACTAGAGCCCTATCACATGCCCTGTGGATGTGATCCCAATACGTCAGCTTGGTGTCCAAAGTCACTCCCAGATACCTGACCGACTTGCTGGTCTGGACTCCGACGGAGCCACCTGCCATGGATATGGCAGTTAGTATCCTCCGCTTCGTCAGCATAACAATCTCTGTTTTAGAGACTGCCACCGATCCACCCTCCTCATGACTTGGGTAAGTCTGAGTTGATCGAATTCGGCAGATCTGGAAGTGATTACCGCTGCGACGTCATCAGCGTAACCTCCCAGGAACACATCTGAAGGCATTTCCAGGCGCAGCAGATCATCGTACATAATGTTCAAGAAGTCAGGTCTTAAGGTCGACCCCTGTGCTGCACCTAAGGTGACAGGTATCCTTTTGACTCCTTCCTGGGTGTCGTAGATCAACAAGCGGACCCTGAAGTAGTCCCGCATCATGGCTAGCAAGTAGCCGGGGATACGGAACGTCTGCTCAAAGGCCCGGAGGATGTCCGCCCACCTCGCCGAGTGAAAAGCGTTTTGTACGTCCAGCGTTACTAGCAGGACGACCGGTCTGGCTTGATGGCATGCCTCTTCCGCTCTTGCTACAGCCCCAACAACCTCTGAGATGGCATCGATTGTTGAATGCCCTTTTCAGAAGCCGTGCTGCCTGCAAGAGAGATCACCAGCAGATCTCACTGCTGCCAGAAGTCGCGGCTTGAGCAACCCCTCGAAAAGCTTCCCCGCAGTGTCCAGCATCCACAGTGGGCGGTATTCTGATGGATTGCCCAGGTTACCCTTTCACTTGTCTACAAGTACCAGTCGAGCTACTTTCCACCGCGACGGGAAGACCCCCGCGACTAAACATGAATTATACAAATCCAATTGTTCGATACCAATCTGGCAAAAGGAAAACAAGCACCTAAATGGATGGTGTGCTCACGTAACAAAATCTTACCTGGGTCTTGTCCAGGCTGGAACTTAACCAAGCATGCAGTCAGCTGACATGCAATACATTGATAATGTGTTCCAATCAAAATTGCTCACATCCGAACAAGTAGTCTAACAAGTAATGTTAAAAATAGAATCTTGATTTTACCGAAATTTTCACATTCCAGTTATTTTTGAAATGTGCTAAACTTGGGAAGTAATTTTTGGAAGTTAGATTGAATCGGTCGTTGTATTTGAATAGACATAATTAGACAATTGTTTTTGAAATTGAATCTCTGATTTGAATAGAATTAAAATAAAATTGTTTGAAGTTGAACAACTCGAATAAATGTTTCGATTTGAAATTGAATTAATATCGAACACCAATAATAGACGTGGTTGGCTCTCCGCCACGACTTTAAGCGCCTCGACCGGTACCCCATCAAGACCTGGAGCCTTCCGGTTCTTCATCCTGGACACTGCACTGTTCAGCTCCTCGTCCGTAAAGGGATGAACATCCCCCCGGTTCACGATGATGAGATCATCAGTCATTGGCGGATGCACCGGGAACAGCGAACGAACGATACGCTCCATGGATAGCGCATCTATGAGAGTGCTAGGCCGCATGCAACCAAGTCTACAAGTGACCAATTTGTAGCCATCTCCCCAGGGGTCTGAGGTGACGTCTTCACAAAGAGCCTGCCATTTGGCAGGCTCTTTGTGGTTTGCTCCTCGTGATGGCCTTGGTCAGCTCCCTCTTTGCCGCAATGTGAGCAGCAGATAGCTCAGCCGCTCCCGGCCTATTCCTGGCTCACTGTGCCCTGCGCCTGCACGCCAAAGCGACTTGTCTAAGTTCGGCGATTTCATCGTTCCACCAGTACGCATGTTGCCTCCTACGGAAGGGTTTACGTTTGGGCATTGAAGCCGCAAACGCCCTGCGAATCCACCCCATGGTTCTGTCAGCAGCGGCCTCTGCTGCTGCATGGGTCACTGAGGTCCCAGATGCTAGAGGCTCCCCTTCCAAGCTCGAAGCGAGCGATGCGGTCATCGCGTCCCTGTGAAGTTTAGCGGCATTCCAGCCTAGCCACTTACAGGGAGAGCGGCGTTGTCTTTGCCTGCCCTCAGCGATTTGGAAAGTGATGTAATTATGATCACTCGCAGTGTAGTCCTCCATAACCCCCCAATTGCTGACGAGTGTCGCAAGTCTTGCCGATGCCATGGTGACATCGGGAATAGATTCGCCAAAATCGGGCGTTTGGAATGTTGGTATTGAACCCGTATTCAACACCAACAAACCCAATCTTGGTGCCATCTCGACTATGCGCCGCCCGCGAGTGTTTTCGGTGGGCATGCCCCACTCCAACGCCCTTGCATTGAAGTCACCGCCTACGATGACATTGCCGGCGATGCCAGCGAGAGAATCCTCCAGTGAACTAAGCTTGTCTCCGAATTCCTACATTGAGTCATTCGGGGAATAGTAGCAGCTCACAAAGGTGATCTCTCCATATGTCACCCACACGTTACCGTTGCCTGAGCCACGGCCGCTGATATGGGCCCTCTGCCCGTCGCAAATCGCCGCGTACCCCGTAGTATCAGCCAGGCAAACGAACGAGTTCTTCCCCCTATAAGGCTCACTGATCAGCACGATCCGAGCCCTATGTTCGCAGACTAGCTGCATGAGGAGGTCGTCTGCAGCTCTACAGCCCTGCAGGCTGCCTTGAAGGACTCTCATATCCTTCCCTGCTTCTTCTTGGCAACAAGTGCGTCTTTGGAAACTCGGCAGGCACCCGGTCCCATTAGATGCTTGGCGCCATTTGCACCATGCCTCTCAGTGCATAATATACACTGAGCCTGCGCAGAGGAATCTGCTGCACGGTGGCCAACCTGCCACATTTCCAGCAGCTGGCGCTCCGGTCCGAACCCTTGCAGCTACGTCTTGTGTGGTCGTAGCTTAGCGTGTCACCTCAGACCACCTTCG
>OZ022264.1:191146967-191174753 GCA_963978885.1 Nemotelus pantherinus
TTGGTAAATTTTCGCTGGTACAATGTGGATTCTGGAGATAGCTTAGCATACCAGATAGCTCGGTACACTGACGCTCTTTTATTCGGTCCAATAATGCAATTTTTATAGCATTCAGAAGAATAGACCGTTTTTCTCCTAACAGCCTAAATACAAATCTTGATGAAGTATTAGCAGTGTATAAATTTACAAGTCTGCGACTAAAGGCCGTCACAGCCAATTTTACAGGGAGTAAAACTTCAATAATTTTCTGAATCGAATCAAACTCTGTTGCTTCTAATTGCTCTGAATATTGCAGGCCTATTAATGTATACTATTTTTCAAAATGGGAAACTATTCGAGCATTGTCAAGAGATTATTTCATCTTGTTTTACAGTCCATTTAAAGGAGACAGTTAAATGCCTTGCTCGGATTCGACATAGTTTTAAAGATCGTTATTATTTTTCGTTGGAGCTTTTTTAAAATATAAAACTACCTAACAAACTTTCTTTATGCATGCGCTGATGTCCTTCGTCTGATCTAGCGTGTCTTGCAGGCGACCGGTTTCAACGTAGTTAGCTGATTCAGGACCATCCAAATCTTCGTGGTCGTCGTTCAGACTATCGGGAAATCACTTTAATCTGGAATGGACCTCATATTATAGCGAACATCGCAAACTGCCAAGTGGATGCTATGCGCCAAACAAATATGTTGCTCTGTTCCAACTAGTCTGCTTTCTTTTCGCATTTCGTTTGACCCATCAGTTACGATGGTAACAATGTTTTTTCCTAGAAAAACATTTAACTCATATGTAGGTAGTTTCCAGCTGTCATTGATATTCTTACTCCCACCAAGCTCCAGTAAGAATTTACTAAGTAGATGTTTATATTTATGTAGCGCCTATTTGCAGTCAAGGTCCATTCATCAAACATCAAACTGAACCTTTCACCTGAGATACTAGCCTGTTATATCTTATTTTTTATTTTCTTTATCCTGCTTGCATAGCCAACAACCTTTTTTGATTGTTGTTAAGGATTTTGGTAAATCTGTGTATGCATTCGCTAGTATTGATTTCCTCAAATCATTCGATGTAACGAATGCATTAAATGCGAAACAGTCCATACTTATTTATTTACAAACCCCTTTGCATTCTCTTGTTAACTGTTACATCGGTTTATTTTGCTCTGTTCTTTACGCATTTTGATGTGAGCTAATTGTTTTCTCATAAATATGGATTCTATTTGCACTTTTCGAGTCTTGCTGTAACTTGATTGCCGATAATGCTTGACTCCAGGCCCCGAAATCCCAGCCAATTTCTGATCCCGAAAATCCCGGGATTAGAGCTCATCAATCCCGGGATTTTCGGGACCAGAAATTGACCGGGATCCCGGGATCCCGGGATTCGGGATCCCGGGATTGGATTCGCTATATATATATATATATATATATATATATATATATATATATATATATATATCTATTATATATATATATATATATATATATATATATATATATATATATATATATATATATATATATATATATATATATATATATATACATATATATATATATATATATATATATATATATATATATATATATATATATATCTATTTATTTATATATATATATATATATATATATATATATATATATATATATATATCTATTTATTTATATATATATATATATATATATATATATATATATATATATATATATATATATATATATATATATATATAGATATATATATATATACACATATATATATATATATATATATATATATATATATATATATATATATATATATATATCTATTTATATATAAAGTGGGTAGGTTCATGACAACTTTTTAGCCTTGTGTAGGCACTGAGTGCCTGAAAAGTAGGCTAGGATTTTTTTCAAATTTCGATTTGTCATAAATTTGCAGAGCGTAATGATGTTGATTAAAATTAAGCACACATGGACCTTCAAGACTGTGCGGGCAACTCTGTTGCTACAGCAGGCTCCTGAAAAAATCCTTCATATTATCGACCTTCCTAAAAAAAATTTAATTTTTGAAAATGAATTCAAATTATTGATAAATTTTTACTTTTGTCCACCAAGTCAAATAAACATTTTTAAAATTTCGCGGTAAACAAGAACGGCAACCCGTGATCAAATTACCTCTATTTTCAGCACTCAAAACTTATGTTCACGAGAACTGACGATCGGATAATGCAATCAATATGAAATTTACAGGACATTGTGGAATTAGCTAGGACCAAGTGTGATCGAAGTGATTTTTAAATACCGGGAATACTGTGGCAGTGGTACCATTTTGAAAAATCGCCGAGAAAAAAAACTGGTTTTTGGCCTATAGCTTCCGATTTAGATACCAAATTTGAACAAAATTCACGCAGTAAGTGAACCTTAATCTAAGATAGATCTCATGGAAATTTTGTTGAAGAATTAAAATAGGGTTGCCAGCTATGGAAATTTTTGTCTCCTAAGTATTGTAAATTTGCTTAGGAAAATCAAGGTTTTTTCCTTATAACTTCCGATGCAGTAACGAAATCAAAACGAAATCCATGTGACAAGTGGTTCTAGTTGCATTTCTGATTCTGTAGGAATTTCGTTGAAAAATCATGAAAGGGTTGCCAGCTATGATGAATTTCGTCATTTATTGACATTTCCTTATCGAGCGATGGTGTCATAAAATTTCCAAATGGGAATGATTCTGCTATGACAGTTTACAACAAATATTTAGGTTTCGAAAATTTGAAAAGCTTTGAGGATGGTTACCATAAAATTGTATACACTCCTATAACTTCCAGCGCAGCCATTCAATCGAAAGGAAATTCACAGGGTGGATTTAACTCAACGTGAAGCAGCTATGGTGCTAACACATGATTGTCAGCACCAGACAATGTCGTTAATATTGCACCAACAGATGCTTCCAATTTGTATTCATAAGCAAATCATTTACAATAAAATAAGCAACCGATATTTAAATTTTCCGAGTTTTCGAAATTTTTTGGATGGCAACCACAGACATAGTGTAATCGCTTTACCTTCCAGTTCTTCACTAATATTAAACTCGCTCTGAAAATTTTCTTTGTTTACAATATGTAATTTTAATAAATTAATTCGACATGCGCCACTAATTTTCCATTGTAACTGTAGGTTTAGTTTTGCTTCCACCATCCATTGTAATACACTTCTGAAGCTACTTTCCATAATTTGACGTGTTTTTTAAATGGATCGCAACAACGTTCGATATAAAAACGTTTCTTCGTTTTAAAACTATATATCTTCCAACTTTAACTTGATGCTTTGTGGGATTAGTATTTATTATTTTATTTTATTCTTTGTGCTCCAAAAACAGAATGTCCATTTTACAAAATTTCTTGTCTATATGTACCCTGGACTTTCCTTAACTTCAACTATCTCCGATCTATACCCTTAAAGCAACTTCTTTGAATCAAAGTAAACTACAAGCATTGCAATTAGCCCTTATTTGAAATTGTAAAAATATGCAAAATAAGCAAACAAAGGAAGTAATTAAAAATATATGTACAGTATGATATGTACGAGAAATCCTAGATGTAGGGAAAACCCAAAATAATCCTTATTGTTCGTGGCGGTAGTAAATGAAAAGAAATCTGCTTTTTCTATTTTTGTTTTACGATAGCTTACAAATGAATAATCTCAATTACTATTTTTTAGTTATTTTATTTTATTTTTTATTATTATTTTCTCTTTTTATAGACTAGTATTAGCTCTGTTAGTTACAGAAAAAAATCGAAGTACCTACTTTTCCTTCTAAGAAATACAAATCATAAACAATAATTACCCATAACTAATGAATAAAAGTAATTGATTTTGCAAAAAAAAAAAAAGGTAGAGCCACCATAAAGTTATTGCATTTCATATGTTGTAAGTTTCACCTTGTGTTGGTACTACTTTCTGGAAGTTTTATAGTATTTCATGCCTTAAAAATTTCTTACAAATGTATTTTTACGAACTCTAACACGAGCCGACGTTTTCTTTCCATCCTTGAAACCCCTACCCTCCTGTCACACAAAGTGTATCTTGAGGAATGTCTCCTGTACAAAATTATTAATGGTTTTGTTACATATATCTACAGTGCGCAGTTTTCTGTTCGTAACCTTGTACGTTTTACCAAGACTTCATTTATCATCAACGTACCCTTTGCTCGTACTCATACATATTTTTACTCTCCACTTTTGCGCTTGCCTAGGCAACATTATTGCTTGAATATTGGTCCTTTTTCGCCTCCGTTACGCACTTTTAAAGAAAAATTAACAACAAGCATTTTTTCTTACGAAATAAATTAATTAAGTAGCTGAATTTCAAATTTAATTGCTTTATTGAATTTATGATTAAATTTTATTTACTGCCTTTTATATACTCTGTTTAATTTGAATTTATGGTCTTTTTTTGTTTCTTTATTCTTTTGTTTTTTCAAGTTTTGTACCTAATCTTATTTTCATGCTTTTCTTGTGTTATTTCTTTTATATATACTCAAGTTTATTCTTTGTCTAGTCTCTAATTGGATTTGTATATGTTGATTTAGACAATAATAATAGTGAATCGTACCACATATCTTACATTTTTGGAAACTGAACTAGAAGATATGTCGGGTGATAATATCCCTCTCTCCTTGAGAGGGGATATGTACTTTACACACAATAGTGCGCCACCGCATTATTCTCAGGAAGTGAAAACTTACTCACGAAAAATTCAATGAACGATGGATAGGTCGTTGAGGTCCAATTCTTTGGCCTCCGCGGTCACCTGATCTTAATCCGTTAGATTTTTATTTATGGGGTTACCTACGGTTCTGTTGTGAGCTTGAGAGAAAACCTCTGGAGCAGAATTCAGTCCGTCGGTGATTTTATAAGAAGTAATAGTTATAATTTTAGTAGAGTGAGACAATCGTTAGTTCGCAGATTAGATTTATGTATTGAGAAGGAAGGAGGCCACTTCCAACATTTATTGTAATTAGTTAATAGTTTACAAAATAAACTATCCTGCACAAAGAATTTGTTTTCTTACTTTACAGAAGTTATTGCTGGGTATTGTGGTAGGGTTAAAGAAGTCTTCCTCTGTACGGAGACTCAGATGATGAAATTCTTGGTCTCCTTGAATACATATAATAACCTCATGTAGAAAATATGTTGCAGGTAGCGGGATGAAACTTTTTCCGATTGAAATACGACATAGAGAGCATTGTTAAAAAGAAATACAATTACATTCTGCAGAAAAAAATTTCAAAGATACATGGGGTAATTGTTTGACTTTTTAATGCAAAAAGATAAATTTTGGAATATCCGTTATTAATTTTTCCAAGAATTATTTGCAAATAATAACAAATAAAGTTTCATTTGAAAGGTAATTGTAATCCCTTTCAATCTACTGGGTTATTAAAAAGTTAAAAGCAATCATTTTTTCCAGGATACAGTCAAAATCGACAAACCTTTCAAGGGCTATATGTGGCTCGTAAGGCGGGCATCCTAGCGGGGATATGCAGAACAATTTTTTTTATCATCTCACCTGGTATACCCCAACGCACCTTGACCTGAATCACCCTTTATATATATAAATATATATATATATATATATATATATATATATATATATATATATATATATATATATATATATATATTTATATATATATATATATATATATATATATATTATATATATATATATATATATATATATATATATATATATATATATATATATATATATATATATATATATATATATAAATATATATATATATATATATATATATATATATATATATATATGCATATATATATATATAAATATATATATATATATATATATATATATATATATATATATATATATATATATATATATATATATATATATATATATATATATAAGCTCAACGTTCCAAGGCTTGTAGTGAATAGATAGATCGAATCCGAATGGTCATATGGTAATAGTGTTTCATACCGAAAAGCACGAATGGAGAAGAACGTCAAAATGACGTCAAATAGAAAATTGTAGTTGAGATCTTCTCTACTTGTAAGTTGCAAGGCCGACCCAGCGGTCATTACAGATTTGAATAAGCACATTGGTGCCTGTAATCAATTTTTACTCAATCCTTTAACTACAGGCAATTCTATAGCTAGTTTCCTAAAAATATTTTGCTTTTAAAGAAAATATGCAAAAGACATACAAATTTAATGCTTTTTTTACCTAGTAAGTTTGATATTTCCAAAATTCCTCACCTCGTAAAAGCGATAATCCTTCACAAAATTAATTATTTATTGAACACCCAAAAGCTCATTTTTTTTAGAGAGGTAGGGTCTCGACTTACTTAAACTAAACATGCAGTATTTAACTCTTACAAAACCAAATTTTCCTAATTTGTTTTCCTTCAAGAGCGAAGGATGCAAACGGTGATGGGTGGCGGCCACGGGCTTTTTTGTCATTTTCGTAACAAAAGTATTTACCATTAAAGTTTCTTTTAAATGAAAAAAATAATAATAATATAATAAATTTCAATATCCTAAATTGTCATTATGTCATAATGCAGTCATTAGGCACAATAAAATTCACGGTACAGGTCTAATAGACTTTTGGTCGTGATAACATTGAAAAGAATTCCTTCCAGCCTTGTGTATTTAAGCTTAATTTTCGAATATTCAGAAAACAGTTCGCTTTAAATCGAACGGGCTTAATTTAATGAAACGAACTCCATATAACATACTAGCTTATATAAAACTAAAATATAACGCAAAAAACAAAGATTACTTACGTCTAAACTAGCCAGGCAATACCAGCAGAACACATGCTTACATCTTTTACACATCATTTGAGCACATCCTTCATCCTTTTCAATTAGTATGGAGCACATTGGACATTTTTTCACAAGTTCATTGTCAAATATGATTGTACTCTCTGTTATAAAATTTGTCTTTTCCATATGGTATTGTTTCGCACTTTCTTCGCAAGTTAGATTTGGGTGGAACTAAAAAAAGTTATGTTGATTAATATAATTCCTAATCTTAGTAAGGGAAGACAAATATGCACATGTAATATGAGGATTGATATAATAGCAAAAAGTTTACTTTGTGTTTATTTTACTGTTTGTTCAGAATAAAGACAACGACAGCTATCAATATATTTCCAAAGAAAGATATTTCCAAATTTTCACATAGTCTATGGAATATGAGTTTTCGTTTAATATGCTTTACATGTATGATTTGTTGTAACTCATATAAATTAATAAAGATTTCTACGAATAAAGTAATCCCTCTTTCACTTCACTTATTTTTTTCATTTATTTCTTTATTTATTTACATTCCCCAAGCAAGGTGTACGTGTAGAAAAGAATAAATAAAATAATACATGGATAAAATTACGAAACAAAATATATAACAAAACTATATATGAATACAAGACTAATAAATAACGCATAAATAAATTACTTATAAATAGATAACAAATATATATATATATATATATATATATATATATATATATATATATATATATACATACATATATATATATACATATATATATATATATATATATATATATATATATATATATATATATATATATATATATATTATATATCTATATATCTATATATATATATATATATATATATATATATATATATATATATATATATATATATATATATATATATATATATATATATTATATATATCTATATATCTATATATATATATATATATATATATATATATATATATATATATATATATATATATATATATATATATATATATATATATATATATTATATACATATATGTTTCTTTCGAATCTTAAAATTTCACCTTATGAGAATTCCCGTTCAAATCAAAACACTAAAGCAAGTTCAGTTCACCATTTATTCAAATGTTAATATTTCAAACACACTTTCTAATTTCAAATTCTAAAAACTTTCTATTTGCGGTTAAATACTTGGTTTCAACGACACGATTTCAAATTCTAACTAATTTCTAATTTCGAAAACGATTTGTAATGCGAACGGTTTCAAGGTTGACGATGTACTTAACTTTTATTTCAAATTTCTATTCTAACTTAACTTTTGAAAAATAACTGGATAGTGAAAATTTCGGTACATTCCAGCCTTTGAACAATTACTGGTTATAAATTTCCAATATCCAATTTTACATTTTCAACACAGCATTAAAATTTTCCAATCAGCTGTCTGTCTCCCATCTGTTGTTGATGTTGTAAAGGTGACAACGTCAATTCATTGTTGAACATCCTCCCCCCGCTGGTCCGACAGGATCAGGATTACCACCTATAAATATATGCTTAGTAATGTTTTACATCGATATTGAATTACCAATCATGGACTCCTTGTTGATGCATTGATCCGTTAAGCATAAGCGGTTATAGTTCAGAAAAATTATGGAATACCGGAGTCGATAGCCATACGTTAAAGATGTTAGTGTTGCCTGTGGCATTTACTCCGAACAGACACATAACATCCAGCAACCAAGGGTTGTATTAACGTGGCGCCCTGACTCGCCACCTCGAACAAAAGATTGGAAGGAATTTAGGGAACAGGGTTTGGTATGATATAAAGACGTTGAACAGAGATTGAGATAACTATGAATACTTTAAATTAAGGTTAATTCATTTGATTCAATTATTATTATTAATTCGATGTCAATTGGTTTTTTTAGTTGTTATTCCAAGTGTTGTCTCTTCATTTATCTCGAACGGGTTAATCGATTCATCAATTCATTAGTTTATCGTTAATACTTGATATTACAGTCCGAATTTCATAAGTATATTTGATACGTTATTAATTCAATAATAAAGTTCAAGTTCTTGTTGTGATCGGCAGTAACGCGATTTTCGATATAGGTCGTTTATAAATTTTGCCATTTGAGAACACGGAAACCACTCGCACTAATAAATCTTTTCCAGGATGAAGTTCAGTTATTTTTACTAACGGCCATTTATAGGATACCACTCTTTCGTCCTTTAATATACAAATATCACCAACACGCGGGTTTATTTCTTTGTTAAGCCATTTCGGACGCGATTGCAGGCGATTCAAATATTCAACTTTCCATCTGTTCCAGAAGTCCTGTGTCAAACGTTGAACCTACTGCCATCTATCCAAATAATTTACTTTTATGGCTGTGAAATCTTGTTCAGGTGGTGTAAGTATTGCTCTTCCGATTAGAAAATGAGCTGGAGTGAGCACTTCGATGTATGTGTGGTCATCTGATAAAGGGTATAAAGGCCGGGAGTTGAGGCAAGCTTCAATTCTTACTAACACGGTTGACATTTCTTCAAAAGTTAATGCTGCACCTGCAACAATTCGACGTAAGTGCTGTTTAATCGACTTCACTCCGGCCTCCCACAGTCCACCGAAATGTGGAGAAGCAGGAGGGTTGAAATGCCAAATGATATTTTCATTGGCGAGTACTTCTGCAGCATAATGATTGTTTCCTTTCACGATGCGTCGCAATTCCGCGCAAGCTCCGATGAAATTAGTACCGTAGTCGCTATATATGTGGTTACAAAGTCCTCGACGTCCCATAAATCGACGCAGTGCTGCGAGAAACGCTGCTGTAGACAAATCGCTGACGAATTCGATGTGAATAGCCTTGACTGCTAGACATATGAATATTGCGATGTATCCCTTGTGTAGTTTGTATCCGCGTCCTCGTCTGTTGCGATACTCAATTGGACCGCAGTAATCGACACCCATATGCGTGAATGGACTGGACATATTTACTCTAGGTGCTGGTAAGCTTCCCATCAATTGGGTTAATATTTGCGGCTTTGCCCGGAAACATTTTACACATTTGCGTATTTCCCGCTTAATAGTATTACGAGCGTCTAAAATCCAATACCGTCTTCTAATCATATTCAACATCAGCTGCGTTTGTCCATGTAAAGTGTTTTGATGCGTTTGATGTATTAATAACTCCACTAATTTTCCTCTTTTAGGTAGAATGATTTGATGCTTAGCGTCGTATGGCAAAGTTGCGTTGTTTAACCGTCCTCCAATTCTCAATATTCCAGTACCATCTACAAACGGGTTCAAATTCCTGAGAAGGCTGTTGTTTCCAATGACCTTTCCATTTCGTAACGTCGAGATTTCTTTTGCAAATTCCTTTGATTGAGTGTATCTTAACCAGAAGTTAAACGATTACTGTAGTTCGATTGTTGTTAAATGTCCGCTATAATTAGATTGTTTCGATATGTGTGCGAAGAAACGGAAGCAATAGGCTGTTACTCGTATCAAACGAGACAAAGTTGAAAATTTATCTAACAAAGTGTCGAGGTCTGGGTTACATTCATTAACAACATGGACTAACAGTGTATTTTTGCATTCCAGTTTAGTATTCCAGGAACAGGTACAGCGGGGCCAATTATTAGAATCCTGAGTCAACCAACTGGGTCCATGCCACCACAAATTATTGTCGAAGATTTCAGAAGCATGGATTCCGCGGGATGCTAAATCAGCGGGATTTTGATTGGATGGAACATGACGCCAAGGAGTATTCCCAACGTGGTTCAAAATTTCCGTGGTTCAATTGGCGACGAAAACTGTCCATCGAGTTGGATGATCTCTTAGCCATGCAAGCACGATTAAATCAGTCCATAACGAAGTACTAATACTCATCAAATTCAATGCAAGTTTTACCTTCGCAATTAATTTTGCCAACAGTACTGCTCCACATAATTTCAGTCGTGGTATTGAAACCGTTCGTAAGGGAGCCACCTTAGATTTAGATATTAGAAGATGCGCATGAGCTTCGTTATCACGTCGAATAACAAGCTACACTACTGCTGCGTAAGCTTTTGATGAGGCGTCGCTAAATCCATGTAACTCCAAATTCGATTGCTTTGTGTAGTTTACCCACCTAGGTATTCTTAGATTTCCAAGAGTTAGTAATATAGTTCTAAAATCGATCCAGGTTCTATGTAATTCATCTTCTAAAGGCTCGTCCCATGTCAAACCATGTAACCAAAGTGGCTGCAACAAAATTTTAGCGGTTATCATAATGGGAGATAGCCAGCCTAAAGGATCGTAGAGCCTGGCAATATCTGACAATACTTGCCGCTTTGAATATGCATTGCTTTCTTCACTTAGTTTAACGCGATAACTAAGTTGGTCAGTTAGTGGATGCCACATAATTCCTAACGATTTATAACTTTGGTCTAAATTCAAATCCAAAGACATTTGCATTTCCAAATCTTCGACAGGCACACCCTCTAAAATTCGCATATCATTACTAATCCATTTGCGAAGATGAAAGCCTCCAGATTGCAAAAGTTCAAATATTTCTTTCCGTTTGCTGATTGTTTTTTCCAAATCTTCTTCTCCTGATAACAGATCGTCTACGTAGAATTCATTCATCACCGCGTCATATGCATTGGGATATCTAAAACGTTCATCTTCTGCCAGTTTTCTCAAAGTTCTAATGGCCAAAAACGGTGCACAACTTGTACCAAATGTTACCGTGGTCAATGCGTAGTCTTTTATTTCTTCGGATGGATTGGACCTCCACAAAATCCTTTGAAATTGTGCATCTTTCGAGTGCATGTTTATCTGACGATACATTTTTGCTATATCAGCTACAAAAGCAAAGCGGTGCCATCTCCATTTCATCAACACGGTCATGAGGTCGTTTTGAATAGCTGGACCAGCAAACAAAGTTTCGTTCAATGATATACCAGAGGTTGTTTTTCTGGAGGCATCGAAAACGACTCGACATCTTGTTTTGCTGCTTTCCTTTTGGATTGCATAGTGTGGTAAGTAATGCGCAACACATTGACGTTGATCTCCTTTGAATATATGCTCATTAATATCGCTGACTAGCTTCATGTGGCGTAGATCCAAATATTCCTGAATGCAATTAGTGTATTCTTTTTTTAAGTTTTCATCCTTTTGAAAACGCTTTTCTAACGATGAAAAACTAGACAAAGCTGTGGCTCTTGAAGATCCCAAGGAATTTCGGCATTCGATGCTTTTGAACGGCAATTTCACAGAGTAACGACCCGATTTGTCACGAGATGTAGTTTCCACAAAGAATGATTCGCAAAATTCTTCCTCTTTAGTTGGAATTCGGTTTGGTTGCACTTCCTCTAATTCCCAGAACTTCTTCAATTGCTCATTGACTTCCACATCAGCGTTTGTTTCTACTTTGAAACTTTGAGCCGTCGACACTACTGCATTTTCTATTTGTCCAGATATCACCCAGCCTAATTTTGTGTTCTGTGCTATTGGTCCCGCGACTAGTTTCATCATTTCCCCTAGCATCACATTGCCTACAACGTCGGCTCCTAATAAAACGTCAATGCAACAAGGACGGTCGAAGAACGGATCAGCGAGCTGCAAGTGTTTTATTTGGTCCCAATCCGATGTCAACACTGCTTTGTTAGGAATTGAATTGGTCAATTTATCTAGTATGTATGCGTCGAAATCCAATACGCCTCCTGTTCGAGTGTGCATGCTGATTTGTACTATTCCCTTTACTTTAGTTGGATCAGAGGTTCCGATTCCAGACACATTTACCTTGGCTGACTTTCTGGTTAAACCCAATTGTTGCACGGCAGATTCTGTAATTAAAAAAACCTATGATCCCTGATCCAGCAGCGCTCTTAATGTGACAAGACCAATGGGAGAATGCAAAGTAACGACAGCTGTGGCTAGAAGAACTTTTCGTCGGTTCAATGTGTTAATGCTATGTACATGCAAGTGTTCCGCTTGTGATGTTGATGACAATAGATTGGTTGCACTGTTGGCCGATGGATCATCTCGATGCAGAAGTGTATTATGTGACCTTTGACACTTCAAACATTTGAATCTGCTAGGACAATTTATCAATAAGTGTCCCCTATCCAGGCAATTCAGACATAGCCCATTTCGTTTAACGATATCGAATTTGTTAGGATGGGGCGGTTGTTTAAATTGTGCACAATGAACTAAACGGTGAGGACCTCGACAATGAACACATAAAGGTGACGAATGTGTTTGTACTGAATGAACATTGCGAGTATGGGATTGAATTCGAAATTGTTTAGATCGATCGATCCCGGAAGCTTCTAAAGCACGAAATCTTTGATTTAAAAAAGTTTTCAACTCATAAAACGAAGGCAATTTGGTGTTTAATGCTTGATTTTGCTCTCACAGCTGACGGGTTTCTTGAGGTAATCGTTGGGTTGTCAGATACACCACTATGTATTGCCATAAATCCCCTAACTTTAGATTTTCAATTGACTGAACACATTCAACAGTACGGCCAACAAGACCTTTCAATGCAGTAGCGGATTCGGATGCATTACCAATGCTGAACAATTTCTTAAATTGAGCATATAACAACACTCTTTGGTTACCATATCGCTCATTTAACAGGTTCCACGCGGACTCATAATTTGCTCCAGTTATGGCAAAATGTCGGAGTAAATTTTCCGCTTCACCACCTAGACTGCATTTTAAATAATGCAGCTTTTCCACTTGTGATAACGACCATGGATAATTGACACAAAAAGATCTTTAAATGGCACCCAATCTTCATAATTTCCCGTAAATTTAGGCAAGTTTATCCGAGGAAGTTTCAATTTCTGAAAAATTCTAATTCATCAGTTTTTGTTTGCACTTGCGTCTTCGTGGTCTGCTTGCCTTCAACCCCCTGCGCCCCTTGCAATAATTCTTCCAATTCCGATTGGAAATTTAGATGAAGATTTTCAAATTTATCGAAGTCTTTAGTAAAATACGGCAATTCCACAATTTTCTCATTCTCTTGCTCCAAAATCTGCTCATGGGTCTCCAAGAAGCGCTCGTAAAGAGCTTGTATTTTGCTAAGCAAAGATTGGTAATAACCCGTTGTTTTCCGTGCTTTGGAATCTTTACGATAATTTACTTGCCATCTTGCAAGTTGATCACATGCGATCTTTTGTCGTACAATAAGATTCTGCACGTCAGCCATTTACTTGTGGTTAAAATGTACACAATAAGAATTACAAAGAATGTACAGTTGAACACGAACAAGGTTACTAACCATGGCAGATATTCAACCGTTATGGCGGAAGGGAAATACAGTGAATTCAGCACATTCTTACAAATTCCCGTTAACACGGAGTTCGAATCAAAAGCTGCCGATACTTTTCACAATTTTACCGCAATTTTCAAATTACCGCAATTTTCAAATTCACACGCCTAATATAACTCACAGATTGCTGAATGTATATTAGATATTACAATTGTTCGAATTCCGAATCTAAATTAATTTATCTAAATGCCACTATATTTCAGGATTCCAGTATATTGGTTTTAAATTAAGTAACAAATTTATTCACTTCACTTATTCTTATGAATAATGCAAATGTTATTTCCACTTTTTATCAAAATTTCAAATATATGATTAGTACTATATCAATTTTCAATTAATGCACAACGATGGTTACAGTTTTGCGTTTCAAATAATTTATTTTGTGTTAATTTGTATGCATAGTTATATAAATATAAAGGAAAAGGAAAAGGACTTACTCAGTGCCAAAAAGGAAAATATCTTTGCCAATTGTTTCACATTCACTTTTTTCACCGAAATTGAATCGCGACACGATCCGGTTCGAAGACCAAAATGTTTCTTTGAAATCTTAAAATTTCACCTTATGAGAATTCCCGTTCAAATCAAAACACTAAAGCAAGTTCAGTTCACCATTTATTCAAATGTTAATATTTCAAACACACTTTCTAATTTCGAATTCTAAAAACTTTCTATTTGCGGTTAAATACTTGGTTTCAACGACACGATTTCAAATTCTAACTAATTTCTAATTTCGAAAACGATTTGTAATGCGAACGGTTTCAAGGTTGCCGATGTACTTAACTTTTATTTCAAATTTCTATTCTAACTTAACTTTTGAAAAATAACTGGATAGTGAAAATTTTACAATTTTACATTTTGAACACAGCATTAAAATTTTCCAATCAGCTGTCTGTCTCCCATCTGTTGTTGATAGGGCATGCAATCCCGAGATTTCGGGATCTCGGGATCTCGGGATCCCGAGCCATTTTGGACATTTTCGGGATCCCGAATTTTTTATCGGGACTCCCGAGATTTCGGGATTGATAAAATTCAACCCATTTTGGGAATTAGAAAGCAGAACTTAATACTAAAAGACATATTGTTTTATGAAAACCGAAGCGGAAGCCAGTTGTAACAATGAATTACAGCTGGCGTATGATTACATGCTTATTATTCCACCAAAAAGTGTACCCGAAATATCTTTTTCAGCAGCTGGATATATGTGCAGCTAAATCAGGTCTAGTTTAAATTTTGAAACTCTTGACGAAATACGTTTATTTGGAGCATAGGTACTTTCAAAACGAATCAGCAGTTTGAACCAACCGATATTATTACTTATCACTTGTTTCATTGAAAAGCAATATTATTTTGTAATTAATGTGTAAACAACTAAAAAGAATAATGTATTTTTATTATATTATCGTAACATCCGTAATGCTGATTAAATTTCAATTCGTTTTTAACTAATTTTATAACTATCATGACCAAATAAAGAGCTTTATGGGACAAGAAGATAAGATGAAATTAGATCATAAGATTAATTTAGATGCAATTATAGATTAACGTCTTACTTGCTAGTACCCATGTACATATGTGCATAAAGTTAACATTATAATGAACTTAGCCTCCGGTTTTATGTATATATAATTGAAATAAAGTTTTAATTGAGTACGAATAAGCCAATATATCTGTTTAAATTCCCTTAATATAGTTTTTTTTATAAAATCCCGAAATCTCGGGATTATCTCGGGATCCCGAAAATTCTAATCCCGAATTTCGGGATCGCAATTTCAATCTCGTCATTAATGCCCTAGTTGTTGATGTTGTAAAGGTGACAACGCCAATTCATTGTTGAACATATATATATATATATATATATATATATATATATATATATATATATATATATATATATATATATATATATATATATATATATATATATATATATATATATATATATATATATAAATATAAATATATATATATATATATATATATATATATATATAAATATAAATATAAATATATATATATATATATATATATATATATATATATATATATATATATATACATATATGTATATATATATATGTATACATATATGTATATATATATATATATATATATATATATATATATATATATATACACATATATATAGACATATATATATATATATATATATATATATATATATATATATATATATATATATATATATATATATATATATATATATATATTGTTGCGACTGCTGAAAGCTCTGTCGAGCCATCGTCAGTGCAGCATATTTTAATTTAAGGACTCGTAAAATAATTCACCCTGCATGCCTTTACCCCGCCGACTAGCTCAGTCTGGTCGTGGGCGTTTGGGCTACGAATCCTTCGAGCTATGGCATGCACACAAAACAAACACAATCACATTCGGTCTAAGGGAAAGGATAACAAAAGGTTCCATGTGAGAATCATTACTCGTCACTCGGTAAATTACTCGGACATAATTATACTACTTTAGGTTGGATTGTAATAAATTTGTATTTTTCTTCATGAAAAAAAATGATGAACAACAACAAATGTTTGATAAAAAAAACAACAGAATGAGTTGATTCTCGAAAAGAATTATAATATTTTTTATAAAGGAATTAAATGTCTAAGCTTAATGATGGTTTTGGGTGGGTTCAAATATCCACACAATTCCGATCGGAATCGGTTTACACCGATCTTAACAAGTCAAATAATGAAATTTTAGTTCAAAACTCATAGAAATAATAATTCAAATAAATAAAATAAATGTAGAAATCAAACACATGCAAAAAGAATATCAATAACATGCCACCCACACCAAAGATTTTTTTTTTCTTTAGAACCGAACAACTATTTTTAATTCATAATTTCACTACGTATCAATTTTATATAATTGCTTTCGGTTTACTTTTTTTTCTATAACTTTACTTTAATCAAATTATCATTGAAATATAATAGTAGAATGATGCAGAATATCCAAACTTTCCATTTAGTATACAGAATCTTTGCTTTCAGAATTTTAAATCGTAGTTCAATCAATAAACAATCAAATGTTTAATTCAACTTATCAATGATCATTCAGAATTTCAAAGAAAATCAGTTTCAAATCGTTCTTCATGCAATATTTTAAATCCGTTAGACGGTACTTAACCAGCACGACCAATAGTTGACTCCAGCTGATTCATCGATTCCCGATTCAAACTGTGGTTTATGATTTATTTCACTTCGTTCTCGTAATGCACTTCTTTTTATCTCCAATCTGGTCTAGAATTTTTTTTTTTTATACTTCAAATACCACTACTCGTCCGCCTTATGTGAGCTCCGATATCTTCAGGGACATATTCGTCTTAATGATGTTCACCCAATTTATGTAATCCCGCGATGTTCCTTTGGTTCTCCCGTATCTTCACAAATTCTTTAAGTTCCTTCCTTCAGAAACTTCTTTAACTAATAAATTATTAGTCAACTGTAACTTTTTTGATCACACTAACAATACTTTTCACTATTCGGATCGTACGTCCGTTCTCCTTGCTAGCCACCCAAAGAAGGAAGCTCTTGTTTCGAGATACTGAAAATTTTTTTTCAAAAGTCCCGAAATTTTCAAAGTACCGACATTTTCCAGCACTTTTCCTTCTTAGCTATTTTCCAAAACTTTAGGGCACTACCATTTCCAGCTGTACAGTCACTGTTCACAAACATCAGCTGATAAATCAATTTATCAGCCATATTGTGGAACGTCTGGACTGTCAGTGGTTGAATAAACGTCACCGTCCGCGACGTCGCGACTCAGGTTCGAAGTATTTTTATTTATTTTTGTTTACAAAAAAATTTGTGTTTTTTTTTTCAGCATCGCAACATTCGTGGGGACGACTCCGACCCTGGGATGTCTCAAAAGCCGGGCTACAAGAAATATCTAACCTTGTTGCTCTCATCAGACCATTTCACCCATGATTCATTACACCTTCAAATCTTTGGCGTGGAAAACGCCCAAAATCTTGCCTTTTGCATCCTCAACCTCATACGATACTTGTCCCATCTTCCGCCTTATCGTTGCCTTAAAAAACTTCGGGGCAAGTTTGGCAGCGAATCGATCAGCAGCACAGCTAAGTTGGTGATTTCGCACCTACACTTCCTGTCCTGGAGTGAAGTCCTTTTGGCGACTACGCAAATTGTACTGATGCGCTCCTTTAGCATAGGCGTCAGCCAATTTCGCCTTAACGTGGCTATGGGCCAACCGCAAACGGTCACAATTTGAAGCTAATTGAACCTCTCCGTCCTCAAAGGCTTGTAAGGATTTCAACACTGCATATCCGGAACCATGATGTATAGGTTGATAGCCGAACATCAGGAAATGAGGTGAGAATCCTGTAGACTCATGTACCACATTGCGAAATGCGGCACACGACTCTGCCAGGTTAGCATCCCAATTCCGATGGTCGCCTCCTATGTAGGCCCGAATCGCAGCGAGAACGGAGCGGTTGACCCTTTCTGAAGCGTTAGCCTGAGGTGAATAATAGGGTGTGAGGCAATGTTTCACTCCATACTTCGCCAGAAACTCCGAAAAAACCTTTGATGTGAATTGGACACCATTGTCTGTGTGAAGGGTTTCCGGTACACCAAAGGTAAGGAAGATGTTTTCCTTCAGAAATTTCACGACTAGTTCCGCTGTTTCCTTAGGCAGTGCCTTGAACCAAACAAACTTTGTATAGTGATCAAGCACCACTAGCAACTGGGTGTTTCCAAGTTTTGAACAGGGATATGGGCCCATAAAGTCCACAAACAGACGCTGCAAAGGCCGGTCGGTAACTCTAGCGGCACCCATGGGTGGTCTCATTGTAGCATTCGATGATTTAATTTGTTTGCAGGTTTGACATTTGTTCACATAATTTGTCACGTCCTGACGAATCCGTGGCCAGTAAAAATATCTTTTTAGTACTTCCAACGTTTTCCGAATGCCACAATGCGACCCCATAGGGCTGTCATGGCTGCGAGTTAATAGCGTCTGTCTGTATCCCTCTGGTACCCATATCTTTGTGCTCGGAATGTCCACATCGAGACCTCCCGAGGGTCCTTGGTGAATATACAAAACTCCGTCCGTCACGAACAGATTTTCAAACTGGTCTGGATGTTGTTGGACCTGTCGAACTAAATTTATATAATCAGGATCCTGGAAGGCCTGCTTTGGAATATCACCCAGCCGCCCGTGGTGCTCAGGGAGGCAAATCACCGCGCAACTAGACTCAACATTGGGCTCGCAAGCACGAGACAAGGCATCTGGGACGACATTCTGACTGCCCATTCGATGCTCGATGGTAAAATTAAATCCTTGTAGCTTTAGGCTCCACCGCGCTAATCTACCCGACAAATCCCTCTGTGCCATCAACCATTTCAGACTTGCGTGGTCAGTGATGACCGTGAAAGGCAACCCCTCAACATATGCCCGAAAACGTTTGATGCTCTGCACTGCAGCCAAGCATTCAAGTTCTGTGACGCTGTAGTTACGTTGTGCGGCATTGAGTTTTGCGGACAGAAATGCGATGGGATGCTCTCCACCATCATTATCTCGCTGAAATAGGACACTGCCGATGCCGGTGGCACTTGCATCGCATTGTATATAAAAATGTCGAGAGAAGTCAGCATTTACCAGTACTGGTGCAGACACTAATAGCTTCTTCGTTTCCTCAAATGCTGTATTAGCAGCCTCCGTCCACACGAACCTCTTTTTACCCTTTAACAAATCCGTCATGGGTGATGTTATTGAAGCGAAATTCGGAATAAACCGCCTGTACCACCCGGACATCCCCATGAACCTCCTTACGTCCTTTACCGTTTTGGGCTTTGGATACGATATGATGCCTGACACCTTCTCAGGGTCAGTTTTTAAGACTCCATCACCAATAACATAGCCCAGGTATCTAATTTCTTTTTGAACAAATTTACTTTTCTCAACATTGATGGTCAACTTCGCCTGCTGTAATAAATTTGCCACAGTAGCTAGCAATTTGAGGTGATCATCAAATGTTGGACTCGTGATTAGTAAATCGTCCAAGTAAACAAACACCTGGTCATGCAATTCGTGCGGGATGACTTTATGCATCAATCGGCACATAGTTTGTGGTGCGTTGCAAAGCCCAAACGGCATGACAGTAAATTGGTACAAGGGACGCCCCGGCACTGTAAAAGCAGTTTTCTCGCGCGCTCTTTCGTCCAACGGAATTTGCCAAAAGGCATCCTTGAGATCAAGGCTGGTAATGAATCGTGTAGATTGAAGACGTGCCAACAAACCTTCGATTAACGGCAAAGGATAGGCATCTTTTATGGTCACATCATTCAGTCGTCTCGCGTCCAAACATAGCCGCACTTTACCCGGCTTCCTAACGATAGTAACCGGCGAACTCCAGGAACTCCTACTCTCCTCAATGACCCCCAACGACAGCATACGATCCAATTCATCATACATAAGTTTCTGTACGACAGGTGAAACAGAATAATGTCGTTGTTTGATAGGCTGGGCATCACCGGTATCGATGGTATGCGAAACCAATGTGGTCCGCCCCAAACCTAACTTATTGAACGATGGAAACTTATGTATAACTTCATTTAGCCTACGACTGTCGTCAGCAGATAACCGATGAAAGCAAGAATCCGAGTTTTGCATGTCGATAGCGGAGCATTGCGGTGCGATTTTAAAGGCTTCCCAGAAATCTATCCCAAGACAAATTGCATTTGTCAAACTGGGGCATATGAGAAATCGGATGAGCCTAGTTTTTTCGTTAAAACGCACCAAAGTGCTCACATATCCAAGTACGGCTGCTTTTTCCCCAGAAGCGGTGTGAACGCTGGATTGCATACTGTGTATATACAGTCCAAGCTCCTCAACCAGTTCCAAAGCACCCGCACCCAAGATACTGACACTTGCCCCACTATCCAGCAAGCCAGTTAACCTACGACCCTTGATTGAGATGTTAGCAAAGGGCCGTTTATCACCATGTGCGGATATAATGGAATCCACACATACTGATCGTAGGAATCGCCTAAGAGTAAAATACTTCCATGATCGATCGAAACGCTTGGTCTCGCGCTTACGAGCTCCAAAGCATTTGCCAACTGTGCGGTCGTTATAGGGTGAAAACGTGAAATTGTCTGGTGTATCATGCCAAAGGTCTGAATTTTCTAACGATGACGACGTAGTTCGGGATCGACGTTGGTGGCTGCGTCGATCATGTTCGGTTTTGGTAAACGCAGTGCTATAGGAACACGCATCCTCCCCGAAGAATTCGTGTTCCGAAATCCGTTTCCCGATTGACAATGCGGGCAATGCGGTTTTAAGACATCGTCTTTCCCACATCCAAAACAAAAAATACCACGAACGGGTGTGGGACAGTCTGCAAAAGAGTGCCCAAGATTTTTACAATTCCAGCAGACTTTAAAATTCTTATGATCTCCATGAGTTCGACCTGCTGGAGATAATGACTGATTTATCTGTTGGATACTATTCACTGCCATAATGTCTGTATGACTAGGAGTATCACGTGAATAAGAAGGAGATGAATAAGAAGAAGTGTCTCGAGCGAATCTATAGCCTGCTGAATTGTTCAATTGGAAATAACCATCTCTTAAATCCTCTTCCGGAATTCCAATTTCGTTAACTAATTTCCCTCGTCGAGCGTTTTGTAAATCCATATCCATTCCTAACATTCGTCACTCTGACTCTATCAGACAGCAACGCCGGACCAAGTCCCTAACACTCCCAAACTCCATCCCTGCCAAATGAGCTCTCAACCGAGGGGACATATTCCGATATATAATGCATTGGAAGTCAGTTTCCAATAGTGGCACTGTCAATTGCAACGATAGATTCTCTAAAGCATCATAATAATCTTGGAAACTCTCGCGAGGCCCCTGCACGCGTGCATCCATCGATCGTCGCACATCCACGTCTGTTCGGTAAGAACCAAATCGCTTTACAAACTCATCCTGCAAATGATCCCACAAAAGCGGATAATTTATTTCCCGAAACCGCCAGTACCAATCAGCCGCCGAGCCCTTAAGGAGTGGGTGAAAATCTGTCGCTAAAGCTGCAGCTCCAATATTGTAGTCAATGGCTAACGAGAGTACTCTAAATAAAAACTGTTTGACTCCCAAACCTCCAGCAGATCCATCGAAGCTTAAATTCCATTTAGATAATGGTAATCGACAACTGGTCTTACTTAATGTTTCTGCTTGTGGCTTAAAGGAGACGCGTGGTTGATCATGAGACGCTGGTTCTTGAAGTGTAAGTTCAGGCATTGGTGGACTAGTCTCTTCTATCCTTGAAATATCAGCTGGACGTGTAGTAGTATGTGAAGCAGGAGTGGAGAGATTGTGCACATTCTTGCGCTTGTCTGGCGATATACTCAGCCTCTCCAGCTGACGATGAAAAGGTGTGTAGCTCGGATCCCAACTACTGGATCGACGCCTCATTTTCGAATTGATGGTAAAACTTTCTTTGAAATTCTGATTTTCAAAGCTAAACAGTTTGCTTACAGACCAAACTCTAATTTAAAATGCCGCAATCATAAAAATATTTCCAATTCATGAAACTCGATAAACAGAAAAAAAAATGTTTGCATTAACAATAAAATATAATAGTAAAAGCTAAAGACTCAGAAGATTCATAAAAAAAAAACAAATAATGATTCCCACATGGAATCCTTCTGAAGGAAATTTATGAAAGAAAGAAATTGGAAGGAAAAAATGTAAACATAAAATGATAAAATGGGAGTAGGATTTACAGAAAATTACAGTGCTCTTACGGTTGTCTTGAGATGTTCATCCTCTCATATGCTCGAGTCCTGTTCAAACTAGTTCTTACAAATGAACAACACTATATAAGTGGACTAGGACCGAGACTAGACCAGTCGACATCCCAACAGATAATTTCCCCCTGGTGCGATAAATTCAATTTAACTCTTTCACGAGAACCATTCTAACTATTAGAAGATATTATCGCCGACTACCCTGGGGTAATCCCGCAACCGCAAGAGCCTGCATATTAAATGAAGAAATATACTCTGACAAACACGTAAAACAGAAACAGTAGCACGAGCTGGGCGCCAATGCTGCACTGACGACCGCTCGACCCGATGTAAACGATACGCTATAGCCTTATTGTTATTAATGCCAACTACGGCCAAGGAAAGAGAAGAGAGAGAAAAAAAAATATGACTGAGGCAACATAATGCTCTGGTTGAACAATTGCCACCTCAGCCGAAAATCAAAATTTCACAATAAGATGTAATACAGCTGTTTATAAACCGCCAAAAACCAAGCCTCTGTTTGGGCGCCATTTGTTGCGACTGCTGAAAGCTCTGTCGAGCCATCGTCAGTGCAGCATATTTTAATTTAATTTAAGGACTCGTAAAATAATTCACCCTGCATGCCTTTACCCCGCCGACTAGCTCAGTCTGGTCGTGGGCGTTTGGGCTACGAATCCTTCGAGCTATGGCATGCACACAAAACAAACACAATCACATTCGGTCTAAGGGAAAGGATAACAAAAGGTTCCATGTGAGAATCATTACTCGTCACTCGGTAAATTACTCGGACATAATTATACTACTTTAGGTTGGATTGTAATAAATTTGTATTTTTCTTCATGAAAAAATTGATGAACAACAACAAATGTTTGATAAAAAAAAACAACAGAATGAGTTGATTCTCGAAAAGAATTATAATATTTTTTATAAAGGAATTAAATGTCTAAGCTTAATGATGGTTTTGGGTGGGTTCAAATATCCACACAATTCCGATCGGAATCGGTTTACACCGATCTTAACAAGTCAAATAATGAAATTTTAGTTCAAAACTCATAGAAATAATAATTCAAATAAATAAAATAAATGTAGAAATCAAACACATGCAAAAAGAATATCAATAACATGCCACCCACACCAAAGATTTTTTTTTCTTTAGAACCGAACAACTATTTTTAATTCATAATTTCACTACGTATCAATTTTATATAATTGCTTTCGGTTTACTTTTTTTCTATAACTTTACTTTAATCAAATTATCATTGAAATATAATAGTAGAATGATGCAGAATATCCAAACTTTCCATTTAGTATACAGAATCTTTGCTTTCAGAATTTTAAATCGTAGTTCAATCAATAAACAATCAAATGTTTAATTCAACTTATCAATGATCATTCAGAATTTTAAAGAAAATCAGTTTCAAATCGTTCTTCATGCAATATTTTAAATCCGTTAGACGGTACTTAACCAGCACGACCAATAGTTGACTCCAGCTGATTCATCGATTCCCGATTCAAACTGTGGTTTATGATTTATTTCACTTCGTTCTCGTAATGCACTTCTTTTTATCTCCAATCTGGTCTAGAATTTATTTTTTTTATACTTCAAATACCACTACTCGTCCGCCTTATGTGAGCTCCGATATCTTCAGGGACATATTCGTCTTAATGATGTTCACCCAATTTATGTAATCCCGCGATGTTCCTTTGGTTCTCCCGTATCTTCACAAATTCTTTAAGTTCCTTCCTTCAGAAACTTCTTTAACTAATAAATTATTAGTCAACTGTAACTTTTTTGATCACACTAACAATACTTTTCACTATTCGGATCGTACGTCCGTTCTCCTTGCTAGCCACCCAAAGAAGGAAGCTCTTGTTTCGAGATACTGAAAATTTTTTTTCAAAAGTCCCGAAATTTTCAAAGTACCGACATTTTCCGGCACTTTTCCTTCTTAGCTATTTTCCAAAACTTTAGGGCACTACCATTTCCAGCTGTACAGTCACTGTTCACAAACATCAGCTGATAAATCAATTTATCAGCCATATTGTCGAACGTCTGGACTGTCAGTGGTTGAATAAACGTCACCGTCCGCGACGTCGCGACTCAGGTTCGAAGTATTTTTATTTATTTTTGTTTACAAAAAAATTTGTGTTTTTTTTCAGCATCGCAACAATATATATATATATATATATATATATATATATATATATATATATATATATATATATATGTATATATATATATATATATATATATATCTATCTATATATATATCTATATATATATATATATTAATTGAAGGCTATATATATATAATTATATATATATATCTATATATATATAATTATATATATATATCTATATATATATAATTATATATATATATCTATATATATATATATATATATATATATATATATATATATATCTATATATATATATATATATATATATATATATATATATATATATATATATATATATATATATATATATATATATATATATATATATATATATATATATATATATATATATATATATATATATATATATATATATATATATATATATATATATATATATATATATATATATATATATATATATATATATATATATATATATATATATATATATATATATATATATATATATATATATATATATATATATATATATATATATATATATATATATATATATATATATATATATATATATATATATATATATATATATATATATATATATATATATATAAGTATGGTGGGGAAGGGGGGAGACTATAAAGAGGGAGCCTTCAAAAATTTTTTTTTAAGTTGCTTTATATATCGTTTGGGAAAAGTTCTCACTCATGCTATTGAATAGCCTGCAGGACCTATTTATTGGCTCGTTTGCTGCATATATTGTGTTGTTCAATAAGCAATCGTCGGGATCTAGTGACTCTTAAGCTCATCAGAGACGTGGGTAATGTCGTCTACTTGAAAGAAAAGTTTGTGGTCAATACTTTTCTTTCAAGTAGACGACATTAACCACGTCTCTGATGACATCCAAGGTGAAGCAGGCAGATAACATTAATCTTCTCGACGCAAGGGATAACAAGTTAGTACATTTAAGGCTATATTCGTATGGTGGCAGATTATTGAAATCATAAGGGTTGAAAAGATCTCTCAGAGCGAATAGTAAAAACTGCTTCTGAACAGATTCAAATCTTTGGCTGTGAATTTCGAAAGCCGGGTTTCAGATAGTGCACGCATATTCAAGAAGAGGACGCACGAATGAAATATATCAGGATTAAGTAACCCAGAGATTCTTAAACTCTTTGGCTCGTCGCTTAATGAAACCAAGTTGTTTACTTGCTCAGGAAAGCACTCTATCGTAATGAAGAGCTTTTCATCCAGGATGACACCGAGATCTAATATGTTGTCAACCCTGCTGAGTGCCGTGTTGTTGAGGCGGTACGTATAATGAACGCGTGCAGTTTTGCGAGAAAATCTAATTGCGCGGAATTTGGCAATGTTAAGAGGGAGATTGTGAGCTGATGACATGGTCGATTTTGAGGTCGTCCGCATATAGTAAATGCCCGATATGTCATATATAAAAATATTAAAAAGAAGAGGGCCAAGATGACTTCCTTGAGGTACACCGAATTTAACGTCGACTTTCTTAGAAATTAAACCTTGGAATTTCAAGGATTGCAAGCGGTCGTAGAGGTAGGAGCCAAGCCTCTTTAGTAAAGATCCTGCAATTCCGAATTGTTTCAGCTTGGGGATCAAAATGTAGTGTTCAACACGGTCGAATGCTTTGCTGAAGTCTGTATAGGCAGCGTCAATTTTATCATCTTTCTTCATTTTGCACAAAACATCAAAAACAAGCACCATAAGATTAGTTGTAGTAGAACGACCTTTCCTAAATCCACGCTGCTGCTCGTTCAGTCGAGCGTCGACCAGAGGACAAATTTTGCAGTAGATGATTCTTTCAAATAGTTTGGGAATAGCAGATAGAATGGCGATGCCTCTATAATTTTGAATAAAACGTCTATCGCCACTTTTATAAATTGGTGTTATATAAGAAGATTTCTAATACGCAGGAAATAGCCCAGAGGAGAGAGAATTATTGAATATAGTATGAAGGGGCGAGATCAGTTGTTTTACACACTTGATCAGAAAAGTAGGAGGAAGGTCAGGTTACTGTCAAGCTCGATATGGCCATATCCACAGCAAAAATTGTTTGAGTCGCACCCAGGAATCGATACAATGTTGGGATACTAACTGGACTAAAAACATCTTGAAAATGGTCAGCAAAAAGTTGCAGATCTCCTGAGGAGAAGAAAACAACATCAAAATTTCAGTGGACATTGAAGAGGAGTACCCGGTTGTTTTCCGCTTCATATTAACAAAATCAAAAAAAATGTTGAGGTCGCAGATTATATTTTCCCCAGTAGTTTTAATGTATCTGTCATACGCTTCGTGAGATTAGAATTAGAATTCATGAGCAATTAAATCGGATTCTCCTTTAATGTGATGGTTAATGTCGACTTGATTCTTCATTGGTCTGTAAAGTTTGTTTCTGTGATTTCTCAGACGTCTAAGAGTCTTGTCAAGCCTAGGTTCAGAGAGTTTATATTTTTTCCTTATCTTAGGCACAAACTTATGGACCACGTCAAATACTATTCTGTAAAACATGGCTACATCATCATCAAGGGAATGGCACATTAACACAATTGTCCAATCGACATTGTCAACGAAATTGTGAATGCTATCATATTCAGCATTATGGAAATCATATACAATCGTATTATTGTGTGTACTTAACATGGTCCAATCTGTAGTGGAAAGTTCATTTATAAGAGCGGAATGGTGAAGATTATT
>OZ022264.1:191174953-191189953 GCA_963978885.1 Nemotelus pantherinus
ACTGGAACAGCCTCACAAGATTATATTTTATTCAAAATCGTTGTTCCACTGGCCAGCCTCGAGAATTTTGAACTGTTCAAAGTGACATTTGTGCCCGTATTGCTTAATAGTACATTCTTCGCGATCCAGCCATCATAATCAATTACACCATCATAATCAATTACTTTTCTGATAATCAATTTACACCGTGATCAATACTACCCAATAACACAGTTGGAGCTCCAAACTTGCATCATCATCTCACCTGGCGAATATATCTGCAAGCAACATCACCCATTGTACCGCCGAGGCTCTACAATTAGTGCTTGGGAACTTGATATTATAAACTAATGTTCAGCGCCCAAATCATGTCGAATAATAGAGATCGGTGATGGACCTCATTGGATTCAATTAGTTAGGCCCAACCAATGGATTTTCGCACTTAGAGAACCTATCACGATTAATGTCGTTTGTGCCCTGAATACCACACAATACTCATTAAATACAACCGGGGTTTTGCAGATCCGAGACCAATGCACCATAAAACAACAACTAGTAACCATACAGAGCCATAATGTCTACCCATCAACTACCCGTTTATCCTTCATGCCTAATTTCAACATTAGCCAACTGATAGGATATAAAAAAGTTACTGCTGACATGAACACCACAATAACCAACACTTTACTTCCAGACATAGATGCTCTACAAGAACAAGTTTCAAAGGTTAAAGCTGCCATCGGTCAAACGTTTACAAATCACGACGCCCAGCAAGTCACCGTTGGCTACACATCGATGTTACTCGGGGTATCCCTGTTAATTGCTTTCATTATAACCTTGTCACGGTCACTCGTATATTAGATATAAATTCGATTTCGGGAAAAAAAAATAACCTCCACCGTCCTTCGGAAGCAAGGTCGATGGAGGTTGAATCACAATCACCAAGGAATTAATGATCTAAATTATGTTTGAATTGGTTAAGATAGGGTAACCGTTAGGATCGATAGGGAAATAGACTAGGCGACGAAATCTACATGCAACTAAGAGTGACATAATAATCGAAACATTCAGCACGATTCACGACTACACATTTGACACGATTCAGGACTACCGTATAAGATGCCATCACGACGATTCGTAGCACCACGAAACGATCCACAACACTCAAAATATATAGATACTTATGATACTACATGGAACTCACAAAGAGATGTCGGGGACAAATTCGATCACGACCAGACGGATTTTCAAATATGCGCAGATATGGGGATGGATCTGGTCCATATCTGATGCAGTACGCCGAGATTGACGCACGAACACGCGAGGCAACGCACAATGCAAGTTGTTCGCGCCGGCGGCTCCTGACCTGGGGCAACATCTGACCCAGATACGACGAGCATGTATCCAGCGAACTTTTACCACACCCGACATAAGCCAAATGGAAGGAAAACACAACGCGAATGGAATTCGGATATATATGAATGCATGAGCTAAGCCCCGCGAGTCAACCGAAAACTATTCCGAGCTGGTGAAGGAAATTGTAATCAACAAAGTCAGCCGAAAACTATTCCGAGCAGGTGAAAGAGATTGTAATCACTACCGCGTCAAGTCGCTCCTCGGATGGAGTTTATGAAACAAACACTACATTCGTAGCACTGTAGATGGGAAGATATATTTCCTCCCTTAAGAACGGCACGAGAAAGTAAAAGATTTACTTACCTGATGATCAGTTTTACTGGAACCGAAGCGAAAATAACACACCCGACACCAGTTGATGATTTTGACAATTCGATAAATGTCACCGGCTGTAATCATACAACTGACCGAGGAGCGAGTAGGGGAAAGTGAGATGTCCCAGATGATTGGATCGCGAGGTGAAAATGGAAAACTCAACTCGAGCGAAACTGAACCAGGGTGAATAGACTTAGCGGACCAGGGAAGTCCCGATAGTTTGGAAAATTTGCACTCCGACCAGACAAAGTGAAAGTCTTGGCTTTCTTTTCGAATTGAACTTGGTAAGGACGTAGTCGGATAGCGAGAGCTCGGAATAGGAAACTGATTGGCAATTATATTTTTACTTTACATGTCGACGAGGCAAAGGCGAGCGCTATAAAAGCTGGATGGGATGTGAATAGGCGGAAAAAAACGGTGGAGTGAAAAATAAACGAAGGTGTTACAATAGCTGGCGGATCAGGACGTGAACAAAGGAAGTTAAGGTGGAAGAATCGACTGCGCGTGACGACGGCGATTTCATCAGGGCCCCAGCGAGGGATTGTAGCCAGGGTTAGTTAATTTTTTATTGAATATTTGAAGTTGAACAGATATACCTAGGCTTAAGAAAAATTGCAACTAGATAGTAAGTAAATCGCGGCCGCAAGATTTAAAATTTGAATTAAGTGTTAGGTTGTTTCTTTGTGCAGAAATTTGGAATTCGAGTAAAATCTCATTTGTGATGTATTGAAAGTGAAGTGAAGATGTTTTTTTCCTCAAATTAATTCCGACGGTGTAAGTGGAGAATACGCGGAGGTAGGGCGAAAGCACGTCGCCCATTTCTCGCTTTGAGGCGACGGTGCCGTAGTAGATTCGGGTCGATTAAAGCGAGTGGCGCTCAAACCCACCCCTTTCTCCGAGAGCAGAGGCACCCGAAACTGCTGCCCTAGCGTCCCAGTCGGGGATGAAGAGTTTATGAGACGGTTTGAATTAAAACGGTAACAAATTGGCGCCCAACGTGGGGCCTAATAACGGCTAACGGTACGCGGAAAAATTTTACAAGCCAAGTCCCAAATTGTGGGAAGGCAGTTAGGCGCGTAAAATCGATAGTCATAGTAATTTTAAAGATAGATTTGGGAGTAATTCACGCGATAACGGCTGCAATATCACGATTTCGATGTTGATGGGAATATTCTTGAAGCTTGAATTCGTAAAAGTGGATAGAACTATTCTCATGATATTATCATATATCTATATCTATTTATCTTTTTGAAAACATAATATAAAAGAAAAACTATTTGAATTCTGGATTTGGTGAATCAAGGTGCGTGTCGTAAAGAAAAAATAAAAGGAACGTGTGTGAATGTATATAGGCGAACTATATGGGATTAATGGTGACTGAAGTGTGAGTGCGGAATAGAATAGTTTAGTTAGTAAGAGGCCGTTCTTTTCTAGGTTTTCAACGTAGAATACGTGGTTTGATCATAGCTCTTGAGTTCCAGGTGGGTGTTCGATTGTTAGGGAGGTATTTGGAGTTTCGCGAACTTTCAGGGAATATTTTGCTCGGGAGGGTTGTCTTTTCTTGGCGGTAAAAAGAATGAAGATCTTGGTAGATCGTCTGAGCAAAGACGAGCTCATTTATGAGCTCGCCATCCGCGGGTTTCCAGCAGACACCGTTGACGCTATGAGAAAGACGTTGAGGGCTACACTAAGGTCGGAGTCAGCATTGGATAGGTCTTATGTTGAACCCGACTATCCTTTCGAGTTTGAAGTAGACCACGCGGAGATGCTGGCTAAGGTGACCGAGATAGAGGACTTGGTTAACAGAGTTTCAGGCGATGGGGCGAGGTCGGAATTCGTGAAGGCGAAAGTGAAGACGGAGTTCGGTTTTCGGCGACTGGCCAATATGCGCGCAATCACTAAGGATCAGAAGGATAGCGTGAAGGAATTACGAAACAGGCTCATCCTGGCGATGGGGACACTGGTTGGAAAGACCGGAGATTCCACCGATGATGAGGGAGAGACAGGCGTTCACGAGCAGATGGTACCCGTGCAGAAGGAGGCAAGAGGAGCGAGCCCAGCGGAGGTGGCTAAATGGGGCATCAAATTCAGTGGAGATTCGTCGGGATCCATAAACGCCTTCCTCGAACGGGTCGAGGAGTTGCGTCAGGCAAGGGGCCTGTCGAAGCCGCAGTTGTTCAGGGCTGCCGTAGAGCTGTTCGACTCGCGGGCTTTGATATGGTTCCGCGCTAATCGGGATCTGGTGTCGTCGTGGGACGAACTTGTACGGGAGATGAAGGCGGAGTTTTTACCTCTGGATTACGAGGATCGCCTGGGGGAAGAGATAAGGAGACGGACGCAAGGGGAGGGTGAATCTATGGGGGTTTATGTCGCAATGATGGAGCGACTATTTAGCCGGCTGACAACTAGCTATACAGAAGAGGAGAAACTGCGCATATTGCGCAGGAATATAACACCATTCTATCAGCAACAGTTGTGCTTGACACCGGTGACGACAGTAGCTGAATTGGTGAGGATGGATCGCACTGTGGATGCGATGAGGGTGTCGGTGGCAGCATTTGTGCCACCCACGACACGATCCAGACGCTGTTTGGAGCCGGATTTGGCCTACGTGGGTGTAGAAAGGGTAGAGCAGGTGGCGGCGATGGCAGAACAGGGTCGAGTGAAATGCTGGAATTGCAGGCGAGATGGGCATGTATCGAGGGAGTGTCCTGAGCCGCGGCGGTGTTTCGGGTGTGGTCGGCAGGGGGTTATGCGAGCCACATGCCCTGTCTGCCGAGCGAGGGCGAACGAACAGGGGCCGCGGGCACGATCAGATCCACCGGCGGCGGGAAACGACCGACGTGCTCGCTAGGCGGTCGAGCGAGCACTTCAAAGAGGCCGCAACAGAGGGCATCCTCTTCGACGGTGGGTTACGCTCTAGCGAAGTGCAGCCAGGATAATCGTCCGCATCTGCAGGTGAAGGTGATGGGCATAGCGATGGAGGGCCTACTGGACTCGGGTGCAAGTCGCACGATTTTGGGGGAGAAGGGATGGGTTCGACTAAGGAGAAGAGGCGCAACCCTGACCCCGAACGAGATCGAAGAAGTGAGGCTGGCCAATGGGGAAATGTGCCCGGTGACAGGGACGGCGAGAGTGACGTTTGAACTCAACGGTGGTGGTCATGAGTTGGAGGTGCTGATGATCCCGTCGGTGCCACAAGAGTTAATATTGGGGATAGACTTCTGGAAATGCTTCGGAGTAGTCCTCGATATGAAGGGACAGCAGTGGACTTCGGTAGCCGCTGTAGAAACGATGCCGGGAAAGACGCTGCGGAGTTGGTCTCACCTGACGGCAGATGAAGCCAAGACCTTGTCGGAACTGCTGGAGGAGCAATTTGCGTTGATGGGGGATGGTCTGGGCTGCGCGAAGTCGGTATGCCATGTCATCAAGACAAAGGCACCACCGATCAAACAAAGGTATTATCCGGTTTCGCCAGCGGTACAAAAACAGATCAATGTGGAATTGGACGAGATGTTACGAATGGGGGTGGTGGAACCATCGACGAGCGCCTGGTCCTCTCCCATACTTCTGGTACGGAAGAAAGATGGATCCTTCCGATTTTGCGTGGATTTCAGGAAGCTTAATGCGGTGTCGGAAAAGGACGCGTACCCGATACCATATATCACGGCAACCCTCGATAAACTGCGTAACGCGAAGTATCTGTCGACCTTAGACATAAAATCGGCATATTGGCAGGTGCCAATGTCCAAAGAGTCTCAACAGTACACGGCCTTTACAGTGCCCGGAAGAGGTCTGTTTCAGTTCCGACGTATGCCCTTTGGTCTACACAATTCGGGGGCCACCTGGCAAAGATTAGTGGACACGGTTCTGGGGCCCACACTCGAACCCTTCGTTTTTACATATCTGGATGACGTGATTATAGTGACTGAAACGTTCGAGCGACATATGGAGGTCCTTCGAGAGGTGTTCGTACGGCTGAGAGAGGCGGGACTCAGGGTGTCCAAAGAGAAATGTCAGTTTTGTAGATCGAGGCTTAAATATTTAGGGTATGTGGTAGACGAAGAAGGCCTTCGCGTGGACCCAGAGAAAGTCCAAGCCATTAGGGATTTTCCTCGGCCAGGCTCCGTAAAGCAGGTCAGACAATTGCTAGGAATGGTATCCTGGTACCGTAGGTTCATCCCGGGTCACGCGACGATAGTGGCACCACTTAGTGACCTGTTGAAGAAGGGTCGTAAATTCACATGGTCAGACGAATGTGAGCGGGCGTTCGAGGATTGTAAACACAGACTCACGTCAGCTCCAGTATTAGCCTGCCCCGATTTTGACCTGCCTTTCAAGGTCCAAACGGACGCATCGGATGTAGGGATAGGCGCAGTGTTGAGCCAGGCACATCCAACGGGTGAAAAGGTGGTGTGCTATCTAAGTCGCGCGCTCTCGAAACAAGAACGGAAGTATTCAGCGACGGAAAAAGAATGTTTAGGGGTGCTATGGGCAATCGAAAAGCTGCGCCCATATATTGAAGGCACTCATTTCATCGTCATTACTGACCACCACTCACTCGTTTGGTTGAATAGGCTGAAGGACCCCACTGGTAGGCTGGCTAGATGGGCGGTTAGGCTCCAGCAATTTGACTTCGAAGTGGTTCACCGCAAAGGGAAGGAGCATTTGGTGCCGGATGCACTCTCCCGGGCAATTAACCAGGTAGACAGTATAGACACCTCACTGAAATTGGAGACGTGGTACGAGAAGATGTTGGACAACGTGCGAGGAGATCCAGGGAAATACTCAAACTGGAGAGCGGTGGATAACACCCTGTGGAAACAGGCAGAGGGGTCTAGGTTAGAGGCAGGAAACAAAACCGGCTGGAAAAGAGTTGTGCCGAGAGCTGAGAGGGGAGTCGTTCTCAACCGGTACCATGATGATCCTACAGCAGGACACATGGGAACTGACCGGACATTATCCCGAGTGGCGCAAACCTACTACTGGCCAGGGATGCGGGCGGACATTCGCCGATACGTGGAGAAATGTAAAATTTGCCAGGCATGCAAAGTCGAGAGGAGGGCACCGATTGGGTTGATGACCACCAGGGCCGGCGAGGCTAAAGACCCCTGGGAAATGATCTGTATAGATCTGGTGGGACCGCTGCCTAGGTCAAAGCGTGGCCACGTTTATATTTTGACAATATTAGACTACGTCACTAAGTTTTCGATCTTGCTACCAATGCGAACAGCGACAGCTTCAAATGCTTTCCGCCTACTGGAAGAAAACGTATTCCTGGTGTATGGTGTACCAAGGGTTTTGGTATGTGACAATGGCGTGCAATTTCGGGGCAAGCAATTTAAGTGTCCGGTGGAGGGTTATGGGGTACAGATTAGGTATACTGCGCTGTACCACCCCCAGGCCAACCCGGCCGAAAGGCGCAACCAAGATGTGAAGTGCATGTTGCGCTGCTATGCCTCGGATAATCAGCGCACATGGGACGAGTACTTGGCAAAGATTGCATGCGCTCTGAGAACCTATAAACACGAGGTCACCGGGTACTCTCCATATTTCCTAAATTTTGGGCGGGAGATGGTTACGTTTCGAGAGGAAACAGAACTGCCCGAAAGTGGGGATCGGAGTTTTAGCCCTCTACGGAACGCGAGAGCACTAGATGAAGTTCGACGAGAAGTGATCCAGAGGATGGGGCTGGTGGCTTCATCAAGTAAAAAACACTATGACCTCCGGCGGAGGACGGTAGATTTCCAGATAGGGGATAGCGTATGGAGAAGGAACTATGTATTGTCAGATGCCAGCAAACATTTTTCCGCCAAACTTGCTCCTGCGTTCGTTGGGCCTTATAAAATAAGGAAAAAGACTTCGGCATGGACCTATGAGTTAGTGGATGAGAGGGGGAAGTTTGCAGGCAACTGGCATGCGAAAGACCTTAAGCGGTATGTGGAAGGCAATTCCGAACTTGAATACAACTAGAAGTCAGCGACAGCGGAGACCGGCGGCCAAGTGCTGTGTTTTTTTTACCATAGGTTGTTTGGATAGGGTACTTTTAATAGCAGTAGGATTAGGGAGTTAGGGGCCTTGAATAGGTGCTAACTCAAGGACCAGATCGCGAGGTGTGACATATGGACTTTTGGCACTTAACGGATAGGCAAAAGATAGATTTTAGTTAAGAATAAGATAATAAATCGTTAGGATAATTGGGCGGTGGTGGCTAAATTAATTGGTAGCGAGTTTTCTCGGTGGTGAGAATAACAGATAAGTGGGTTATGTTGGTGGTGGGACTTTGAATAGTTAGGTAAGCGAAACATAGTGTAATTGGTGGAGGGTAGCGTAACTAATAAGGGCTAAGGTTCAAAAGTCTTTCTGGTGGGGATGTAGGATCTAGCAAGTAGCTAGCCAAAGAGTTAGGATGCGTATAGTGGCAGATAAATGCGCCGGGGGGTCGGCGAATCAGATAGTAAAGCTATGGTAGAAGAGCGAAGGATAAGCGGCCCTGATAGGAGGTGCAGTTGTTGGAATAGTTAATGATTAGTAGTAGATTGGCAATGAATGCATATTGAGGGTTAGTGTATGAGAACGAATTAGTGGAAAAAAATGTGCATATATATGAAATAAATACCGATATCTTGGTCGTGGTGATTATTTCCTCCTTGGTATTTGTTTTTTTGCTTCCTTCCATCTTCCTCGCGTACTTTTTTTTTTCTGCAATTCATCTTTTTCCCCCTTCTGCGTTCATTATAGTGGTGGGAATCCGTATGATACCGTAGAGCACCCTAAAAACGAGTTCGAAGAGCATTAGAATTTTTGTTGAAAATGATAAGAATAGAGCCATGTACGCAAAAGAGTATGCTTGAGTGTCAAGGCGAGAATGAGTGTGGTATGATATAGTGACCAGAAATTCAGAATTCAAGTACCGAGCGAGGTGACGCGAAACGATTTAAGTCGGTTTTCGGGTATCTGATGTTAGTTGAGAATTTTGAAGCGCGGTATATTGAGCGGAAATGGTCGAGAATTTCTATGAAATTCTCTGAAGAGAGGGGGGTGTCACGGTCACTCGTATATTAGATATAAATTCGATTTCGGGAAAAAAAAAATAACCTCCACCGTCCTTCGGAAGCAAGGTCGATGGAGGTTGAATCACAATCACCAAGGAATTAATGATCTAAATTATGTTTGAATTGGTTAAGATAGGGTAACCGTTAGGATCGATAGGGAAATAGACTAGGCGACGAAATCTACATGCAACTAAGAGTGACATAATAATCGAAACATTCAGCACGATTCACGACTACACATTTGACACGATTCAGGACTACCGTATAAGATGCCATCACGACGATTCGTAGCACCACGAAACGATCCACAACACTCAAAATATATAGATACTTATGATACTACATGGAACTCACAAAGAGATGTCGGGGACAAATTCGATCACGACCAGACGGATTTTCAAATATGCGCAGATATGGGGATGGATCTGGTCCATATCTGATGCAGTACGCCGAGATTGACGCACGAACACGCGAGGCAACGCACAATGCAAGTTGTTCGCGCCGGCGGCTCCTGACCTGGGGCAACATCTGACCCAGATACGACGAGCATGTATCCAGCGAACTTTTACCACACCCGACATAAGCCAAATGGAAGGAAAACACAACGCGAATGGAATTCGGATATATATGAATGCATGAGCTAAGCCCCGCGAGTCAACCGAAAACTATTCCGAGCTGGTGAAGGAAATTGTAATCAACAAAGTCAGCCGAAAACTATTCCGAGCAGGTGAAAGAGATTGTAATCACTACCGCGTCAAGTCGCTCCTCGGATGGAGTTTATGAAACAAACACTACATTCGTAGCACTGTAGATGGGAAGATATATTTCCTCCCTTAAGAACGGCACGAGAAAGTAAAAGATTTACTTACCTGATGATCAGTTTTACTGGAACCGAAGCGAAAATAACACACCCGACACCAGTTGATGATTTTGACAATTCGATAAATGTCACCGGCTGTAATCATACAACTGACCGAGGAGCGAGTAGGGGAAAGTGAGATGTCCCAGATGATTGGATCGCGAGGTGAAAATGGAAAACTCAACTCGAGCGAAACTGAACCAGGGTGAATAGACTTAGCGGACCAGGGAAGTCCCGATAGTTTGGAAAATTTGCACTCCGACCAGACAAAGTGAAAGTCTTGGCTTTCTTTTCGAATTGAACTTGGTAAGGACGTAGTCGGATAGCGAGAGCTCGGAATAGGAAACTGATTGGCAATTATATTTTTACTTTACATGTCGACGAGGCAAAGGCGAGCGCTATAAAAGCTGGATGGGATGTGAATAGGCGGAAAAAAACGGTGGAGTGAAAAATAAACGAAGGTGTTACAATAGCTGGCGGATCAGGACGTGAACAAAGGAAGTTAAGGTGGAAGGATCGACTGCGCGTGACGACGGCGATTTCATCAGGGCCCCAGCGAGGGATTGTAGCCAGGGTTAGTTAATTTTTTATTGAATATTTGAAGTTGAACAGATATACCTAGGCTTAAGAAAAATTGCAACTAGATAGTAAGTAAATCGCGGCCGCAAGATTTAAAATTTGAATTAAGTGTTAGGTTGTTTCTTTGTGCAGAAATTTGGAATTCGAGTAAAATCTCATTTGTGATGTATTGAAAGTGAAGTGAAGATGTTTTTTTCCTCAAATTAATTCCGACGGTGTAAGTGGAGAATACGCGGAGGTAGGGCGAAAGCACGTCGCCCATTTCTCGCTTTGAGGCGACGGTGCCATAGTAGATTCGGGTCGATTAAAGCGAGTGGCGCTCAAACCCACCCCTTTCTCCGAGAGCAGAGGCACCCGAAACTGCTGCCCTAGCGTCCCAGTCGGGGATGAAGAGTTTATGAGACGGTTTGAATTAAAACGGTAACAACCTACATCCGGCTTCGCAACCAGCTCAAATCGAAATATGCAATACCCACACCAGCACCAAGGCACCAACGCACCATAGCAGACACGGACAGATTCCGATTTGACACTCCCTGCTAAATACCTAGATGCAGCGGGGGAGGATGTTTAGTTTCACATAGCTTGAAGCAAATAGAATAAGTCTATATTGCATAATTGTAAAGTTCAATGTTTCTCGCTACCCAAAATACAAAGTTCAATTGTGCATGCATACATTAAATCAGCATAAATTGATTAGTCAATCTGTTTTGTGAACTCTTATGAACCGATACAATTATTTAGCTTACATACATTGATCAGCATAAATTGACCAATCACCTCAATATTTTGTGAAAAATATTATTTGCTGACATGTGGCTGATTTTTTTTGTGTGGTTTAAGTGCCGGTTACGCTAAGTTACATTTGTAGGTTCACGGTTGATGTACCGTAGAACCAATTTAGAGACTAGGTATAAGAACCTTAGTCTCGCCTATTAACACATGGCCACAGCCTTATGTTCCAAGGACATAAATCTTTCATGGCGAAGACAAAGTACAAAAAACACCTCACGTTAGAGTTGGGTCGTATTCGGATTTTCACATACTAGGTATTCCTTGTACGAATACAAAAAAATATCTGTTCCAAATACCTGTTCCAAAAATACTAGCTAATATATTTTGAAGTATGTACATATATACACAAGTACATAAGATTTGCAGTGATGTAATGAAACGGTATATGCCCTCCCCCTTCCACCAGACTAAAGTTCCCAGGCTAAAGTGGTGATGGTGCAGTTGACCGTGAAAGGATACCGAGAGCCATTAGTCCGTGCAGCTTGTCCGTAACTTTCCAATGGGCGGTCACTTATTTGGCAAGTATTTCTCCAATCTTGGAGCCATCTAAGGGAAAACAATCAATTAATCAATTTAATCTGATTTTCATTTTTTTTATATTCACAAAACACCTCCTATATTCGTTCAAATTACCAATGTCAAAAAATTTACTAAGATAGGACAAACTAATCCTGTTGCCATCTTTATGACTTTTCATCGATCGATCCCTGATATTAAACTTTTCCTGGCTAATCTAAAACAGTCGGTTTTCCACTTCGCCTCACTGAAGCATGAAGTTTGTCGAAAATTTTATTAAGAAATGATAAAAAAAAATCTAGCGTCTATTAAACATGCACCCACTTGGGGGCCAACCTCTTCGGTAAGGCTGGACATGAGTCACAGCCCCGGTAGGGTTGGAGTGCAGTCACGAGGAGGGCTTTAGCACAACCGGAGAAGCCAACTGGCGAACCAAAAAGGATCTCAACATTTTTAGTGCTACTTTCAGTTTTTCCGGCGGATCTCATTTTGCCGTATCTTAGGAACTAGGCCGCTTTTTGCCAGATTTGTATGGAAATTTCGCCCGAAACAACTCAGAAAGGTCCCCGAATTAATGCTAGACCAAAAAAAAATTTTTTTTTTTTAAATAATGGTCGTTTCTGCCTAATTTCCCCCATCAAAAATTTTTTCTTCCTTGAAATATCACTAATATACTCCCTGACCACTTTCAATCACCGAAAGCGCTGCAAAGGCAGTTTTTGCCAAACTATGGCCAAAAACCCCTTACTCCCCTACAAAACCGAAATTATTGTATCGCAGTAATAGGTCTTGGCCCGTTATGTCCCAAACCACTCTAACCCAAAATTAGCCGATTTTGTCCGATTTCAGCTACTTTTGCATTATAAACTTTTTGAATAATTGAATAAAATACTTGCAAGTCCGAAAATACTCGCAAGTACGAAAATACTCGTTACGAAAATACTCGATACGAAAATACTCGATACGAACATACGCGATACGAAAATACTTGGAAGTAAAGTTGGCGGAGAGTATATTAGTGATATTTTAAGGGCGGAAAAATTTTTGATAGGGGAAATTGGGCAAAACGACCATTTTTTCCAAAAAAATTTTTTGTCTAGCATGTATTTGGAGACCTTTTTGAGTTGTTTCGGGTGAAATTTCCATTCAAATCTGTGAAAAAGCGGCCTAGTTTCTAATATATGGTGCATATTAATATTAGGATACTATTACGTCACTGTTTGATTGAAATGAATCAAATAGACGAAATTTATTGGGTAAATTTTTGATAACATGTATAGTTCACAAAAATACTCGTACCTAGTATTTTTGAATTTCGTACTAGGTACTGGCTGTTCCAAAAAAAATACCTGTTCCATATACCTGTTCCAGTATATACGCTTCATCTCTACCTCACGTTTCAATTGCAGCAACAGAGTCCGCACAAAATTTCCTCACGGTTTTAATCAAAAAGAGACATTCATTTCGAGCTCGTCAGAGAATTCTGTGTGAAATTTTTTGGTCTACTAAGCGTTACGAGAAAGAAGACGCCTATCTACATCTTTAGAACGACTCTCCTTTAAAGAACTAAACGCAACACAGGAGAATCTTATTTGGCTGATTCAAAAAAGAAAATTTTCTGACGAGCTAAAATACTTGAAGCAATTCAGTGAAGTACTTAAAGGCAGCCCTCTTTCGACATTGACACCATTTATCGACGAAAAGCTTATAATAAGAGTTGGAAGAAGACTGGAAGCGATGACATTTAGCTATGGAGCCAACCATCAATTGATCATGCCTTATCCTAGTTTATTAACCGAGGCCCTTCTACTTGACATACACAAGGAAAATATGCATGTCGGAGCTCAGATATTACTGGTTCTTGCCCGACATTGGATATGGCTAATAAGAGGCAAAACACTAACACGATCTGTTATTCGACTTTGTATACAATGCAACAGATTCAAGCCCAAACTATTGTATAAAATGACAAACCTCCCCAAACACAGACTACAGCCATCAAGACCATTTCTGAATAGTGGGGTTGATTTTTGCGGCCCAATTGAAACACATTTCAAGATACGCGGCAAACGACCACAAAAATCTTATATTGCAGTATTCGTTTGTTTTGCAACTAAAGCAACTCACCTTGAATTTGTATCTGACCTCATAACTCAAGCACTTCTTAGTAGTATGGATGTCACTTTTGTATACTTTTAACATTACGCGAGTAAGAAACGGGAGATCAAAAGTGTCATGATTTTAATTGAAACGCCCACCGTTCTTTAGATATGGAAAGTGTCATAAGCTAAAGTTAAGCCTGTTTTTCATTTTTCGATCGCCGCGTATGAGTACAGAGAATAGATAGATTGCTGATTGGGTGGGACGAATAATTGGCGAGTGCGAAACATGTAGCAGAATCAAGACAGCTACAGGTGTGAGGGAGCGAAACATGCATTTGAGTCGAGAAGCAATATGCAGAAAGGGGTTTAGCAAGTATTCAGTTAGCATGGGTACCTGTTTCCCGATGACGACGATTCTGCATCTTCGATGTAAGAGCCAATCATAACCAGCTGTTGGAGCTTGTTTGTTTGGGTATGTTTTTGATTTTTGCCGGCTGGTAGAACAAGTGTGTCTGAGCACGTGTTAGTTGCCTATGGGTTAGGTCAGTTACATACAAGTTTATGAATACTTTTTCATAAACTGATACTCAAACTCGATTTTATTGGTATTATTCAATTTGTATGAATGATTTTTTAATGCGTGCGAGTAGACACAGTTTTTGTGTGCATTATCAGATGCTGCTTTTAATAATACCATGCAGATAAACAGTGTGTATTTTTTGTGCGGATGGGAACGAGATCCAAAACGGAATGGATAATAATACAAAGGTAATATGCAAGCTTGATCAATGCATTTGGTCGATGTAATCTTTGACTTGGGGTGTGCTTGTAGCATATGCGTGTGCGATGAATGAAAATATGTTGTGTTAATGGTTGGATTTGAGTTATTTGGCCTTGATCGTGAAAATATAAGATATGAATGCAAACACAAAAGATATGCAAACACAGAGTGGTTGTATTTTCTTTGTGATATTTAGATAGTGTGTGGGGGTGGGAATTTTAGATAAATTAAACAGTTGTTTGTATTAGTGGCAATAATCTTTATTGGTTTTTTATTGTTACAAATTTATATTGAAATAAAATTGTTTGTTGATATTTTACATGGAAAAATAATTGCATATTGAAACAGCTTCACATATAACTCCAACAAGAAAAAATCCGAGGCCAACACATTTCAATAGGTTGTAGAGGCAGTGCTCTATTCTGGAACATTTTTTTGGTGTAATAGGTGTATCGTAAGGCCCACAGACGTCTTTAACGTTGGCGTAGAAACATTCCGGTTATCATCTCAAGTGTTCACTCTCGACATCGGTAGGTGCATTGAATGCATCCATGGTGACCGAACAGAAGTAACATCTGACCTGGTCTTTTATGTTTGTGTAAA
>OZ022264.1:191194953-191199953 GCA_963978885.1 Nemotelus pantherinus
GGTGGCAAAAGGTTAAATAGACGAGGAGCAACAATGCTGTAAAAGTGACTAAAGTGTGATTTATTGCAAATGGGAACTATCACTAAATTTCTAGTGTTAACCCGTAGATTAGCTGAATCATAAACTCTTGGTGTTTGATATCCTGAGTTCTCGAAGAAAATTCGTAGAACCTTAAAAAAATACAAATGCCTTAATGGAAGTGTACCTGTGCTTGAAATAGATTAAAACTTGGCGTTCTGCGGTGAACTTTGAAAATAATTCGAACGGCATGTTTTTGTTTAACAATCAATGGTTCCAGTTTATTAAAATGTGTACCTCCCCAGCAGCTTAATCCATATTGTAGTTTAGACAAAAACAGACAGTTGTAAACTAGTTTTAGAACTGAAAAGGGGCAATATAGGCTTAGGTGATACAATTGTCTGACCAAATTGTTAAAATACGCTTTCAGATACACGGTGTGATCTCTCCAATTTAATTTGGTGTCAATTAACACTCCCAGATACTTAAAACTATCAACTCTTTCAATATCAAAGCAGTATGGAGAACAACTCGCATTTTGGTCAAAAGAATAAAAAACCTCATCTTCAGCTCTCATTGGTGAAAAAAGATATTTTAAGCAGGTTGGGGCGTGGAAAGTCAAATTCAAGTCAACACAAACTGATCTCACTAGGTTAAATATCATATATTTTGTCTTGTCACTCAGCCTTAGTTTATGGACACTGAACCAATATCTTAAAATTTCAAGGTCGTGGCTCATTTTGACATATGTTTCAAAGTAATTGAAACTGGAGTAGGACAGGACAGCGTCATCTGCAAAAGCTGTAATTTTCCCATAAAAGTTTTCAGAAAATAGTGAATTTATGAAAATCAGAAATAATACTGGAGACAAGACCGAGCCTTGAGGAACTCCAATATTTAGGGTCGTTGCAGAACTCAAGATGTCATTTATTTTAACTTTCTGCTTACGATCGCAAAGAAAAGAATGAAACCAATCCAAAACATTATCCCTTATTCCTGCACTATAAAGTTTTTGCAGTAGGATGGAATGATCGACCAGATCGAAAGCTTTAGTAATATCAATAAATAATGCTGCGGGAATTTTGGACTCGTTTATAGCACTATAAATTTCGTGACAGAATTTAAGTAAGGCACTTTCTGTGGATTTTCCTGACGTAAAACCAAACTGACAGTCGTTAAAAAACTTAATTTTATTTAAAAACGTCACTATCCTGCGTTTGACACCTTTTTCAATAATTTTTGAAAAAACAGATAGCAGGGATATGGGTCTATAATTGCCTAAACTAGTTTTATCGCCTTTTTTATGTACAGGTACTACAACCGCGAGTTTTAGTGCGTCCGGGAAAATCCCCCTCTGGATACTAAAATTAAATAAGAAGCACAGAATGTCGGAGATTTGAAAAACAATTTGTTTTAAAATTTTGCTGGATATTCTATCATAAGAAGATGAAGCTGACGACTTTAGTGACATAATAATTTTGTAGATTTCCGAAGATGAAAAATCCTCAAAAAATAGGCTATTCAACGAGGAGAATTCCCGGCTGGAGAAAACATTAACAGAAGATGGACTTAAAACTTCGGGGTTGCCGAAATTGAAATTATTTGCAACAGACGAAAAGTAATCATTAAATAAATTAGCAACATCTAAAGGATCAGAAACAATGGAATCATTAACAGTTATGCTGGAGATATTATCTTTTTTGTTTTTACTTAGAATTTCATTTACGATTTCCCATTCTTTTTTTACATTCCCTAAATTTGAGGCAAGTTTGCTGTTGAAATAATTTGCTTTACAAGCAGCGACATCAAGATTGATTTCGCAACAAAGTCTTTTATAATATATTAGAAGCCTTGTATAATGTGGGTGTTTTTTAACTTTAAAGCTTAGCAGGTTTTTTTTCTTGATTTTCTTAAGAAGCATAAAATTCATCCACGGCTTTAGTGGTTTAAATTTATTAGAGCGACTGCTACGGCTGCAATTTGAAATGTGACGCTCTAAGATGCAAAGAAAGCGGTCAAAGGCTGTAGAGGGATTATCAGCCAAATATACTTCCTCCCATATCTCATGATCTAAGGCTGTTTTCAGAGATTGGAAGTCAATGTTTTGGCGTGGAATGTAATTCTGTCCAACTCGTCCATTTCTGTTACAATTTAGCTGAATTAAAATTAAACTATGGTCCGTAATATGCAGATTGTGAACCGCGGACTTGTAGAGGATAGTATTGTTTTTGTGCAGCCTCAGATAAATATGGTCTAGACAAGATTTTGAAGCATTCAATTCACGACTGGGTTCAGTAATTAAAGATTCGATACCGTAGGACGCCAGATTTGAGATTAAGTAGTCAGATTCTGAACTATTCGATAAAATATTGACATTAAAATCTCCTAGGAGTATTACATTTTTATTAGTTATTGATTCTAAAAAATTTGAAAACTCATCGGTAAAAACACCACAGCTAAATTTATGAAGTCTGTAGACACAGATGAACACATAAGTGGAACCAGCAATTACACAGTTTAGTGATAGAAGATCGCATGAGGTTAATCTGATATTATGAATATCACACTTAAGGTCATTCTTAAAAAATACAGCTACGCCTCCAGCAGAGTACGAATCATTACACGTAGCAGAAAAATTATAGCCAGGGATATGAAAGTCAGATATTTCGGAGTTTTATATCCAAATTTCAGACAAAAAGATTAAATCAGGAATATGATCCAAACTAGCCATATGTGACACAAAAAGATCAAAATTTTTTTCGCAAGCTTCTAATGTTTTGATGAACGGCTGAGAAGTTTGCGTTGATATCATCGTATGGATGCTCAACACAAAGGCAGTTGAAAGAGTTAGAGTCAGAAAAGGAAGAAGGACTGGCAGTATCAAATAATGACATAGTAAATGAATATTTAAATGTTTAAAATATCTTGTCGACTCCTTACTATAATTGGGGAATCTCCTTCTTTTTTTCTGACTAGAATGGTTGAATCCTTAACCCACACATATTTGCATTTGTTTTTTTGTTTTAAAAGTTTTGCCTCTCTTAGCAGTGATCTGTTATAGCTAGTCAATGAATCGTTTATGTAAACGGGATTGTTTTTATGACTATCACCAAAGATATCAGCCTTCAGTTTTATTTTCTCAGACCGCATCTTGTTCATTACCTTCTTTTTTGAAGAATATGATGAAAATTTAACACAAACCACTTTCAGCGAATCGGTATGGTTTGTTTTTTTACGAAGCAGCTGTCTTTGTTGTTTTCGTACCTCATCCTCCATTCCATTTTATTGTTATAGGTCCAGCATAATCAATTCTTGTGTGCTCGAAAGGGTTTGATGGCCGAACTCGAGCTGATGGCAGTGCTCCCATTAATTGATGATTTGGTTTTGCAGTTATCTTGAAACACGTAAGGCAACTTCGAATTTAATTCTTTGCAAGTGAGGAGCCACCAAATATGCAATATTCAAGTCGTGAAGTTGCAAGTGTTAACTGTATGCCACCATGCATTGTTTGGAGATGGGCCTGTTTAATGAGCAGTTGTGCTAGTTTCCCTTTTGGTATGATTGCTGAATGCTTCGTGTTTTCTCCCACCAATGCGAAGTGTAGCCTGCCGCCCACCCTGAGGATACCTTCAGAGTCTAGCCATGGAGTGAGCAATAGGATGTTGCTTGATTTAGATATAGGTTTCGTATTTTGAAGATGCTGAATTTCTTCCCCGTAAGCATGTTGTTGTGCTAGCTTTATGCATCTGTCATGAGACAGTTTGAGTTTCTTAGTTGACAAGCTCCCACTGAGATTATCTGTAGGTTTATGACAGTTGTGGATGAACCACAGGCAATATGCTAGCACCCTGTTCAGCTTAGTGAAGCTTGGGCACCGAAGAAAAATGTCTGGTTCATTCGTTGTCTTTGTGGAAATGAGTGTAACCGCTCGCTCTTCCAGTTCTTTATCTTCGAAGTTGTAGACTTCAGTCCGATTTGATTTAATATCCAGTTCACTCAGCCATGGTGGTCCATTCCACCATAATGAAGATGTTATCAATTCGGTGGGACATAAACCTAGCAACACGGCAGGGTTTTCGTGGCTTGCAACGTGACTCCATGCAGCTGGGGATGACTCTTGCTGTATTGCGAAATTTCTCAGGTAGTCAGCACTAAATTTTAGCATAAAAAGACGGTAGAATTAATTGAATAAAGTAGTTATTGCCCAGCAGCAAAACATCAAACATTGTTTTAATCACAAGCAAGGTTGCTTCATCGAACCCTAGACAATATATATATATATATATATATATATATATATATATATATATATATATATATATATATATATATATAAATATATATATATATATATATACATATATATATATATATATATATATATATATATATATATATATATATATATATATATATATATATATATATATAATATATATATATATATATATATATATATATATATATATATATATATATAATATTATATATATAAAAATTAGAATTTAATTCAAAATATTTTTTAATGAAAATGTTTTTTTAAATTTTAAATATTTGTATTTATGTTATTCTTAGTTATTCTTAGTCTAACTTAAAGTTCAATTAACAAAGAAAATTTCACTATTTTTGCCTGCTGCTTCTTTTGGTGTTATTTTTTTATATTTTTCCGGCCCAACGTTTATTTATTATGGACTAGTGGTATTACTTAGCCTGTACCGCAGCTACACCGATTTTCCATGTATTTCATTTTCTTGCCCGATATTTACATTTCGAGGATAATCTGCTGTCTGCTTCAGTGTCTATCGGTCTTTGAGAAATCTACATATTCAGTGTCATTCCACATATTTTTTGTGCTGGCGAATATAATACACGGTAAACAAAAAAAAAAAACGGTTAGTGTGTTTGCAGGCATTCAATCAAGTAAATTTATCATCATACTTGTGATTAAACTGATGAATAGCATTCCCTTTTTTTAGTTAAAT
>OZ022264.1:191204953-191267453 GCA_963978885.1 Nemotelus pantherinus
CAGAAACAATAGAAACAATGGAATCAGCATTCGTCAATATTGAATTCGTGAAGCGGCTAAGCGGTGACCAGAGGTGGCCAAGAGGTCGGTCGATAGAAGTCTCGCCTGAAAGACGGATATTTAATTCGAATGCGGTAAACCCAAGTGTTCCGCGGAGAGTTACAAAAATATTTTTTTTTCTGTATTGAAGGAGCCCGGGAACAACAAGCCGCGGTGCATAAAATTAGTGAATTTGTGTTGCGTTTTCGGTGGTAATAATCCACAAGTGGATCGTGCGCCGTACCGCCACCCTCATTTTGGCCTATTGTTCATGTCACGCACATAGCTCGAAGCTGTGAGAATCTGAAAACAATGAAAACGTAATCCATTACTGACCGCGTGCATAGGATCAGTGCTTCTTTTTGTACAATCTAATTACTTAGGCATCAAAAGCAATATCGTGTTACGCGACCAACTCAGTGAACGGTTGCTCAGAGTGAAATGTCCGTGCGCTGCCATCGTCATTTAAATTGAAATAATGTATCGTCTTACCTTGTTCTAAATTAAATGAAAACGAATGTCAGGTCGACCAATTATGATTCGAATGCAAAATCTTTTCATTTGCTTCATGGGTGATAATGTGATCCGATGTGCTTAACGTTCCGCTCATAATAATTATATCACTTCGGTCACCACATTTATTCGGTTAAATGCTCCACGTTGCAAGTAATCAAAACCATGATTTTACAGTAGCGTATGTTACGATTGGTGGGGGAGTTTCTCTTTTTTCCGACCAATGGAATTACAACGCAAAGGCTGAACTTCTACCGCTTATGGATCTCTACCACGGGTCATATGACAGAAAATTGCGCGATATCCGCTTGAAGATTGGATACGAGATGTGCATTGGCCTCATTCTACGTAAACTTATTTACTCTACAGGGATCGTCAAGAATACAGCATGTGGAAAAATTAAGTGTCTTTCGTAAGCTTCCTATCAAAATGGTACGTTATACAACATTTGCTTTTATGTACCTCAGTAACTCCGCCGATCACAAGTCTAACTTGTGATATGCCGGTCCCAAGCCCGGAGAAAGGAGGAGGGTTTGAGGCAACGAGGTAACTCTATCCTCAGTAAAATGTGTATAATTGCAGTCTGATGGCTGTAGTAAGCATGAGGATGAAACCTAAGGATTTTATCTCTGCAGGTGGCAGCCAGACTGAGTCTGGAAATCCACCCGTGCTGGGCGTGCTCAGCACGGCAGGGGCTCGGATTCTGCAGGCCCCAACCTCATGTATGACTGCAATGGAGGACCCTGGTTGCAGTGGAAGCTCACAGGTTACCTTCGTGGAAGACTCCATGGCCAGCAAGTTTTCGGACTTGCTGATAGCATCCCCCCTGATCACAGGCTGGAAGTCAGCTGGAAGTCCGACTACGGCCGTACCAGGGAAAAGATATTTCTTCCCGAATCCTCACATAAGAGGAGAAGAGATGCATTAGGGGAGGTAACTCCGACTAGTGCAAATGAGACGCCCGCGGGCAGTACAGATAGTAAGAGTGTTCATTCCTCTGAACTCTGGAAACCTGTGGAGGCTCTCAGTCGCAGACAAAGTAGGAAACTGCGCAAAAGGGGTAAGCTGCCGGCGAAGGCTGACAGAGAGACAAATGCAGTATTAACTGTAGGTGTTTCCCTGGAGACTGGATTTCAGGCAGCGAAACCTCTGAGGCGACCTGGGCTAGCGAAAGAAAGGTTGGCTGGTGATGCAAAGGTCGCATGTTCGGAGCAGAAATGTTCTGGACCGGTGGCTGGATGCAAAGCTACGCCGACTGGACTTTGTAAACCAGAGATAGCTCAAGAAATCGATGATTCCTGATGCAAATCGGGATTCAGCGACGACGCTGAAAGGTAAGGAGGAACCGGTTACACCGAAGATCTCCCAGCCGGCCAGCACAGATGCCAAATCTGCCATCGGTGGCGCACGAAAGAGACGCAAGGTTGAGGCGAAAGCGGATGCCTGCGTCTCCGAGCGCAAGGTACCGAAAGGTGCCGCAAAGGTAGGGCAGAGAACGTATGCAGAAGCTGCGTCTTCTTCGCTGATTGTTGTGATAGGTGTGTCTGGCAAGGGTGGCAAGCTGACCGAAGGTCAGTGCGCTATCCTTAAAAACGAACTGTGGCGAGAGATAGCGGAGTCCGGACCAGTTTACAACTTCACGCAAGCGAGGTTTGTGGACGGTCACCTCCAAGTCGCCTGCTCCAATCAAACATCTAAGGAGTGGCTCACACAGATCGTTCTTAAATTGGGTACTGGCAGTCGGCCCAAATTTACCATTTTGGACTCCGAACTAGCCAAACCCTGTTATGTCAGTTGTTGGATCCCTGGTCCTCGCAAGAGTGCAGGTGACATCACTGGCATGTTCGGCAAACTGAATCCGGGCATCGATGCGAAACACTGGATCATCAAGTACATGAATCCCAGGAAGAATCCCACCACAGGTGAAAATGGTTTCAACCTGGTGATCGTTCTTGACCAGAGAAGTTTCTCGATGCTAAGAGACAGGTACCGGATGGTGCTGAGCTACTTCTTGTGTACGGTTAAATTTGACCAAATCAGGAAGTGGCGAGGCACGAACTTTTGTGACTGTCTATGGACAGATCTCCAGAGCAAAACGCAGAGATCCAGTGGAAATTCTCTCCTATAGAGTTTCTTTCACTGAGATCACGCGGACATTGTCTAAGGGTCCCTACAAAGGGATACAAAGATTTAAACTCCGGACGTTTCTGTGCCTGAAGGTATAAGATTTGTCCAGATCAACTTGCGGCGTGCCAAGGCTTCGTCTTATCTTTTGAGGGAAAAATTTACAAAACTGCAAGCTTCCCCCTACATTGCACTTGTACAGGAACCGTGAGTTCGAGGCGGTAGGATCTCCAGACTCAGTCCAACCACGGGGGCCAAGATCTTTTATGATGAAAGATCAATACGGCCGAGGACTTGTGCTCTGGCTTCCAATCTGCTTGATGCCACCATGCTCAGACAGATTTCAAGCCTGTCAGCGGTCGTCGTACAATACCGAGAAAATGGTAGGCTTAAGCGCACGATAGTTGCCTCAGCTTACTTTCCCTTTGACTCCTAACTCCCACCGCCGATACAGGAGACCTGGTCTTGTATGCTGAATCGGAGAGACTTGAACTTGTGGTGGGCTGCGATGCCAACTCCCAGCATACCAGCTGGGGCAGCAACAAATGTAACGCCAGGGGTAAAAGTCTCTTTGATTTTATAACTTCTGCCGGGCTGATGATTTTAAACACTGGGACTACTCCCACATTTGTCACCCCAACCAGAAGAGTGGTCATTGATGTATCGCTATGTTCATCTGGAATAGTTGGATCAATGACTGGATGGAATGTATCAGATGAGGATTCACTCTCTGATCATCGCTACTTGGTGTTCTCTTTAGCCACGGATCTAACACCCGTAGTGGAAAGAAGAAACCCAAGAAACACTGATTGGCCTAAGTTCAATCAGCTTCTTGCAGACAGAGCGTGTCCTAGTGGTAGGATAAAATCGCCAAAGTCAATAGAATCCCGGTTGAGCACTCTGAATAGAGACCAAATGAGTAGTTATGAAGAGGCCTGCCCGATCAATAAGAGCAGATGTGGCAAGACGGTTCCCTGGTGGAATCGGGAACTACAGAAGCTTAGGAAAAGTACCGGGAAAATTCTCAACAGAGCTTGTAAGAGCAACAATGAGGATGACTGGATCGCCTACAGAACTTTGCAGAGACCGTATAAAAAGCTGGTGAGGACCTCTAAGATGAAATCATTTAGATCTTACTGTGGGAGACTGGAAGGCACACGGGAGACGTCTAGGCTTTGCAAAGTCCTAGAGAAGGATCAATCAGCTAAGCTAGACTCTCTAAAACGCTCGGATGGTGATTTTACCAAGTCCAAAAAGGAGTCATTGCAGACTTTACTTGGGACTCACTTCCCGGGAGCTCCGGTGATTGAGTCGCAGAAGGCAAATGCGCCTGTGACCGAAATCCCTGCTCTTCGCAGCAGTAGGAAGTGCTGGTACACAACTAGATCTGTGGTCACTAGTGAAAAGGTCAGGGATGCAATCATGTCTTTTGAAAATTTCAAATCGCCAGGCTTGGATATCTATCCGGTTATGCTTAGGGAGGGAATTGACCACTTGGGGGCAGACCTGAGAGAAATCTTCTGGGCATGCCTTTCCTTGGGGTATGTTCCGTCACCTTGGCGAGAGGTTAAGGTAGTTTTTATACCTAAACCGGGGAGAGATGACTATTCCGATCCAAGGAACTTTAGACCGATCAGCTTAACTTCGTTTATGTTGAAATGCCTAGAGAGACTTGTCGAACGACACATACGTACTACAGCGCTTAGGTTTAACCCTTTGAATGATGAACAACATGCGTACCAGCGAGGAAAATCATGCGAGTCGGCCCTTCATTCTTTGGTGGCCAGAGTTGAGGGAGCGATCTCTAATGGTGAGTAGGCGTTGGGGGTATTTGTGGACATTGAAGGGGCCTTTGATTGCGCGCCCTTCGTGGAACTATGTGATGCTCCGAAAGGTCATGGCGTCGATGATGTCTTAGTTAGGTGGATTCATGCCATGCTGACGCAGAGATGGTTGCTGGCGGAAGCTGGATCCGATTGCTACTTAAGAACAGAGGCGGCAAATGGATGCCCTCAAGGGGGCGTCCTGTCACCGCTCCTGTGGAGTATGCTAGCCGACTCGCTGCTTAACGAACTGCAACAAGAAAGGCTGCACGCACAGGTTTATGCTGATGACGTGGCCGCACTGGCTGTCGGTAAAGATCTGAATGTGGTATGTAGAAATACACAGCGTGCATTGGATCTGATCAGCTAGTGTTCGAGGCACGGCCTAACAGTGAATCCTGATAAGATGAAACTTGTTTTGTTTACCAGGAAAAGAAAACTGAGAGGACTAGTGCTTCCAAACATGAAGCGTGTAACACTTCAACTTTCAGAGGAAGTCAAATATCTTGGAGTAATCTTGGACAAAAAACTTCTCTGGAAGAAACATGTGGAAGTGAAGCTTACTCGTGCTTTAAAAGCTTTCGGGCAGTACAAGAAACCTTTTGCTACCACATGGGGTCTAAAGCCTCGTGTAGTGATGTGGATCTACACAGCAATAACTAGGCCGAGGTTCACGTACGCATCGGTGGTGTGGTGGACTATCGTGAGGCTATTGTATGCTCGGAAAAAGCTAGCCATGCTGCAAAGGACGGTGTGCCTGGGTATCTGTGGTGCCATGAGCACTACTCCGGGTGCGGCCCTTGATGAGCTTCTCAATCTGCCTCCTCTCGACATTCAAGTTCAGAGTGTGGCGATGAGCTCTGCCCATAGACTAGCTCAGCTTGGCTTATGGGTAGGTGAAGACGATGTGGGGCACTGCTCTATTAGGGGTTCGACGTGTGAGATCTCTCCGTTTCTCACTAAGCCTTCGGACGCTCGGGGCTAATCCTCTTAAGCAGAAGTAAATGGGACGATCCAGATCTGTGTACGAGGAGATATTCTGAGGTCTTCTTCACGGACAGCTCGAGGTCAGATAGTAGATCTGGAGCTGGTGTCTATCTACATTCATCGAATGGCAGGTGGGCTTTCTCTCTTGGAGAGCACGTTTCGGTTTTTCAAGCAGAAATATTTGCTATCCTGAGAGCTGCCTGTTGGGCAATTGAAAAAAGATGGAGGAGAAAGAGCATTGCTATTTGCAGTGACAGTCAAGCGGCACTGATGGCGCTGCGCAGACCCCTGACAAACTCGAAAATTGTCCAAGAGTGCAGAGCACGATTGAACTCTGTCGGCAGATTCAATAGGGTGCATCTGCTCTGGGTACCAGGGCACTGTGGTGTTGAGGGGAATGAAATTGCTGACATCATTGCGAAGCAAGGTTCGGGACTTCCACTACGGGGCCCTGAATCTGCCTTGGGTGTGCCGACCGCATCTGCACGTGCCATTCTTCGAAAGTGGGTAGATGATGCTCACAAAGATAGATGGACGGCTGCCGGTGTGGCCAGGCACACGAAGGTATTCCTTTCAGAACCCAACCATGTGACTGCGGGTTTCTTGCTCAATAAGAGCAGGAAAGTTTGCAGGGCCATGGTAGGTATTCTGACTGGACACAACTGCCTAGGAGGACATATGTACCGAATAGGTGTTGTACAGGATGACCTTTGTTCATCCTGTCTAGAAGAGGCTGACTCTGCGGAGCATTTGCTCTGTGAATGCCCGGCGTTTGCGCGTCTCAGATATCAATGCTTTGACTGGGATGTTGCACGCATGCAGACGATAGCCTCTTGTCCCCTATCAGTGATCATAGACTTTATCAAGAAGTCTGGGAAACTATGGTAGGCAGGGGGAAATGAGTACAATAGGTCCTTTGGCCTGAACGCTTAGAGGTGCCAATGCGCCTCGCCCGCAACTCACAGACACACATGAACCTCAGTGAATTAGAGAATAATACCACGGAAGAAGAAGAAGAAAAAAGGAAACAATCGACTTCTCTGAGGTAAGAAAACCAGCGCGATGCAAGTACTGTGTGATAATACATATAACATCAACGAACTATCTTCCAACTCGCGGAATAAGCCCAATGAATGATGCCTTCTGAAAGCTTAACCATTCGCTGAAATAAGAACAATTTTGGTCTTTTAACTACAGTAGCAGTTTTCATCGGTGTGATCGGTTGGAAAATTAGACTACCCGTTTGACTCACTACACTGGAGTATAGAAGTTAAATGCCACTTTATGACTATATATATAATTAAGTTCACATTATATTTTTAAAAGATTTTTCCGCTCGCATAAATCATGAAACTTATGGACAATAAAGTTCAAAATTATATCACCTTTTGCCTAATAAGTGCGAAAACTTTATAATTTCGTAAAAAAAACAAAACAAAAGATGGAAATGTTAGAATGTCTTGTACCACATTCATCAAACAAAAACAATGCAGATCATTGAATTTTAACTTAAGTTTGTAGTAACATATATCTATACCATAGATCTTAGACTTACTTGTAAAGTGGTACAAGACATTCTAACATTTCCATCTTTTGTTTTGTTTTTTTTGTTAAAAAAATCAGGCGGCTCCACAAGGAGCCATGGAACGTAAAACACAAAGAACGACATTTTTATTAAAATTGGCCTCTTGCACGCGATGAAACTTGTTGCAACAATTTTCCGATCTTTTGGTCTTGTAAAGTTTTCGATGGTAAACATTCATGATAAGACCTTAATAATGAAATAAAAATGTTAAGTATTAACACTTAAACAAACAAAAAAGAAAAAACTCTAGACATGTTTCATAACATTTTTCATCTTCAAACTATTGTGTATTTGCGAAGTACATTTCTAATTGGCCGAAGGCTTCTTTTTTGACATCAATCATCTTTTAAGGAATAAGAAGAAAATAAACATCAATGAAATTGTAAAGTTTGAACCTCTGGCCTTCTGATTTCTTGTTGGCTCCGTGCGTCGTCACGAGCGCTGGGTCTGGCTTGCCAGCCCATGCAGCAGAGCCATGGGAACGGAATAAAGGCCCCTGTTTCCCTAGGTATATTTGCGGCTACTATATAATGACGGATGAATTATAAGTAGCATCTCGTTTCTCTGGAGAGCGAACCAACTCCATATTTTCATGGACCCGCCCCAGTCGCAGCAAGCTAGCGAAGCGGCAGCCCAGCATTCGTAGGGGTTGGTTAAAGGGTACTCCACTAATGCGAACGAGGGGCCGTCACAGCCATTTCCAGGGTACCCTGATTTCGGGAAAATTCTTTTTTTTTTAATTTACCTTTTGAATGGCAACATTCCACTTTGCACCTAAGCACTCTTGGTTGTGGACTTCGGTCTGGTTCTAAGTGGTGTTAAGGTATTCATCTCTATTCGCTACACGTTCTTGAGTTATAAATGGTCCAACTAACCCGACTTATATATGTGTATAAATGTATATATATATATATATATATATATGTAAATAAATATATATGTATATATATGTATATATATTTGTATATATATATATATATATATATATATATATATATATATATATATATATATATATATATGTATATATATATATATATATATATATATATATATATATATATATATATATATATATATAAATATATATATATATATATATATATATATATATATATATATATTTATAATATTTATATATATATATATATATATAAATATATGTATAGATATATATAAATATATATATATATATATATATATATATATATATATATATATATATATATATATATATATATACATATATTTATATACATATATATATATATATATATATATATATATATATATATATATATATATATATATATATATATATATATATATATATATATATATATATATATATATATATATATATATATATATATATATATATATATATATATATATATACTCCTTATCACTTGAATAGCCCACTTGGAAAATTCGTAATAACTCTTCTATTGTTTTTCCGAGAATATTGGCATAAAAATTGTGAACACATTGTAGACCGTAATGAACATCTACATCTTATTGGGATTTAATTTTCGAAAACTGTGGCAATAAAAAATGAGTAACGAAAAAAAGGCATTTTTCAGTGCGTCAATAGAATAGCCCAGGTGGAAAAAACAGCCGAAAAGAATCAAATAAAAACAAAATTTGCTTCTCTTAATATAGGGTGTGACCCCTTTTCGCTTTTATTACTACAAATATTATATTTTAAAACCTTTGTATAGAGTTTGCAGGTACTTTATTGGAATTTTTTTCCACTCCTCTTGTATAGCGGTTATTAGTTCTTCCCGGTGGTCAAATTGTCTTGCGCCTTCGTAAACTTTTCGACTTAAGTATCCCCATACGTTTCAATAATATTAAATTTGCCGACTTGAACCAATTTTTCACTATACGCGCGGTGTGAATTGGGGCATTATCCTGCTGAAGAATGACATCCTGGGATTTCAAAACCTCGCGACATCTTATTGCTTCGTTTTTCATTAATTCTAGGTAATGCTGCAGGCGACCGGGCAAAACAACCAAATCCACGACCCCATTGAAGGAAATTCCTCCTCATACCATGACTGATCCAACCGCTGCGTTACGTCGAGACAATACCAATTCTTCCTTCCGTAAATCGTGAAAATAATATGAAAAGCCATCGGGTCCGTCTAAATTAAACTTTTTTCGTCGCTAAATATGACTATTTGCCATTTTCTGGTACAAGTCATATGCTTCTTTGCGAATGCCAGGCGCGCTACATTATGACGCTCTTGTAGCACCGGTTTGCGCTTCAGTTTCCTGCGTCTCATATTTGGAGATCCTTTAACAATTCGACGAATCGGTGAAACACTTGCAGTAACTCCAACTTTTGCACGGATTTTTCTCACAGAGACCTTGGAATTAGATGCTTTCCTCAAAATTCTTCGCCGTTCCTCTATAAGGCAAGAAGCCGTCTCTTCTTGCCATCTCAAGTGAACCAGATGTGGATAAGCTAGCGAAGATGGCTGATTTAATGTTGGAGCTACAGCACCCGCCTGGAATTTCAACGGTTCAGCAACATCGAGAACCTGAAATGAGAAACAACGTTCTATCGCAGATTCTGGACCGTCTTGAACGATTAGAATTGCGGACGCGTAGTCGATCGCGCTCCAAATCCCGTGGTAGAGCAAGCAAATCTAGATCACGGTCGCGTGGACCATTTTGCTTTTTTCATACTCGCTTCGGAAAACATGCAAGGAATTGCAAAGCACCTTGCCAGTGGAAAAGCACCGAGACGAAGACGGAAAACTAAATTCGTCGTCCCGCGTTTCGGCAGCCGAGGGCGACCCACTCCACCAACGCCGACTTACTATCACCGATAAGAAAACTGGACTACGTTTTTTGGTAGACACAGGTGCTGATGTGTCAGTCCTTCCGAAGACAAAACATCACCAAGCACCCTCCAAATACAATTTGTATGCTGCCAACAACACTCCAATCGGTACGTACGGTGAGAAATTTTTAATTCTTGATCTCGGCCTTCGACGTTCATTTCCGTGGAGTTTCACCATCGCAGATGTGCGACAGCCTATCATTGGAGCAGATTTGTTACGCCACTTTGGATTATTGGTAGATGTACGAAGCTAATTGTGGATGCGAAAACAAATATGAAGTCCATCGCCGATGTTTCGAATAACACAAGCTCTCGAATATCAACTGTAGCATCAAGTGAACCTTATCGAAACCTGCTAAAGGAATACCATGATGTTACGTATCCCGGTAATACCAAAAAGGTTATGAACCACGGTGTGTACCATCACATTTTAACGAAGGGATCACCAGTTGCGGAACGAGCGAGAAGATTATCACCGGAGAAATTGCGCGAAGCGAAGGCGGAATTCGAGTTTATGCTTGAGCTCGGCATCTGTCAGCCTTCCAGCAGCCCTTGGGCAAGCCCATTACATCTTGTGGCTAAAAAGGACGGTCATTGGAGACCATGTGGCGATTACAGACGCCTCAATGCTGTTACCATCCCGGACAAATATCCAATCGCTCATTTGAACGACTTTTTACATAATCTAAGTGGATGTAAAATATTTACGACATTAGATTTGACACGAGCGTACAACCAAATTCCAGTAGCACCCGAGGACATTCCGAAAACGGCTGTAATCACTCCGTTCGGACTTTTCGAGCTCAATGTGATGACATTCGGACTGTGCAACGCCGCACAGACTTTTCAGCGCTACATTGACTCAGCACTACGAGGATTGCAGTTTTGCTACGCTTACATAGACGACATCCTGATCGCATCGAAGTCGCACGAGGAACATCAAGAACATTTAGAAACTGTTTTCAAACGACTTCAGGAATACGGATTGTCGATAAATGTTTCCAAATGTGTTTTCGGAACACCATCAGTGGAATATTTTGGATATCTGATTGATGAGAACAGCATCAGTCCTCTTCCTGGCACGCGTGAAAACCATCCTCGAGTTCACGAAACCAGCAACAATTGCCGATTTGCGAAGATTTCTGGGTGCCATAAACTTCTATCGGAAGTCATTACAAAATGAAGCCGAAATTCAAGCACCACTACATGCATTTCTCGTTGGCGCCAAGAAGAAGGATAAATCCCAAATCGTTAGGAATCCTGATGCAGAAGAAGCATTCAAGAAGTGCAAGGAACAGATGGCGAATGCAACATTGCTACGACATCCCATCGAAAATGCCCAACTGGCGCTTAAATGCGACGCTTCAAATAATGCCATGGGAGCAGTATTGGAGCAGCTAAACAACAAAATTTGGGAACCACTTGGATCCTTTTCCAAAAAGTTTAGCAGTGCGCAATGTAAATACAGCACTTATGATCGGGAGCTACAAGCCATCTATAGTGCTGTGAAATATTTTCGCAACATGATCGAAGGACGACCACTGGTTATCAAAACTTATCATAAGCCGCTTACATTTGCATTTAAGCAAAAATCCGAGAAAGCATCTCCAAAACAGTTGAGACAATTCGATTTTATTGGACAGTTCTCAACAATTCTAATTGACGTTGCTGGAAACGAAAACGCCACAGCAGATGCACTGTCAAGGATCAGCACAATCACTATGCCGGTAGCAATCACTAGCCAAGAGCTATCAGAAGCGCAGAGAAATGATGACGAGCTCAAACAGCTACTTCGTACTGAAACAGCATTGGATTTGCGTAAACTTCGCATCGATGACTCGGATACGACAGTCTATTGTGATGTGTCAGCTGCAGAAATCCGTCCATACATTCCAAAAGCTCTCCGACGAAGGATTTTCGACCTGAAACATGGACTATCTCATCCTAGTGGACGAGCCACGAAGAAGATGATTAGTCAAAAGTACGTTTGGCCAAGTATGTCAAAAGACATAACTGAATGGGGTCGTACATGCCTCGCCTGCCAAAGAAGCAAAATCGGTAGGCATGCCCAACCAGCACGTGGACAAATCGAGATGCCGGATGCGAGATTCAGCCATGTTCATATCGACATCGTGGGACCATTAACGCCCTCAAAAAGTTTCTCGTATCTCCTGACTATGATCGATCGCTTCACGAGATGGCCGGAAGCAGTCCCAGTCAAAGCAATTACGGCCGATGTAATCGCAGATGCATTCTATTCGAATTGGGTAGCACGATTTAGAGCACCTGCTACGCTAACATCAGACCAGGGTTCTCAATTCGAATCCTTATTGTTCCAGTCTTTAACACATCTTGTTGGTTGCAAGAAAATTCGAACCACTGCATACCATCCTTCCTCTAACGGGATGATTGAGCGTTGGCATCGCTCACTAAAAACAGCGATAATGTGTCATAATAGTCCAGATTGGGTAGATATCTTACCAACTGTGTTACTTGGCCTACGAACTAGTGTAAAGGAAGACATCGGTGCGACTGCAGCTGAGCTGGTATATGGAGTTACAATTCGAATTCCGGGAGAGTTTTTCTTCAATGAGGACATGCCTCCCGATCCTAAGTTCTTCGTCGAGAAATTTCGCGAGCATATGAAGCAAATTCGAGCTACTCCAGCATCTCAGCACAGCAGAAGAAAAATTTCCGTGCACAAGGACCTGTTCACATGCACTCATGTTTTCGTTCGAGTGGATCGCAACAAAAAGCCGCTGGAACATCCGTATGAGGGCCCATACAAGGTGCTGGAAAGAAAAACGAACAATGTTTTCACCCTCGAAGTTCAACGTTGAGTCAACGTTGAGCGACTGAAACCAGCTTATTACGAAGCCACAGTGGAGACTTCAACATCCAACTCCAGTTCCTCGACAGTACCAGCACACCAGCCAAAGGAACCTGTACTTAGAGTATATCAAGGCCCCAAAGCTAAAGCCGCGCTTTCGAAAACTGTTAAATTTACAATTTAATTAGTTTTTATTATGCCAGCGACGTCAACACACGCAACTTGTCAACATCAGCTGACAAAGCCGCTCGAAGGGGAGTAGTGTAGCGACTTCAACACACACTGACATCGTGTACTAGCCACCTATCTGTCGCCGACAATACTTAGGTGAGAAAAATGTGCTTTGGTCTCCGCGACAATGACTCACTCCTCCGTCGTTCGTCGTCCTGTGAGTATTGCGAGTATTGTGTGTATTTCGAATATCAATGTTAAAACGTATATTTTGTATAGAATAAATAAATCGTGTTGTTGAGTTTAATAACTGTATTTCACTAAGAGGTAGGATCTTTAAAACCCTACATTTCGATATCATTTTTTTGTTTTTGAGCCAACTAGCTGTCCTAAGTAAGCTTTCGGTAACACTCCCAATGCGACTTCTATGTACCTCCTTAACTACTGACCATCCCATTCTAAAACTTTTATGATAAAATAAGTACACTTTAAGCTCTGTTAAAAAAATAAACAAAACCAACCTTGTCCAATTTATTCAAGTAACGAGTTGAAATGTTTATTTCCGGGTTTTATTCAAAAAAAAATTGTTATTCAGATCTAATTTGAAAATTAAAAAGAACAGTTAATTTTCTATACCAATCAGTATGTTTAATGTTTTTCAGATTTTTCTTTATTCTCAGAATCTGCTTCCAAAAAAACCTTTTGTCAAGCGCAATGGAGATTGATAGTGTTTTTCTTGCAAATTCGGTTGTGACTTTTGTATTTTCAACGACGACCGTGTTAAGTGACAGGATTTCATCAACTTGGTCCGTTGCATTACTTTCAAGTATATACACTCAATTCTAGTTTTGTTTCCTTTGTCGAGTCTATTGAACTCCCAGTCGTTAAAGGTGACTTATCTTACCGTATACATAACACAGCAAAAGTTATTATACTACGGCTTCCTGGGTCAGAACCATAAATATGACGAAAGCTTTTTCGGATCATTATCACAACAAAGATAGCAAACATTAAATCTTCGTTCAACTAGCAGATACTCAAACCAATTTTGGAAACACCATAATTTGTGGATTGTATAGCGAAGATACCCAGGGAGGTGTTAAAGACTCTACTATATGTTCGAATTGCAATTCTCTAATCCACATCGATATGCGGGCCTTACTTCATCAGATGTTTCGTTTCTGAAGGATAAAAACAAGGCTAATCAGTGGAAATGCAAAAAGTGCTCTACAAAACAACGAAATTTATCGCGCTCTGATGACACCCCAGACAAAATTAGTGGAGCTACTGTTTTGAACGGTCATCCGAACACCAAGACCTCCTGCGTAAAATCGACCAGCTTATTGAAAGCAACAACTTCGTGGCTAGGCAACAAAAGAGGATGCAATGAAGCAACTTCAGATTAAAACAAACAGCTACAATCAAAGCACTAGAGTTAACCAACGCTTTGAAAGACCAGCAAAGAAATAGACTAGAAATGCCAATTGGCAGGCTTGAGTAGGAAGCAAATCTGGATTGTCTGGATTGAAAATCGAGCACCAAAATGACACTCTGAACACGGCCCAACAATTCTGTGCAAATTTTTTAACATAAGTGATTTTTTAACATACGACGCTCTAAAGCGGACAATATTTATTTATTTCAACCAAACAAGGCGTACAAAACACTTACAATTAATATCTAACAATTTATAAAAAATTTGTATAATTAACAACAACGGAAGAAATTTAAAAATATATAACCATCTTTAGTAGGGAATTGGATAGGGCATTCATGACGTGAGCACCTTAGTCAGAGCAGTTTTAAACCTAGGTCTGGAAATGGTAGGGGAATAGTATTTTGCGAAGCTATTGAATATTTTGCAACATCTATTGATTGGCTCATTGTTGGCGTAAACTGTGTGGTGTCGGTATTCATTCAGTAAACGTGTGTGCCTCGTCTGCCTTACTGATTCGTTGAAGGTGATCTTATTGGACAGGGACACAACATTGATCAAGCCCCTAATAACGTCAAAAGTAAAGCAGGAGCATATGACTATCCTCCGCGAAGATAGACTTGATAGATTTAAGAGACTTAGCCTGTATCTGTATGAAGGTAGATTTTCAAATTCGTAAGGATTATACAGATCTCTCAACGCAAATAGCAAGAACTGCTTCTGCACCGATTCGAGCCTATCGCTATGGACATCAAAGGTAGGGTTCCAGACAATACATGCATATTCGAGCAATGGCCGAACTAGAGCTATGTATAAGGACTTCGTGACCCATAGGTTTTTGAATTCCTTCGCACGTCTTTTGATAAATCCAAGCTGCTTATTAGCCTTGCTTAAGACTTTGTCATAGTGTAAATTAAAACGCAGCTTTTTATCCAAAGTAACCCCGAGGTCGATGACATTGTCAACATTATTGATTGTAGCATTATTGAGGCGGTAATCAAAATTTATATTACTGGTTTTGCGGGAAAAACTAATGACTTGACATTTACTGACATTAATGTCGAGATTATTTTGTTTGCACCACTGCTCAAGAGAAAGCAGTTTCGATTGAAGGAAAACTGAGTCAGATTTCGATTTAATTGTGTGGTACATTTTCAGATCATCTGCATAAAAAAGGTGAGGGATGTCTGATAAAACTTCAGAAAGATCCGAAACGAAAATATTGAATAAATGAAAATATTGAATAAAAGAGGCCCCAAGTGACTACCTTGTGGAACACCTGATAAAACTTCGATTTTTTTGGATAGGATACCCTGAAACTTAACGTACTGCGTCCTATTTCGAAGATAAGAGTCTAACCAGTTTAATAAAAGACCCGAGATGCCAAATTTCTGTAGTTTGATTCGAAGAATATCATGATCAACCCGATCAAAGGCCTTGCTGAAGTCTGTGTAGATGGTATCAATTTGATGCCCTTTTTCCATGCCACAGAGAACATCTGAGACGAGAATCACGAGGTTGGTACAAGTTGACCTGCCTTTTCTAAAACCATGTTGTTGTTCATTTAGAAGAGGTTCTATTACAGTAGTGAGCTTATCACAGACAATTTTTTCAAATAGTTTAGGCAATGCTGAAAGTATTGCAATACCTCTGTAATTATCAATTGACCGCCTATCACCACTTTTAAAAATCGGGGTCAGATGGGATGATTTCCAGAAGGAAGGGAAAACCCCACAAGAAAGCGATTTGTTGAAAATTAAATACACGGGTAAGATAAGCGACTCCATGCATTCGAGTATGAAACTAGGAGGTAGTAAGTCAGGACCAGGACCCTTGTTGACATTGAGATCTTTGATGGCCCTGGCAATCTCCTCTCTAGTTAAATACATTTCACAAATGATATCTGGTGGGAATGTTTGAGGGAGAAGAATGTTAGACATGCTTGTACATGAACAAAATACTTCCTGGAAATGCTCAGCGAACAGGTCGCAAATTTCGTGAGGGCATGTCGAACAAAGGTTCTTTTTGTGCATCGAAGTAGGGTAGCCCGAAGTTTTCCGTTTGGTGTTCACGAAATTAAAAAACTTTTTAGGATCATGAATTATATTTTCGCCCATGATATTAACATAGCGCTCATACGCTTCACGGGATTTCGACAGGAATTCTTGAGCTAATTCATTATGTTTATCCTTGATATCATCTCTGACATCAGTGCTGGTGGTAATTACTTTGTAAAGTTTATTTCTTTGATTCCGCAAATACCTTAGATTGCTATCAAGCCATGGTTCAGATATTTTGTCTTTTCTCAGATATGGTTGGTTCAGATATTTTGTCTTTTTGTCTTCTCTTTTGTCTTTTAATTCCTTCGATAGTAATACAATTTGGAACGTCACTTGCTGCAGCACAATTTTTAACGAAATATAAAGGTAGAAACGCTCTGGAAGATAAAGTTTACTACATCAATCCTCACTTAACTCCATTATTGAGAAAGTTATTGTGGATGGCTAAGTCTAAGGCTAAGGAAGCTAACTACAAATATTTATGGTATGGAGACGGAGTAATCCGATGCCGAAAAATTGATGGAAACCGCATCAATAGTCATTAAATTTGAAGCCGATCTGGATTTTTTAGTTTAAGCTCTTTATTATTACCGCTGTTATGTAAAATTTTTTCATTTTTTCTTCTTAAACTATACTGCCCTACTAAGCGCAAAAGCGGTATCTCAATGTAATGAGCTTTGAGATAATTGAAGTTGATGAGTTTTGAGAAGTTTTGTAAAAGTAGTAATATTGATATACCTCTGATTCCCTTAGTGATTTAAGGTAAAATTGAGATAGGCGACCAGGAACTGGGTTCGTTTGGAGCTGGTGGAGGATTCTCTTTACTCCACTTTTCTCGGTGAACGATCTTCCGCTGTTGGATACATCGGGTACTTAGATTTAGAAAATTTTCTTAAGGTGATTTCTATATGTTTTAAATAAGATACCATTTAGAGGCTTAGTTCATTACGTGCGTATTGTTTTAAGCTTTCTAAAATTATAAAAATCAATTTTTCGATTTTTTTTTTGAGATACCGCTTTTGCGCTTAGTAGGGCAGTATACAATAATTAATATTATATTCTGACTTACTCTCTTATTCTATTTTTACTTCTTTTTTCCGATGACCTTCATATTTTCATAAATTCACACATATCTCTCCATTGCACAATGCACATTAAAAATCAAAGCAAAACCAAAGTTAAAAACACACAACGCATCAAACCCAAGTTTTTAAAGTACCAAACACTTCTGAAAATATTTCTTTCATTACTTTCTAATTAAATATATAAACCCATATAAGAGTGGCATAACTTTATTTTTTCTAATTCTTATACGTGTCACTTTTTTTCACTCTTTGAGGGCATAGCTCAAATAAGTCACTGCACTAAATACTCTGCGTTGTATGTAAATGGCTAATGATCTATTGAACTGTATAGATGAATGTACAACATTCACGGAATTGACATGCGGTGGCTTAAGGGGCTCAACCAGTGTAACAGCAAAAAAATAAGGCGATTTTCGGGAATTTTTTAAATAAAAAGTTTTGCACTGATTGTTTTGAAATTTTTTGAGTATATTGATACATAATTAAAGTATATTTACAAATGAAAATCTTCTATTTTCTTTTACTTTCTCCATTTCATCAACATTATCTTGGTGTCTTGTGATCGCTAGGCCATAGTATTTTTGGAGTTTATTGATCAGCTTATCTGATAATTTGACTGTATTTTTACTCCTTCCTCCCAAACCTTTGTTTAGTTTTTTCGCGTTATGGCATCGAGTTCCCATTCTTTTTTTAACATGTAAATAACACTCAAGTTTTTCTACGGGGACATCATATGGATCTAACGTTAGTAGTCCTGTATATGTGGCACTATCACCAACGCCAATATACCGCGTATATTTCACACCGTATTTTTCAATCGAGCTTCAAAACTTTACACTATATAGTTCCATTTTTGAAGCTGAACCTGAGTGATTTATATCGCAATCATCATGCTGGGAAAGCCATTCTTCGTACTCTTCAGGTTCTGTTTCTTTCTTTCTCTCCCAGTATATACATTTTTGACAGAATGTAGATTTTACACGTGTATCGATGATCTTTTTACAATACTTTCCTACACGAGTAATTACGCCCAAACGTGAAGTATGACCACGTTTTTTCCACGTACCATCCCCAGAAATCGTCAAATTCGTTTCTGAGTTTTCAGATTCTGATGTCAGCTTTCTCTCTTTTTCAACGGCTTTTCTAACGGATAATTTATAAACCGATTCAGCTGCTTTCCAAAAATTTTCGAAACAGCCAGCGTAAGTGACGTTATTGAATTTGCTCATTAGATCCATCAAACCACAAAATAAATTCAAACCATTTATCCCGATACCTAGAAGCCGCATCACACCTACTATACGTCTATTCGCTTCGATTGCATTTCCAATCATAGGTCCAGAATTTATGTACGATACACCGCACTCACACACAACAGCAATCTTGAAACCTAAACCTCTCGGATTTGTTTGTTTGAAAGTAACATTTTTCACACAAGTTTTGCACATCACTAGGTTGCTAATAGCAGTAAAAACCGACAAAAACTGAATAATACAATAGCCATGAGCAGGATCAATAAAAATTTCTTCATCGCTAGAATATAAGAGTTTTCCAGAAGCCGTACTTGTATTTGCCGTGGACTGCTCGAACGTATGTTGATTTCCAGCAAATTTTCTTTTTTTCGATCTCGATCTATGCGCAGGTTTAGCATGATTACCTTTGTGAAAAGTATCACTAGATTTCTCACTCATTTTCATTAATGTTCAATTCGCGATAGCCCGTTGTGCTCTATACAAAGTTTACGAGGGAATAAGATAAATCGTTCAATTTAAAAACGTTAACCTGCTCCAAAAGAAGTAATATCAGCAACCGTTTACAAACAATTTCACAGGTTACCATCTACGGATATAAATTGTTGTATTCAAATGCCGGTGGGAGGGTCTCTAACTTAATAATAATACCCACAAGGCTGTCAAAGCCCAAGCAATGACTCAGGTAGAAACTGGCTTACATGACTCGACTGACGCGTTTTGTAATTACTCCGAAACTGTTTCAGTCACATATCTGAAATTTTAGTATGTTTTTCTTAAAGGTATATACAATCGAAGAATACAAAAAAAAAATTTGTGATTTTTTGAAAGTTTCACACTGGTTGAGCCCCTTAAGGGGGTATTCCGGTTTTTCACGCGATAATCGTTCATTATTTCAATATGAATTTTAATACATAAAAATAAATACTCAATGGATATGGTTGTATTTTGCGTTTATTGCAGGATTTAAACTTTAGAAAAAACTTGGATTAAAAAAAAGAAGTTGAAAATTGTTGTTGCTATGAGGGCTTGAAGTTGACCTTTGAAAATCAATCTTGGCAGGATTGCGTCCGTTTGAATTATTTGAAATTAGCAAATGGGGTGTCATTTTACTCAGGAGAATACCCGTTACAAGATGAACTACGCTTATCAATATCCAATTATTCGTTAAAAAATGGCAGCTTATAAAAAAAATTTTTCTAATATTTCCTTTTTTTTTTAGTTTTTTTATTAAAAATTATAGTTAATTGTTTTGTATCATCACAATCGTAGTTCATCTTTTTCCTTAAACTATAGCGAATAATTTGATATATCACTCATTAAATTCTGTAAGACCGTTTTCGGGAAATCTTGCCAAAAAGTTGAGAAAAGATGGTTTTGAGAAAATCGCGTTTAAAGTTTTATCTAAAACACTCTCGCCTCAAGCGTGCCGGGGATTTTCCAGAGATGATAGTGGTAGAAATGCGAATAACTTCATAACGAAAACAGATACTGCGATAAAATTTTAAAGCAAGATTATATGATCATAGTGGAATAAGAAAATGCAAAAAAAAAATTTCGATTTTTTCAAACCGAAAAACCGGAATACCCCCTTAAATGATTTCGCAAAACAAGCAAATCTAAATAGTACAGGGCATTTCAGTATATTCCACACTAAAATTTCAATGAGCTAATTTTGACGCTTTCCGACGTATTCGCTTTAAGTGGATGCTGGAATATAGCTAATCTTCAATGCTTGCAAATAAATGGTTACACGGGCTTCAAATCTGAAAAAAATATTAAATCAGAAGAGTGGCTCTGTAATTTATGTTAAAAACCTACATAGCGCGCATAACTTTGGGGAACTTAATTTTTCTGGGGCAACAGCAATATCGGTGTATGTAAGAATAAAATTCCCATAAAGATATTAGCCATATATAGATCACCAAGCCGCTGTGAAAACGCTTTCTACTTAGAGCTTGTTGACTTGCTGCACAAAATCAAGCAAGAAAACGTTGTTTTGCTAGGGGATATTAATATCAATTTGCTAAATCTTTCCCAAAGTGCGTACCTAAACTCTCTAAATGAATTAGGGTTTCATTCATATGTGAACCAAAGCACTAGATGGAAATATTTTCTAATATAAGATCTGTATTTTTTGGTTCCATTGAGTCTGCAGTGGTTGACACGGGAATCACTGATCACAAAAGTATGATTCTACTTCTGATATACAAGCCAAGGAAAAAAAATCCAGCAGCTGAAGAGCCTATGATGACCAGAAAAATCAGTTTTCTTCTATTGATAGACATTTTAGTCAAAGAAACTTGGACCACAGTTTTGATTGGTGGTGATGTGGGCACATTTTCCCAAGCTTTTCACAGCACCCTCTGTACTGCTATTGACAGAAGTAGTACATCCGTTCCTGAATCTAATAGAAAATGTCGTAAACTTAAACCGTGGATAATCGCCGGATTTGTGAATTCTATAATAACGCGTAACAAGCTAGGAGTAGCTCTGCGAAAAAATCCAAATAACAATAGTTTAAAGCTACATTTCAAAAAATATACAAACAAATTAAATCACCTTATTCATTTAACGAAGGTTAATTATTTAAAAAATTTTTTACAAAACTGGAAAGCTATAAATTTAGCAACAGGGCGAAAAAAGTTACCAAGCCACATATACAATATAAAAACGGACATTGAATTGCTATCAGTAAAGAATATCGCAGAGCAAATGGCAGGTGCTTTCAACGAGCACTTTTGCAGCATCGGGAAAAAACATGGCACAAAAATTGCCGAATGCAAATACTTGTATCACAACTAGTGAATCAGTTCATTAATTCTGTTTCTGAGGATGAAATCATTTCAACCATTGAAAATATGAAAAGAAATTCGAGCCCAGAATTTGGTAACATCACAGTAGAATGCCTCAAGAAAATTAAAATTTCTGGTAGGCTGATAGGTTGTCTCCTTTCATGACTACCAGCATCACTGGTTGGATGCTTATGCATTCTTTTTTCCACTTAACCCTCTGTTGAAGCTTCGTTAAGTATTCAGATGACCATTGATGCCAGAACCTTTGTTTAAGTTCGTATAACTCCTTCCATAGCTATGAAAGAGTTGTACTACTCGCTGGACATCTTGCATCTACGGTATTCATTAGTGGTTCTCCGATTAAGAGATTCCCTGGAGTAAGCACATTGAGGTCATTGGCATTTGCAGATAGCAAAGTCAGGGGTCTCGAGCTCAGAATGGTTTCTATTTCGATCATCACGGTTTCCAACTCTTCATCGGTAAGTGAGGTGGGAGCGATATTCCTTACTATGAAGTATTTCGCTGACTTCACCGCTGCCTCCCAGAGGCCACCAAAGTGGGAGATCTGGGAGGAACGAATTTAAAATCAATATCTTTAGTAGTGAGAAAATGTGTATTTTGCTCCGTAGCCCTCTCGGTGTGGATTACCACTGATAATGGAGCCCGTTGGCTTCTGGCGCCAACGAAGTTCATCGCATTATCACAAAAAAAATTGCGACAATATCCCCTACGGCCAACGAACCGTTTCAAGGCACCAATGAAGGCTTCTGTGGTTAAATTGGATACCATTTCCATGTGAACGGCTTTGGTACTAAAGCAATAAAATATGACGATATACGTTTTCTGTGGCCGCTTACCTCTGGTCTTGAAGTGCGTCCATAACGATCCAGCAAAATCCATTCCTGTATTTATGAATGGTCGGTTTAAATCTCCCATAAGCTGAGTAAGTAATTTAGGTTTTGCCTTGGTTGCCAAATGGTTGATGTGGTAGTCGTGAACAATTAGTTTAGTAATATAGTGACCGTACGGTAGGATAATTTGATGACGGGTGTCATTCGGAAGATCTGCTTCTCTATCCGACCACCAACTCTAATCTGATTGTCTACTTGTCCCTTGTATCGTCGAACTCATTTTATTGACCTTCTCTAATGATTATCTGAAGAGCGTTATCCAGCTTCTCCACAGATAGCTCGGTATGATAGCGGTGAGTGTTCTTGGTTCTTGTTCGCCTCCAACTTGTACTTGGACAAATGGTGATTGGAGATTGATTTCCTATTAATTCTCATGACCGATCTCTGGAGCCTTGTGTGTGCAGCTTTTTAACAAATCTTGCTACATAGGCTACTATGGTTTGAAGTCTTCTCAATGAATTTCGGTGATCGATTTGGTGAATGAAATTGGTTGAATATTTAATTGCTGCTAGCACTATCTTTTGACGTCTTTTTTCCAAGTCAGTATCATTCTTCGAAAATGGCCCAGGCCAGCAGGTTTTGGGTCCATGAAGAAATATTGGACCGTAGAACCACACCGTGTAATCTCTTAGTTTCTCTGGCGCTATCCCTCTAGATATAATGTCGGCTGGGTTTTGTTTTGAGAATATTCCGATAATTTCTGAATGGTTGCCACTCTATTTTCCACAAACGTGTGGAAGGATGAGGCTTCACTACTATCCAGTTTAAAGCAATCTCAGAATCCGTCCAATAAAAACACGTTAAATTTGGTAAGCATAAATCTTGTTTGACTCGATCTACAAGTTCCGTTGCCAACTTCGCCGCACATAGCTCCAGTCTTGGCACGGTGACGAGTTTTAGGAGGGCTATCCTTGATCTAGCGCATGAGATTGCTCGGCACGCATATAAACCGTGGACATATAACTCCTTAACCTTCGGATCATTTCCATCAAAAACATGTCAGGCTAGGCGTATTTGGTCTAATTCCTGTAATCCAGTGCGGAAGTTGAGCTATCTTGAATGTAAGTCCAGAGGAAGGACCTCATCCCACACGAGTTTCAAGCTCTAAAGTTCCTGAAGAAATATCTTCGCCGGACGGTTACTGGGCTCGTAAGGCCGAGTGGATCAAGTACTCGGACTATGTCGGATAATGCTGACCTTTTGGTTATTTTACCAGGCTCACTAATAGAAATTCGTCCTTGTAAGGCAACCAGATCAAACCCAACGTTTTACTTGTCCTTCAATCTCGCCAGCCAGAATGAGCTGTCATTCTCGATGTTCCACCGGGATGGGTTCCAGTAAGGCCTTGTTATCGGCACACCATTTTCGGAGCTGAAATTCTGCTGCGCGAAGTACGTATCGAAGTTGATTTTGTTTCTCGATGGCTAATGGTAGACTGTCAGAACCTGTCATAACATCGTTCATGTAGAAATCGTGTTGTAACGCTTCTGTACTTAATGGATACGCATGGGAGGTTTGATTAGCTAATTGTTGTAGCATCTTGGTCGCCTAATAGGGAGTGATTGTCGTCCCGTATTTTACCGTATTTAGTTGATAACACTTAAGTGATTCGCTTGGATGGTTCCGCCACACTATAAGCTGGTACCATCTGCCTGTTTCAGCTACCACTACTTGCAGGTACATCTTCTCGATGTTCGCCGTAACGTGGCCATCGAAAACGTAGGAGTATCGTGAGCAGCTCTGATTGAATGGTAGGACAGGTATATACCAATTCGTTCAAGCTGTCACCTGATTCAGTCCTAGCTGATGCGTCAAACACCACGCATAATTTGGTAGTAGTACTTTGTGGTTTGAGTACTTCGTGGTGTGGCAAAAAACAATGCGTAGATGTTATTGTTCTAGGATCGATTTCGGTCATACGACCTAATTCTTCATATTCTCGCATGAAATGACCATTTTGATTGTATAACTCATCATTTTTTGAAAGCTTTTTTGTAATTCCAACCTTACCAAACCCTATTATGTCAGTTGTTGGATTCCTGGTCCTCTCAAGAGCGCAGGTGACATCACTGACATGTTCGGCAACCTGAATCCGGGCAACGATGCAAAACACAGGATCATCAAGTACATGAATTCCAGGAAGATTCCCACCACCGGTGAAGATGGTTTCGACCTGGTCATCGTACTTGACCAGAGAAGTTTCTCGTTGCTAGGAGATAGATACCGAATGGTGCTGAGCTACTTTTTGTATGCGGTTAAATTTAACCAAATCAGGAAGTGGTTGAAGCGCGAACTTTTGTAACTGTCTATGGACAGATCTCCAGACCAAAACGCAGAGATTCAGTGGAAATTCTCTCCTATAGAGTTTCTTTCACTGCGGTCACGCGGACATTATCTAAGGGTCCCTGCAAAGGGATCCAAAGACATCAGCTCCGGACATTTCTGTGCCTGCAGGTATAATATTTGTTCAGATAGACTTGCAGCATGCCAAGGCTTCGTCCTATTAATTGAGCGAAAAATTGACAAAATTACAAGCTTCCACCTACATTGCACTTGCACAGAAAACGTGGATTCGAGGCGGCAGAATCTACGGACACAGTCCAACCACGGGGGCGAAGATATTTTATGATGAAAGATCAATACGGCCAAGTACTTGTGTTCTGACTTCCAATCTGCTTGATGCCACCATGCTCAGACAGTTTTAAAGTCGTGACCTGTCAGCGGTCATCCTACAGTACCGGGAAAATGGTAGGTTCAAACGTACGATAGTCGCCTCAGTTTACATTCCCTTTGACTCCTTACAGGAGTTAAATGACCTGGTCCAGCACCCTGAATCGGAGAGACTAGAACTTCCGGTGGGCTGCGATGATGCATCGCATCGCTTTTGACAAGTGTCCATATCGTGTACCTTCGCTCCGCTTTTCTTTTCGCTATATTTAATTATTCCGTCAATTTTTCTTCGCACTTTGCATTGACTGTGTTTTTAATAATACTTATCGCGCCATTACGCAGTTTTTTTTAAAGTGCCAGTTCAGTGCTTCTCACATTATCTTATTTTTAGGACTCATCAGTGATATACTCTGCAAATTTACTGTTGTTGATTATCTGCTGTGATTCCTTTCTATCATCTTTTCTTTCGCGCGCTTTACAACGATAGTTTGCGCTATTTACATTTCTTTTCGCGCCATTACACAGTTTTATCTGAGTGCCGGTTCAGTGCCTTCTTGATCATCTTGTTTTCAAGATTTATTTGTATATATCTTTGCTAATTTACCGGTTCAAGTTTTTGCTGTGTTTGCGTTAGTGACATTTGTAAGCTCCGTAGCGAAGCTTTCTTTTTTACCGGCCATCTAGTGATTTGCAGTACATTTTATTCAATAATTTGTTGTGGTGTGGAACTGCGGTGACATTATCAAAAACAATAGTCAAATCACCCACCCAAGTTCATAAGTGCTCCAACCCTAAGCTTCGGTAAGCTCGGTAGTGAAACTTTTTTTTGCCGGCCATCTAGTGATCTGCGGTACGAATTGTTCAACAAGTTGTTGTGGTTTGAATCTGCGGTTACATAAACATAAACAATAGTCAAATCACCTACCAAAGTCCATCAGTGTTCCAACCCTAAGCTTCAAAATCTTTGGAGCTTCTAAGCTCATAGTGATCATTTGAATCAAGTTTCTCTAAATTTTCAAACCTGATCGATCGTGAAGCTTTATCAATACCGTGGTTGTGGTCTAGGCATTTGTCAGCTTTTTTGTCGTAGTGCTGCCAACATTGTCCATTTACTTATAAAAGTGCTATCGGTTTTTCATATATTTGAAAATTGTTTTCCTGGATTTTCATACATATTCTTTGATGATGTCGCTCTGTTCCGCCAATGCTTGCTGCGACAAAGCCGAAAAAACACCCCTATCATTTCACGCCAAGTGTGCAGGTTTCACTGCACCCATGGGCGATTGCATCAATCGCGCGGACTCCGGCATCCATTACTACTGCGATAAATGTCGGAAGTTCTCGATATCAACCTACGTTGAGAGACTCAGGGCCAATCTTCGAAACTTTGCTGCGCTCGAGGCTTCCTTCAACGTTCTTAGCAAGCAGCTTGAGGATTCCCGCAAGGAGACCGAAAAGCTCCTTAAATTCGCGTTAACGGAGCGTCTATCTACATCAACTTCACAAGATTCGCTGAACATCTGTGAAGCGACTACGATTTTATCTCCTGCTTCACCTGTTTCTCTTGAAATTCCTCTACCGGCTGGAATTTGCACTAGCAGCCAAATACAAATGCATTTAACCCAGGCCCAGCTGCTGCAGCTTAACTCTCAGGCTCGGCCTGTTCTTACATCGGCTGAATCGGTACCACCAGTGGATTTTCGACAAATGAACTCTCCGAGCTCACAGGCGCAAACTAATCCATCTTCCAAGCCTCCAGCTCAACGAAAACGTGTTTCACCAGTCCCAAAAAGTGATATTTCCGCTAGAGATGCTAACGTCGTTTTAATTGCTTCATCTTCCGACTCTTTGTTATCGGATCATGCACCGACTGCAGGTCAACCGGGATCTTCAACAGGTCTTCCTCAGCCTTGTCAGCCAGCTCGTACTCTACCACGCCTGGTTGTTGCTTCACCACCTTTGCATGTATTTGTATCGCGTTTCGCATACAATACTTCAGCAGAAGCAATCATGGATTACACCACTGCCAAACTTGGCTACTCACCACCTTTGCTAATCTGCAAAAAGCTGACACCTGATAACCTGCAGAATCAGGAAATCTCCTCGTTTAAAATAACGGTAACTGCTGGCACTGATCTTCTACTTCACAAAGGATTTTGGCCATCTGGAGTACTGTTTAAGAAATTTTCATCAAATAAAACCAAAAGTCTCCATAACGTAAGAACCTCAACTTCAGATGATAATGGGTGCTTAACTGGAATCAGAACCAATGGAATCAGAACTTTAGAAATTAATAAGATCAATCCAATTCATGTATACTACCAGAACGTTCGTGGACTTAGGGCTAAGCTAAACACGCTGAATCTCTCCTCTACTCTTTCGTCTGATCATATAATATGTTTAACCGAAACATGGTTAACAGTAGATATTTACGATAACGAGCTGTTTCCGTTTCATACTGTCTTCCGTCGCGATCGTGATCGAGCTACATCAGGTAAAAGCGATGGCGGTGGTGTATTAGTTGCAGTTCACGGTTCTCTTCAAGGAACATTCTGTATGGATTTCTCTCCTTCTCCTCCTGTTGAATGTATTGCTGTGCGTGTTACCCTTGCTCCCACAAAAATTCTCATTGTTTTTTCAGTATATGTTCCTTGTAATTCCTCAGTTACGGTTTATAGTAAATTTTTTGATGAGCTCTCAACCTACCTCAACGTTAGCTTTCCTTCTGCTTTTTCTTTAATATGTGGTGATTTTAACTTACCGAACCTGGTATGGAATCATAACTTTTCTTCAATAATCTCTTCCAGCAATATTTCCTTAATAACCTCATCCTTTTTATCTTTGTGTTCACTCTCCCAAGTAAACTGTGTTCCCAATATAAATAACAAAATACTAGACTTCGTTCTATCTAATATTCCCTCCAATAATATCAGTGTTCATACCGCATCCTTTCCCTACGTCCAAGCTGACTTACATCATCCTCCTCTCTCAATCGCACTTCATATCGATCTTCAGACATCTAGAGCTCCTTCTCGTCCCATGCGCTTTAACTTCCATAAAGCTGACTTCTCTAGTATGATGACTGAAATGAACTCGGTTAACTGGTTCTCCTTTTCTCGCGGCCTCACTGTCAATGAGCTTGCCATAAAATTCCACAACTTCCTATCTAACCTTATCTCCCGTTTCACTCCATCCAGACGTCCTCGCAAGCCCAATGACGCTCCTTGGTTTCGTCGTGATGTGGCGTCAGCCCTGAAAGCTAAGGATGTCGCTCGAGCTAGATTTAAGCATACAGGCTCTCATGATGACTTCCTCGAATTTTCAAGGCTACGATCTTCTGCCAAAACGGCTGTCAATCAAGCTATCCGAGATTACTTTTCCAGCATTGAGTCCTCTATCTGTTCTAATCACCAAAAACCCTTTTGGTCGTATGTCCGTTCCCTCAAAAGTTCCGATCGTTTCCCCGATTCCATGTTCCTCGATAACGATACTGCATCTAATCCACGTGAAATTTGCGACCTTTTCGCAAAATATTTTACTTCCTTCTTTTCTCAACATAATCATAACTTGCCCTGTGATATTCCCGGTGTTGCTTCACATTCCCTATCTTGCTTTTACACCAATCCTCTTGAAATTGAATCCTTACTCGAGTGTCTTGATGTCAATGTCGGTTGTGGTTGTGATGGTATCCCTAATCTGTTGGCCAAATCACTATCATCATCTTTATGTGTTCCTTTATCTATTATATTTAACCTCAGCCTCTCCTCCGGCTCCTTCCCCGCCAGTTGGAAATCTGCTTATATTTCCCCCATCCACAAGTCTGGAGACCCAAGCTGTGTTTCCAACTACCGTCCAATTTCCCTCCTTCCTTGTTTTGGTAAAGTTCTTGAAAGAGTGGTTTACAACAGGCTGCTTCCTCTCCTCCATCCCTTCCTTGCTCCGGAACAGCATGGTTTTGTTAAAGGTAGATCCTCCACCTCTAATCTTATATGTTTTACTAACTTTGTTGCTTCTGCCTTAGACCAACGGAAGCAAGTGGATGTGGTGTATACCGACTTCTCAAAAGCTTTTGATTCTGTTGATCACGAAATTCTTCTTGCCAAGCTTCGAAGTTATGGGGTGTCAGGTTCCCTTTTGTCTTGGTTTTCATCCTATGTTTCTGGACGTTCTTGTGTTGTATCTGTGCAACCCTCCACCTCTTCCCCTTTTTGTCCACTCTCCGGTGTGCCTCAGGGCTCTATTCTTGGTCCATTATTATTCCTAGTCTTTATAAATGATCTCCCTTCTTTTGTTCGTTCTCCCTGCCTCTTGTTTGCAGATGACTTCAAGATTTTCAAAGTAATCGAATCTACCAACGACTGCCTCCAACTCCAAAACGATCTCTGTTCTCTTTCCGACTGGTGCGCTACTAATTATCTTACTTTGAACATATCCAAATGTCATCAAATATCCTATACGTTTAAAATATCACCCGTAATATATTCCTACACACTGTACGGATCTTCCATTACGGCTGTTGATAATTTTAAGGATCTTGGTGTGCACTTTGATCCAAAGCTCAAATTTGACCTGCACATTGCCTATATAACCGCCAAGGCTTCTCGTCTGTCCGGTTTCATTCTCAGATGCTCTTCTTCGTTTACTAGCATCGCTACCTTTTTCCATCTGTTTTTTTCACTTGTTCGTAGCATTCTAGAATATTGTTGTCAAGTGTGGTCTCCCCGTCATAAATATCTTAACGAGGCAGTGGAATACGTTCAGGGTAGGTTTACTCGCTCCCTGTTGTTTAAATTCAATATCCCTTACTGTGGGTATAGTGATCGTCTATCCTTATTCCAAATTCCTTCCCTAGATTCCCGACGAGTGTTTCTTGACGAGTGCTTGCTTTTCAAGCTACTCCATTGCCCTATGCTCTCCGATCTTGGTCGTATGCTGTGTATGCTGTGTATGCGGAACGTCAATCGATCGGATAGATTTCAACTAATGTTCTCTCTTCCCTTCGCGCGATCTGATGTTTATTTTAACTCGCCGCTAGTGCGTATCCCCAGGAAGCACAACGATCTTCAGCTTGGTCCTTTTCCGCTAACGTTCGCACAATTTAAATCACAAATTAAAGACTTAATTCTTAAAGTTCCTTATAATGTTTGATTTTCTTTTAAATTTTTTTACTTTTTCGCACTTTTTTTCATATTAACTTGCATATTGGCATTAATTTTTTTGTATTTTCAAATATGTGTTTATTTAATATTTTCAATTATTTGTTAATTTTTCTTTTTTCTTTTTTAATATCTTTTTCGCTTTGTCTAATATTTCTATTTTTATAATTGGGCAGCAGCCTGTAAAAATGGATTTGAATAAATAAATAAATAAATAAATAAATAAATACCAGCTGGGGCAGTAACAAATGTAACGCCAGAGGAAGCAGACTCTTTGATTTTATAGCTTCTGCCGGGTTGATGATTTTAAACACTGGGATTTTTCCCACATTTACCACCGTAAACAGAAGGGCGGTTATTGATGTATAGTGATGAATAGTTGAATTAACGACTGGATGGAATGTAATTGGAATTTTTTTTGCGGGATGATTAAAATTGAAGTTTTTTTTTTTAAATTGAAAATTTTATTTGACAAAGTGGTTTCGAAAGTATGCACTGATTCTCATCAGACACCAGCATACAGTGCATACTTGACTGATGTGAACACTTGTAGTTGGAAATCATTAACTTGTATTTACGCTAGTTGTGACAAATTTTAACATCTCCGACTTATATCCATCGATATAATTTATTTGTAAAGGTCATTTAATTGTGATCATGGTTCTCTTCTTGTCCATAAATCAGCATAAACAACGTATATCGTCTCTAAAGTTTATCAAAGCAGAGAATATTGATACGATAAACTCGATCGTTTTGCGGAATAAGCCTCCGAAGCCGAATCAAATTGGAATAGTTTTTTACACTCTCTGATCATCGCTACTTGGTGTTCTCTTTAGCCACGGATCTAACCTCCGTGGTGAAAAGAAGAAGCCCAAAGAACACTGATTGGCCTCATAGTCATAATAAAAAAGGCATAAAAAAGGCGAAACTTCGGAAAAATTAGGGGAAAGCTGCATTTTGGTGTGAACCTTGATATTGGCGTGCTGAACAAAATGCCAAAAGTCCCCATTGATCACAGTGCTGCGTTAAATTTTATACGGGGTCACCAAAAGTTACCTTTTGCAAATATCTCAGTAACGGTAACCTCTATAGAAAAACAATGTATAACGTATTTGTAGCTTAGAAAATGTCCGACAAAAAAGATTGTCTAACTTTTTCTTGTACCGATAACCGTTTTTGAGATATTTTGATTCATAAACTGGTAACTTTTATATTTCTCATGAAACGTGAACTCCATTCCGCACCACCTTCGAGGTAGAGTACAAAGTGCGGTTTTTTATTAATGTAGGCCTAATCCACATTTGTTTTTGTTTGCAAAATACTTATTTTTCAATAAATTATTATGAATTTGATAATTATTTCCTTTTTGGTTTATTGTAAACAGAAGTTATTAATTTCAATAATTACTCCTCTTTGAACTCTATTTCTATGTTTATGTTTTCCTCTTCATCATCTTCTTGTTCTTCTGTTGTCTCCTGTATTTTCATGGATTCAGTCAGGAAACAAGGTGGATCTACATCATCAATAAGGTCGTAATCATTGGTGTTATTCATCTCGGGTGATAGATTTAAGCACGCCTGACCATGACAATTACCGCAAACTAGTGAACAACACAACCTAACTTTTCTGCAGCGGTTACGTAAAATTGTGTTTAGCAAAATTTCTGGAGGCCTAAGCCACATTTTTACTCCTCTTATTAAAGCAGAGAATATTGATACGAGAAACTCGATCGTTTTGCGGAATAAGCTTCCGAAGCCGAATCAAATATATTTTGCAAACAAAAACAACTATCATGAGCAAACACTGCATCTCTCCATGTAGTTTTCATGGTGGGAAGCAGGTCGAAGCAGACTTTGATTGGCTCCGAAATGGTGTCCCTAAGCTTCCACACCCAAAAAAGCTCGTTGTCTAGCTATATTTGAGCTTGGTAATAGACCCGATATAAATGTTGACGAGCAGCACTAAATATTGGCGGAAGAATAGATAGTTGAACAGGTTTTTTGAGCTATGTAGATCTTATAAATAATATCTACGAGTATCTTTAGGAACTTCTTGTGCTGGAGCTTGAAGCATAGCCATGAGAAAACGGAATTGTTCTTGACTTGTTGGAACAATCATGGGGCCGACAAAGAGAATATTCGCGGATATAGAATTTTTCGAATATCGACGACGTTGCTCTGCAGCTTTGATATTTTGTTGCTTATCGTTATAGCCACCGAATACAATTACGATATTCTGACCATAATGCCTTTGTACATAATGAACACAAGTGTCAACACTTGCATCAAATGTTTCTTCTTTATTTCATATAGCACGATGTAAAAGAATCCCTCCGTCAATAATGTATGTTACATTTGTGTAATATATGTTACATTTTCCGATTCAAAGCATTTATAAATAGCCGTCTTTTGGTTTTTACGCATTCCATTCTCATCGAAGAGTGACAACAGGTATGGAGCTAGTTTATACTCTAAAAATTCTTGAAGTTGCGTGTCAAACCTTTTTGTAATACTTTTGCGTTGAAATAGCAATAAACGGATCAATAGGTACTTGTTCATTTTGAATTTTCATAGAACTGGATACTGTTAAAAGAGGAAGCACTCTATAAGCACGTTTTAGTTTAATGCTATCGAATTTTTGAGCAGTCATTTTTTTCATGGAGATGAGACCAACTTCATAAGCATTGTGACAGTTCATTTTATCATCGCCGACGACTCAACTTGATATTGACATTATCTTCAGAATATCTGAAAAAAGATTATAACATTTTTCTCCATCTATCCTGGAGTGTAGTGGATATGTTCGTTAATTTTTTTATAGGCCTCTGAAACATAGAAAAACCAACTCACAAATATTCCAAGTCGTAATCAAAGTTGGATAATGTAAACATGCCGTTGAGAGAGAACATACTGTTTGTTAGAACTGTTTAGATCAATGTATCTCAAAAACGGTTATTGTTACGAATTCCTACAAATTCCTCATACAATGTGTGGTGACACTATTTCCACATACTTTACAACATTGTTTAATCTACGACATTATTTTACTTCGATTCCACACAATTTACACATTGTTTGATCTACTACATTGTACATTCATGTACACACTTTACACATTCTAGTTTCTGTAAATCTTAGTAAGTAAGCAAAGTTGTAATTAAAAAGTTCATGCATTTAAATGCAGTATGAAAAAGGTTGTCATCGAATAACCTACTAATATAAATCAATCAATTCATTGTATTATTTTAGCTGATGTTAGATAATTGTTTATAATAAAAATTATCATCAAATAATCAATAAGTATTAATAAATTCTATAAATTATTATATTGCCTTAGGTGTGGATTTATTAGTATGTATTATTCTTTAATAATTAATAATCAATAATTACAACTAAGTAGCAATATTTGGTGACCTCGACTCGAAGGACAGCGCAAATAGAAAAAAGAAACGGACCCGCTTCTGAAGAAGTCCCCAACGGATGACATGTGTGTACAAGTACACAGTTTGCTACAGCGAGTCGATTCAAATCTTCGGCCGACGACAACAAATCTTTGGTCATGTCATTCAAATCTTTGCCCGATGACGAAAGCTAAGAGAATCCATAAAAGTAAAATCCCAACTTCATCAACAGGTTCTGCTACAAACGATACGTCAACAACAACATCAAACCACATCACAACAACAGCTGCCTCATTAACAGGTTCTGCTACAAATGATACATCAACAACAACGTCAAACCGCACTATATATTGTTATTTCACTATATGTTCGGATTTAGCCTAAAATTAAAGAAATATTAAAATTTGAAAAATAATATACAACAAAACTTACCTTAACCTGTCATTGACAGATGACAAACAATATCAGCTGCAATCATTTCAATTTGTATTCCAACCAGCTGATCATTGGAAAGTTAATGCTGTATGTTAAATTGAATCGTTGATTTAAAAGAAATTATTGTATTGGAAATGATATGTTATTACAGAAAAAGCGGTAGATTTACCGAAATTTTCATATTGAATTTTGCTAGTTCTTTGTTAGAAGATTCATTAGTTGTCGAATTGAAAGTGTGATCGGACGTTACGTAGAACTTACTTGAATTTGATTTTGTTAAATTTGTTGGAATTCAAATAGATTTGTAATAAAGTATTTCGAAGTGAATTTATGGAATTGTTTTAAAAATAAAGTGCTTCGAATTGAATTGGGTGTGAAATAGAATCGAAAATAGAATTAATAATCGAAACATTTGGTCCTTCGAACCGGATCATTGAATTCTCGGCTCCGGTTTTTTTTAATATTTGAATTTGAAAATAGAAAATAGAAATTAGACTTTTGGGCTTAAATCGGGTGTGCGTTAGTGCAGTGAAGTTGGAATTCCTCGAAGACAATCGCTACATAGAAATTGTCAGCTGGGTAAGTCCCAAACACTTATTCCTTTGTTTGAACATCCTTTCTTCCTTTCCTCATATCGTTTATTGCAATATCTTTTGATTTATTCAAAATTTAAAATAATTCTTGAGATCTACCGTTCGTGAATTTAAAAATCTATCTTACACATCTATAATGCATCTTATTGATCTATAATTTATCTGACTATATACTATCTACTTCATTGACATATAATTTCGTTAATTTAAAATCTATCTTACACATCTATAATGCATCTTATTGATCTATAATTTATCTGACTATAAACTATCTATTTCATTTATATATAATTTATCTTTATCACCTACAAGTTATATATATACTCGAATAAATAAAAACTAACGAGCATTCGAGAAAAATAATTAAAACTTTGAATAGTGGTGGCGTAAGTTGAAACGTGATGTACATAGTGAATATCGAAAATTAAGTCGTGAAAGGTGCGTAAATTGATTAAATTCGGTCGTTTCGAGAAATTCGCAGTTTTAATACTGTACCGTGACATTCCGTTATAACTGTGCCGATTGAACTCGTTATAAAATTACTTTGAGAAACTTTGTGCCTTGATTGTTTGAACGTCAATATGGCTGATGTACAAAACTTAATGTTGCGGCAAAAAATAGCGTGCGACCAGCTCGTAAAAATGCAAGCGAATTATCGCAAAGATTCTAAGTCCAGGAAAACTGCGACTTATTATCGAACCTTAATCGATAAAGTATCTTCTCATTATGATCGATTTCTTGCAACGCATGAGAAAATTCTGGAATGCGTTAATGAAACAATTATAGATTCTCAGTATTTTTCTGATGATCATGAGAAGTTTGAAATACTGCATTTGAATTTTAAATCAGAGTTGGAAGATTTATTGCAAGGGTTAGAGGGCGTAGAAGATAAACAAATTGCAGCTTCTCAAAGTGATAAAAAATCGAATGAGTTAGAATTGAAACTCCCGCGTATAAATTTACCTAAATTCTCGGGAAACTATGAAGAATGGGTGTCATTTAGAAATCTATTCGTGTCACTCATTCATGAACGATCCGCCTTATCGAATGTAGAGAAATTACATTATTTGAAATGCAGTTTGACAGGGGAGGCTGAAAACTTAATTCGTCACTTTGCATTAACTAGTGCGAATTACGACTCAGCGTGGAAACTTTTGAACGAGCGATACAACAATTTGCGTGTATTACTGAATGCCCTATTTAAAAGGTTATTTGACATGAATAATGCGTCTGAGTCAGCTTCCTCCTTGAAAAATCTATTAGATAGAACAGTTGAGTGTGTCCAATCAATCGAGAATTTGCAAGTGGGTGATTTGTGGCAATTTATTTTAGTATACATGACCACGCAACGGCTTCCTCACGAAACTAGACAGTTGTGGGAGCAAACTCAGACAGGGAACACAACATTTTCGTCATTCGAAGAGCTTAGATTATTTTTGCATCAACGATTTCGAGCCTTAGAGGCTACAGGAACCGATCGTTCCAAGCAAGCTCGTCAACATGCTCATAGTCGCACGCCTAGTAGTCGCTACACTCATGCAGTTCAGACCCAATCTTCTTCCATTTGTATTCATTGTCGTGAATCTCATCGCTTGGCGCATTGTCCTCAATTTAAACAGTTACTACACGCGAATAAATTTGAAATCGTAAAAAGAAATGGCCTATGTTTAAACTGTTTGGAAAAGGGTCATTTGATAGCTAATTGCCCCAGCAAATTTAGATGCATGAAATGTCAGAAGGCTCACCACACATTATTGCATAAAAATGCTTCAAACATTTCGAACCCACTTTCATCGACTTCAGAAATCGAACCCGCGAGCGTGAATTCCGTCAAAACAACAACAAGACGGGAAGTACTGTTAGCAACAGCTCGCATTATCTTAAATACACCATCTGGACTAGTTACCTTACGAGCGCTTTTGGATCAAGGTTCGCAAACATCTCTGATCACAGAGTGGGCAGTTCAACAAATTGGGGTAAAAAGGACTTCAACAAGAATAAGTGTTGTTGGAATTGGGAAATCAAATAAAACTGACGTAAACGGAATGGTCGTCCTTAACATGTGCCTTCGAAAGGGAGCTACACTAAATTTTGAAGCGTTAATTATGGATAAATTACCCACTTTGATACCCGCTCGAACCATCACAACTTCTGAATGGAAACAACTGGAGGACCTTCAACTCGCAGATCCATTCTTCGATCGTCCCGCTCGCATTGACATATTATTGGGAGCTGATGTAGTCGGGAAACTGTTGTTGGGTGATATTAAATATTTGGAAGCGGGACCAATTGCTCAAGATACAAAGCTGGGTTGGATAATTTCGGGTCAAGTAGACACCCAGTGCGTGGAAAATCTGAAATGTTTGAAAATTGAAGTGAATAATGATGTTGAAATTAATGATCAATTGAAAAGATTTTGGGAGTTAGAGGATATCCAGCCACAGAAAATACTATCACCAGATGATAAATTCTGCGAATCCTTCTTTTTGGAAACGACAAGTCGTGACAATACAGGCCGATATTCGGTGAAATTACCTTTTAAAAGTGTCGAAGATAAAAATACATTAGGATGTTCAAGAAACATAGCACTTGCAAGTTTCATGTCTTTAGAAAGACGCTTCCAAAAGGATGACAATTTAAGGAAAGAATATGTAAACTGTATTCAAGAATATTTGAACTTAGGACATATGGAAGCAGCCAAGAACCAAGAGGAGCACGTATTAAGGGGAGACCAACAGTACTGTGTGGCATATTATCTACCTCATCACGCAGTTCGAAAAGAAAGCAGCACGACCAGTTGCAGAGTAGTTTTCGACGCTTCTAGGAAGACTAGCTCTGGCGTATCGCTGAACGACATTTTATTTACCGGTCCTGCAATCCAGAACGACTTGACGACAATATTAATGAATTGGAGGAAATATCGGTTTGCTTTCGTAGGCGACATCACAAAAATGTACCGCCAGATAAAGGTCAATCCAGAAGATGCCCAATATCAAAGAATTTTGTGGAGATCTCATCCGTCAGAAGAAATCAAGGATTATGTACTTAATACAGTAACATTTGGAACAAGCTGTGCACCATTCTTGGCAATTAGGACGTTACACAAATTGGCGGAAGATGAAAAAGAGAAGTTTCCCAATGCATTCAACTCTATATTAACTGAATTTTACGTAGATGATGTGCTGTCTGGAGGTGACGATATCTTAGAAGCAACGAGTAGGCGAAAGGAAATATTTGAAGTGCTGCGAGCTGGAGGATTTCCTCTTCGGAAATGGATTAGCAACGACTTTAGAATTTTAAAAGACGTACCTGTGGAAGATATTGAAATGCAAGAACCATTAGACTTGAACTTAGACCAGGGATACAAATCCTTAGGAATTATTTGGCATCCAGTAACAGACCAATTTAGCTATCGTATCAAATTAAATGAAGAGAGCAAGTCATACTCGAAACGTCAAATGTTGTCAGACATCGCGCGTCTTTATGATCCTTTGGGCTGGATTTCTCCAATTATGATTAATGCAAAAATACTTTTACAATCTTTGTGGTTACAAGGGCTTTTTTGGGATGAACCGTTGTCAGCTGATATACACAAAAAATGGATTGAATTCAGAACTAAATTATTGAAAATCGAAAGCTTACGAATACCTAGGTGGATACATTATACTAAAAATTCGAAATTAGAACTTCATGGATTCAGTGATGCGTCATTAAAAGCTTATGCAGCGGCAATTTACTTAGTTGATCGACGTGAAGACGAAACCCACTCACATCTTATTCTAGCAAAAACAAAAGTCGCACCAATACGGACTGTGTCAATACCACGTCTGGAGTTATGCGGAGCAGTATTATTGGCAAAATTAGTAGCAAAAATCAAAGATTCATTAAATATCGCAGATATTAATACTTTCCTATGGACCGATTCCGAGATCGTGTTGGCCTGGTTGAAAAGTCATCCGACCCGTTGGACAGCATTTATCGCCAATCGAACTACGGAAATCTTAAATCATGTCGGTAACACTCCATGGCGACACGTCCCATCGAATCAAAACCCCGCCGATTTAGCTTCTCGAGGAATAAATGTAGAAGAAATTTTCGAAAATTCGCTGTGGTGGTGTGGACCTATCTGGTTATTAAATGAGCCCTGCAAATGGCCAAACACGAAAAATTCTATTACGATTACTTTGGAAAGTAGAAAGTTAGTTCTCCTCAACATCATGCAGAAAATCAATGAGGAGATAGAATATATGTTACGTAAATACTCAATTTTGTCGCGCTTGATCCGGGTGACAGCATACTGTTTTCGACTTTTTGCGCTCCTCTCAAAACAACCCGTCTCTAAAGGATACTTGAAGACAATAGAATTACAAAAGGCATTGAACACAAACGCAATAAATATCGAATGTATAGAAACTTGAATAGAACATAGAAACTCGATATAGAACTTCGAACATAGAATATCGACTATAGAACCTCGAACATTGAACCTCGAATTCAGAACCTCGAATTTAGAACCTCGAAAATAGAAACTTGAAACTTACTATATGTTGATTAAATTATAAAAATGGACACTCGACTCAATGGACACTGATTTGCTCGCACAGTTCGCACAGTTCCTTATTTGGAACTATCGATCGCATCACCAGAACAACGTATGAATTTCAAATTGAACTATTCAGATCGCTGTTAGTTCGTGCAAAAATTATTACAACATCTTTGGAATAAATGGAAAGTCGAATATTTAAACCGATGTCAATTCCGCCCTAAATGGCTCAGCAAAGAAAAATGAGTTCGCGTCGGAGATATTTGTATTTTAAAGGACGAAAAAGTGGCAGCGTATACATGGCCGTTGGCAAGAATAGTTGAACTGCATGCCGGTAAAGACAATTTAGTGCGGGTCGTGTCAGTGTTTTCGAATGGTAGAACTTACAAACGTCCAATTACAAAAATCGCTTTATTACCTATACCCAACTATAACTCGGACACAAACTAAAAAAGTGAAAATCTCAAATCGAATTTCATATTCTCAGATCTTATAATCGGCATAAACAAATTTATTTTCAAGTTAAATGACAAAATTAATATAATAAACATAATCATATCAAAAGTGATGACTAAACGTAGACATGGACAACTTAATATTAATGAATTACCAACCAGATAATTTAATATTTAACTATAATAGTAATCTTAACAGTAATATTAATAGCAACTATTATATTAAAATATAATTTAACGTAATAAGATAACAGATAGTGAATAATATAAAATTATTGATAATAGACAAACAAACAAATTAATGATAATGGATTAAAACTCAAGCCATGTTCCACATAATATACAATACGTGAGACTTTTGTGTTCGTTTGGAGTCCTTAGTCCCATCCCTCCCAGCTGACACACTACCACCCTGCACAACACAGTTATTGACGCAACTAAGGGGATCGCCAACATAGTTGGCTGGCCTCCGCCTTATTTGCACTATCGATTCGAATTGCATCAAAGTAGAACGAGAAAGCGACCAGTAGATGAGATAACGCACTCTGCAGATGAATTGAACTGAGTATCTTATATATTAAAGAATAAATAATCATACCCTATTTGCAGACTTTAAAAAGTCTTACGAAAGGTGCAGATTAAATGGTATCAACTCCAGTGAAGCGAAATTGGGACTTGAAGAAGGAAGCCAGATGTCAGGACTTCTTGGCCGAAACTACTGAGCTGATGTCATGCCTTATTCTGACTCTATCGATTCAGCGGGGGGAGAATGTTCGGATTTAGCCTAAAATTAAAGAAATATTAAAATTTGAAAAATAATATACAACAAAACTTACCTTAACCTGTCATTGACAGATGACAAACAATATCAGCTGCAATCATTTCAATTTGTATTCCAACCAGCTGATCATTGGAAAGTTAATGCTGTATGTTAAATTGAATCGTTGATTTAAAAGAAATTATTGTATTGGAAATGATATGTTATTACAGAAAAAGCGGTAGATTTACCGAAATTTTCATATTGAATTTTGCTAGTTCTTTGTTAGAAGATTCATTAGTTGTCGAATTGAAAGTGTGATCGGACGTTACGTAGAACTTACTTGAATTTGATTTTGTTAAATTTGTTGGAATTCAAATAGATTTGTAATAAAGTATTTCGAAGTGAATTTATGGAATTGTTTTAAAAATAAAGTGCTTCGAATTGAATTGGGTGTGAAATAGAATCGAAAATAGAATTAATAATCGAAACACTATATTTTAGACAAAATTTTACCAATACAACAATTAGAATATTTAACAATATTTTTCTGCCAATCTTACGTTCAAAGGCATATATTTTGCTTTTAACCTTAAATTCAGTTAATACGCGGTTGTCGTCCAAACGGTAACGGAACATAAGTTTTCGGTTCTCAAGTAGTTTGGTTCCCAAGTTATCGGTTCCCAATATTATTTAAGTTAAGATGGCTTAGTCTGATCATCAGCTTAATACGAACGTCTCTCCAGAAGTCAGTACGGTGGCTATTAAGAGCAAACTTAGGCTATATTAGCCTGTAACACCACCGCCACCTCGCAATAATTGGCTGACACTGCCGATAAAATAGCAGAAGTTTTTAGTGCTCCTGCGGTCTATGAGACGACTGTTTCATCCAAGTGCAGCTGTACGTCAAGCAGCATTCAACGACAAATTCATGATCTCTCTAAGGCGATTAGATCTCTATGGGGCGACAGAGACAATCTAGAACACGGTCCCGGTCGCAAAATAGATTTGGTTATTCCGGAAGGTCACCTTGGTCTAAGAGTAATAAAACGCCAACACTATGCTGGTATCACTATAAATATGGCGATAACGCTCAGAAATGCATCTCTCCATGTAGTTTTCATGGTGAGAAGATGGACAGTAACTCGAAGGAATCAAAAAACTAGATTCCTGTTTGCCTCCGGCGGTAGGTAAGCTCGACTATTCTTCAAGCCGCCGTCTTTTGATGTTCGATAAAAAAAAACCAATAGGAATTTCCTTATCGACACAAGTGCAGACGTTTCGGTACTTCCCGCTCCACTCTCCGGAAAACTTCTTCAATCCGGAATTAAGCTGATGGCAGCTAATTATTCACATATAACTACCTATGGAAAAAAAATTCTTACACTAGAGCTAGGGCTTCGTCGAGAGTTTCCCTGGAATTTTCTCATTGCGGACCTTTCAAGGCCGATTTTAGCCGCAGACTTCTTGTACCACTATGGTCTTGTAGTCGATTTACCCAAATGTATGTTATTGGATCCTCTTACCTCACTGTCATCCAAAGGACAGTACACTTCAACATTATTTTCGAACCTTAGTGTTCAAAGTCGACTTTCATGGGATCCACGGATATATTCACTTATCCGCAAATATTATGCTGTCACATGTTAGAATGATTTCACGACTCCATGCAAACATAACGTCACGCACCAAATTCTTACAACAGGTCCTCCAATAGTCTCCAAAGCTCTTCGTCTAGCACCTAGTAAGCTTATTGCGGCTAAAAAAGAGTTTGATTTTTTAATGAAACATGGCATTTGTAGGCCATCTAAAAGTAACTGGTCTTCTCCTCTTCACATGGTAACAAAAGAATGGAGAATGGCGTCCATGTAGCGATTATAGGCGTCTTAATGCGGTTACTATTCCGGATCGTTACCCAATACCGATCATACAAGACTTTTGCCACCATCTGCAGGGCAAATCGGTATTCTCTTATATTGAGCTTACTAAGGCCTGTCACCAAATCCCTGTGGAACCAAACGACATTCCAAAGACCGCAATTTGTACACCCTTTGGTCTCTTCGAATTCACTCGCATGACTTTTGGGCTATGTAATGCAGCCCAGTCGTTTCAAAGGTTTATTCACTCTGTCTTTCACGGTCTTCCTTTCTGTTTCGCCTACTTAGATGACATTCTAATAGCTTCTTCTACAGAAGCTGAATCATCTAGATCTTGATCATCTAGATCAATTGTTCAATCGCTTAGTAGACCATGAACTAATAATCAACTTTGAGAAAAGTTATTTTCTCAAGAAAATAATTAAATTCCTGGGTCACTTGATTTTACCGACTGGCATCAAACCTTCTCCTGATAAGAGTTGAGGCAATTTCAAACTCCAAGTTGCCAATAACGGTAAAAGTTCTAAGAAGATTCTTAGGCATGGTTAATTTTTGCCGCCGTTTCTTTCCTCACGCAGCGGAACACCAAAGACTACTTAATTCTTTTCTTTGTGGATCCGAAAAAGACGGATCAAGGAATATTGGACTTCCGAATCAATTTCAGCTTTCAACGCTGTTAAAAATGGTCTGGCCGAAGCAACCCTCCTATTTTTCCCCCATGTTTTTCTGTAAAAGTGCCCGTTTTTGAGTAATATGGAATAAGTTATATGCCTACTCACTTTTGGTGACCTTTAACCCCGTAAAAAAATTAACGCAGCGCTCAAATCGATGGGGACTTTTGACATATTGTTCAGCATGCCAGTACCAAAGCTCACACCAAAATGCAGCTTTTCCCTAATTTTTCCGAAGCACCATGTCAAATTTCCCTGGACTATAAGTTCAATCGGCTTCTTGCAGACAGAGCGCGTCCTAGTGGTAGGGTAAAATCGCCAAAATCTATAGAATCTGATTGAGGATAGGGACATAATAAGTAGCTATGAAGAGGCCTGCCCGATCAGTAGGGGCAGATGTAGCAAGACGGTTCCCTGGTGGAATCCTGAACTACAGAAGCTAAGTAAAAGTACCAGGAAACTTCTCATCAGAGCTTGTAAGAGCAACACTGAGGATGACTGGATCGCCTACAGAACTTTGCAGAGACCGTATAAGAAGCTGGTGAGGACCACCAAGAGGGAATCATTTAGATCTTACTGTGAGGGACTGGAAGGCGCACGGGAGACGTCGAGGCTTTGCTAAGTCCTAGAAAAGGATCAATCAACTAAGCTAGACTCTCTAAAACACTCGGATGGTGACTTTATCAAGTCCAAAAAGGAGTCTCTGCAGACTTTACTTGGGACTCACTTTCCGGGAGCTCCGGTGATTGAGTCGCAAAAGGCATCTGTATCTCTGACCGAAATCCCTGCTCTTCGCAGCAGTGGGAAGTGCTGGTACACAGCTAGATCTGTGGTCACTAGTGAAAAGGTCAGAATTGCAATCATGTCTTTTGAAAATTTCAAATCGCCGGGCCTGAATGGTATCTATCCGGTTATGCTTAGGGAGAGAATTGACCATTTGGGGGCAGATTTAAGAGAAATATTCTGGGCATGTCTAGCCTTGGGGTACGTTCCGTTACCTTGGCGAGAGGTTAAGGTAATTTGTATACCTAAACCAGGGAGAGATGACTATTCGTATCCAAGGAACTTTAGACCTATCAGCTTAACTTCGTTTATGTTGAAATGCCTAGAGAGACTTGTCGAATGACACATACGTACTACAGCGTTTAAGTTTAACCCTTTGAATGATGAGCAACATGCGTACCAGCGAGGAAAATCATGCCAGTTGAGGGAGCGATCTCAAATGGTGACTATGCGTTGGGGGTATTTGTGGACATTGAAAGGGCCTTTGATTGCGCGCCCTTTGTGAAACTATGAGATGCTCCGAAAGTTCATAGCGTGGATGACGATTTAGTAAAGTGGATGGATGTCATGCTGACGCAGAGATGCTTGCTGGTGGATCCGACTACTACTTAAGAACGGAAGCGACAAGTGGATGCCCTCAAGGGCAATTCCTATCACCGCTCCTGTGGAGTATGCTAGTCGACTCCCTGCTATACGAACTGCAACAAGAACGGCTGCACACGCAGGCTTATGCTGATGACGTGGCCGCACTGGCTGTCGGTAAAGATCTGAATGTGGTATGTAGAAATACACAACGTGCATTGGATCTGATTGACAGTTGGTGTTCAAGGCACGGCCTAACAGTGAATCCTGGTATGACGAAACTTTTTTTGTTTACCAGGAAAAGAAAACTGGAAGGGCTAGTGCTTCCAATTATGAAGGTTGTAACTCTTCAACTTTCAGATGAAGTCAAATATCTTGGAGTAATCTTGGACAAAAAACTTATCTGGAAGAATCATATGAAAGTGGATCTTACTCGTGCTTCAAACGTTTTAGGGCAATGCAAGAGAGCTTTTGCTACCACATGGGGTCTAAACCCTCGTCCAGTGATGTGGATCTACACAGCAATAATTAGGCCGATGTTCACGTACGCATCCGTGGTGTGGTGGACTATCGTGAATCAATTGCCACGCTGCAAAGGACAGTGTGCCTGGGTATCTGTGGTGCCATGAGCACTACTCCGGGTGCGGCCTTTGATGCGCTTCTCAATCTGCCTCCTCTCAACATTCAAATTCAGAGTGTGGCGATGAGCTCTGCCTATAGACTAGCTCAGCTTGGCTTATGGGTAGGTGAAGACGATGTGGGGCTCTGCTCTATTAGGGGTTCGATGTGTGAGATCCCTCCGTTTCTCACTAAGCCTTCGGACGCTCGAGTGCCTTTCCTCGACTGTGGGAGAAGGTACGAAGTAATTAATCTTCCTGAGCAGAAGTGACTGGGACCATCCAGATCTCTGTACGAGGGGATATTCCGAGATCTTCTTCACGAATGGATCGAAGACAGGTGGTAGATCTGGAGCTGGTGTCCATCTGCATTCATCGAATGACAGGTGGGCTTCTTCTCTTGGAGAGCACGTTTCGGTTTTTCAAGTAGAAACATTCGCTATCTTGAGAGCTGCCTGTTGGGCAATTGAAGCAAAATGGAGAGGAAAACGCATTGCTATTTGCAGTGACAGGGAAGCTGCACTGATGGCGCTGCGTAAAGTGCCCAAGAGTGCAAAGCACGATTGAACTCTGTTGCCAGATTCAAGAGGGTGCATCTGCTCTGGGTGCCGGGGAACTGTGGTGTTGAGGGAAATGAAATTGCTGACGCCATGGCGAAGCAAGGTCCGGGACTTCCACTAGGGGGCCCTGAACTCGTCTTGGGTGTGCCGGCCGCATCTGCACGTGCCATTCTTTGAAAGTGGGTAGATGATGCTCACAAAGATAGATGGACGACTGCTGGTGTGGCCAGCCACACGAAGGTGTTCCTTTCAGAACCCAACCATGTGACTGCGGGATTCTTGCTCAATAAGAGCAGGAAAGTTTGCAGGGCCATGGTAGGTATTCTGACTGGACACAACTGCCTAGGAGGACATATGTACCGAATAGGTGTTGTACAGGATGACCTCTGTTCATCCTGCCTAGAAGAGGCTGACTCTGCGGGGCATTTGCTCTGTGAATGCCCCGCGTTTGCGCGTCTCAGATATCAATGCTTTGGCTGGGATGTTGCACGCATGCAGAGGATAGCCTCTTTTCGGCTATCACTGATCCTAGACTTTATCAAGAAGTCTGGAAAACTATGGTAGGCAGGGGGAAATTAGTACAATAGGTCTTTTAGCCTGAGTGCTTAGAGGTACCAATGCGCCTCTCCCCCCAACAAACACACACACACACACACATCTTCGGGAACATTTCAAGTACCAATACTCAGATCTCGAGTTGGTTGAGGCACTGCGAGGCGTAGCGATCTATCAGCCTGAAGTTGATTGCGGTTGAGTTAATTGGAATCTGCAACCATTTTTGCCATTGTTGATCTGTCCCACCCAAACCACGGATGCATATATTATACTTTTTCTTCGGAAGGCCTAATTGATTTGCTGCCTTCTCCGTAATTATGTTGATTTGTGATTCGCTGTCAAATATAGCTCTTAGGTGTCTTAACGACCGCCGTATTAACTAATGCCAATGTTCCTCTTGCTGGTTTCGCTGCAGCTAGTCTTAGCTTCTCATTCTTGGAGGTCGAGATTTGAGCCGTTGCTATATCATGTTGTGATCCGCCACTTCGCCACCTTTTCATAACTGTCATTACTGACAGATGGGATAGCCAGATCCACCTGTTCAGCGAAAGCTCTTTGAAATTTCCCATCAATTTATGTCAGCAAACATGGCGTCTCATGCTTGTACCAACAGGCTTGGTGATGCCCTATTAGTGTGGGACACTGGAATCGACGGGAAATTCGAAAGGGAACCGCTCTAGCGGTTCAGTGAAAAGTTCGAACAAAGAAAAGGGGATTCTTCGAGAAACTGTGGTAGAGTGCAGAATAGGAAATTTGTTAAGTGCCAGTTTAAAAATTTTTCGAATTTTGAATTTCTAGAAAAGTATAATTATTCATTAACTGTGAAGCGTAAAGATAGAAGAAGCAGGAATTTAATTGGTATTGTTAGTAATCCTGGAAATTTGCGATTTTTCGTCTTCGGCGGTCAAATCCAACATCTACTAAGAGGAGAAACTAATGGCTGTTCGAAGGTGTATCGGCTAAAAGAACCACAAAAAAAAGAAGAAGAAACAGCAACGAAATCTGAATTTGAACTGGCGGTTTACGTAATTCATTCATAGTGGACCAGCAATTTATGGTTAATATTGGCGATTGTGTTTCCTTTTCATTGCCGACGAAAGTGAATGCAGTCAAAGCAAGTCTCTGTGCAGATAAGTACATTAAATATTTTTCATGACGATGGTGATTTTGGAGTAGCGTGTTGGTGAAAATTCGATCTAAGTAGTTTAATTGATTGTTTCTTTTTGGAACCAAAAAGTTTGAAATATAAAGAAAAAGTTTAGACATAAGTAGTATAATTAATGGTGTGGGTATTTATTGAATTTTATTTCGGTTTTTCTTTTCATTTCATATTTTACTTTTGAAATTTTATTTTTATTAATTTATACTGTTCTGTGGAGTTCTCTGGATGGTAAATAATTAATGAATTGCATTGTAAAGATTGGTGTGAACCGATCCCGGCCGGGATAGGGTGAATGAAAGCCCACCCATAGCATCAACGTGCATAAGATAGCGACTATAATAATTCAGTTATTGAGGTGAAATATTAAAGTAGTTCGTATTGTTAATAGTATTTATTTTCTTTCTTCACGCATGTTCATCATTTATATTAAAATAAAGATTCATTTATATCACCATATAATTATGTTTGAATAATTTAATTAATTTAATAATTAATTAATTTAAAAGTAATGATTCTTACGGTGAATCTTCACCGTCCTTGTGTGTGTTGGTTATTTGTTTGTTATGTCAGCGTGCCGTAGTACGATGGAATCGTTCGACCCAAATGCCCACGACATGACTGAGCTAGTCGGCAACTTCAAGGCACGCAGGGTCTATTCTTGAACGATTCCTTAATTAAATATGCTGCATTGGCGGCGGCTCGGCTGAGAGGCCGTGATGCAACAAATGGCGCCCAAACAAGGCTTATGGCAAATGTTTAAAGTTGTTTTAATTTTGATATATTTTTTGGCAAATGTGCTTTTCGGCTGAGGTGGCAAATGTTCGGCAAGAGTGTTCTGTTGCCTCAGCCATATTTTTTTTCTCTCTTTGAATTTCTCGGGTTGGGGTTGTAATTCTAATCCTGACAATGGCATTTTTCTTATCAATGTCTTGTCGAGTGGTCGTCAATGCAACATTGGCGCCCAACTCGTGCTACTGTGGTTGTCCTTATTTGTTGAACAGAGCTTGGCTCTATAATTTTGATCCAGATTTTTGTGGCTGCTGTAGTCATGCTCAGGGTCCTGTAAAGATATCTCATTGTGAATAGGATTGTTCTAAGAAAAAGCTGTATTTGAATTTTTATGCACCTGAAAGCATATACTTTCTGTGATGTCTGGCCAGTCTGGTCTCGATCTCTGTCCACCTGTAAAGGTGTTGTTAATGTATAGCTTTTGAACGAGATACGAGACTAATGGAGGGTTAGTCGTCTCGGATCAACCACAAGAATCTGAAAGTCCTAAGTACTCCTTATTCCCCTTTATTCATTTCGTGTTAAATTTCATACCTTTTCCTTTCCAGTCTTTAATTCCTATCACAAAGAGGATCCGTGAGAATCATTACTTTTTTGCATGGTCTTAAAGTAACTATAAACGAGGTAATTTTTTTTATCGCTTGATTCATTGCGTATTTATCTAATATCTCTGCATATAATCGTGCTAACAAATCATAATATTTGAAAAAGAATTTGAAGTATACAGTATTTACCTGAAAACATATGGTTGAGGATTTGCTTTGGCTGAGAGAAAAGATAAGTCTTTGTGAATAAAGCTAGTAAATTTTCCCTAAGTTGATGTTTCTCTAAAAAGTAATACATTATAACTACTTATTATCTTGATAATTCAGTTGGAATATTTACATACCAATTAATATTTGCTTATTCCATTGAGCTCTATTTTTGGTCTCAATATTCTTGCTATTTATTTAAGATCAGCTCACGCAAATTTTGAGCGAATCTTCTTACAGAAGTTCATTGGATTTTTGGTCTGAACTTAGTAATTTGGTTGATTGAAGTTCGTGATTTTTACTAATGTTCGAAGAAGAACATTAGTATTAAAATCACTTTGGCCAAAAATTCATATTTCTATATATATATATATATCATCAAAAAATTTCAGTGAAAAAATCTCAGGAACGCGCCATCCGATTGAGCTGAAATTTTCAGGGAACATTGGTGTATATGCAGACTAGTGCCAGGTCTCACAAAAAGTTAACAAACTTTAACCCTTTGGCGCCGGCGGCCATTTTAGTGATTTTTTTAATATACCTATTATTCCATACACAAATAATTTTTGCAAAAATAAAGTTGACAACATAAATTTCGAACAAGTTCTACATGTGAATCGGATAACGTTTTAGAATTTTTTAACCCCATGTGTGCGCTGGGTGCCTAATAAGAGAACGGAAAAATTTGAACATTTTTAAATTGCGATAACTTTTGACAAAGCTATTCAATCATTACGAAATTTTCAGGACATGTTTGTTTTATTTAGTTGTAGATAAATGTACGTTTTAATGAGCATGCTGGCAACCCTGTAGCTAGGGCAAGCACTGAAAGTGAAAACCTCCAAATCATCGTCTCTCTGGAAAAAATGTCGTTTCTTAAAAAAAAAGCCACTCATATGTAAATTTTGTGCTTTGTTTCCATAAACAAAAAAAAAATTTGATATGGTATAAAGGGCACGCCTGGTAACCTTTGCCCAAGTTACCTATATTTTTAGCATCAAAAACTTATGTTCACGGAAACTCACGATATGATGAACAAAATTTATTGAAATTTGCAGAATATATTGGGCTTAAATAGGACCAGGTCTGATAGAAGTGATTTTGAAATGCGGGCGATTCTGTGCCAGTGGTGCCATCTTGAAAAATCACTAAAAAAGATAACTGCTTTTAGCCCTATAAGTTCTGATTGAATCGTTCGATTTTGACGAAATTCGCACCGTAGCTGCACCGTTTCTTTCCTTTTATACCATGCTGATATGGTATAAAGGGAAAGAAACTAAGTGGTAGATAGTCCGGTCCTCCAGGCTTGGGGGTTGGAGCGATGGACCGACAATCCGTCCTCCACAAAAACTTTAACCGTTGCGGAACTTACGGAGATGCCTCGGATAGGATTGGACCAACAGAAACGACCCGGCAAACGAAACATGGACTATGCTTTTGGATCCTGGAATGTCAGATCACTAAATAGACCTGGTGCTGTAAAAGAATTATTATTACAGGCCACTCAGTACAAATTGAACGTGCTGGCAGTCCAGGAAACGAAATGGACTGGTAGCGAAATTCAAGACATGAGATCGCACACAATATTCAAGAGTGGGAAGCCTGCAGGAAGCCGTGAATTTGGAGTGGCATTCATTGTGGATAGGGAGTTCAAGCCACACGTTATTGATTTCAAGGCAGTAAGCGAACGTTTGTGTGCGATCCGCATCAAAGCAAAATTTTTCAAAATATGGCTGATAAATGTCCACGCCCCGACAGAAGAAAAAGACGAAGAAACGAAAGACGCATTCTATAACCACTTGGAAAGGCTATTCGACTCATTGCCCTCAAATGACGTCAAAATAATACTCGGCGACTTCTACGCTAAAGTCGGGAATGAAGAAGTATATCGGGGAACAACTGGAGGGCACAGTCTCCACGATACAACTAACGACAACGGCCAACGCCTGATTGACTTTGCATGTAGTAGGAATATAGTCATAAGTTCGACATGCTTCACCATGGGCATCACCAGATGGCAATACCTTCAACCAAATTGATCATGTCCTTATTCAGCGGAGATGGGCTTCCAGCATACTTGACGTTCGGACGTTTCGAGGAGCAAATTGTGACTCGGACCACTACTTGGTCAAATCCAAATATCGATGTCGCATGTCAAAGGCGTACGTGACGAAGACGAGTCCTCTGCGTAAGTTTGACATCGGAAAGCTCCAAACGGCGTCAGTAGCAGAAAACTTCTCAAAAACTCTTGAGACTAAGCTTACCCCCATCCTACAAAATAACACAGTGAGGCCGGTTGACGAGGTCTGGATGGAGATGAAGACAGCAATCAAATCCGCGGCAGAACAAGTGGTTGGGTATGAAGCCCGGCGCAAAAGAAACAACTGGTTCGACAACGAATGCCAGGATGCGCTGGACAAGAAAAATCAGGCATATAAACAATTCCTTGAAAGGAACACCAGGACGAAGAGAGAAAAATATGAAAACCTCCGACGAGTAGCAAATAAGATCATTAGATGTAAGAAACGAAAATATTATGACGAGCAATTAAAGAGCATTGACGAAAATCTGGCGAGCAATAAAACTAGACAAGCTTACAAAGTAGTGAAATGTTTAAGACGCGGATATCAGCCCAAGACGACACTCTGTAAAGACGAAATCGGCAACATCATCGCCGAAGATAGCCAGATTAAGGAGAGATGGGCCTGCTATTTCAAAGAACTCCTTAATCCTGCACATGGCTCAATAATATCAGAGCCGATAGACATCTCTGACGAAGTCCCGATCGCACCTCCAACGCTGGAAGAAGTCAAGTCTGCCATAAAAAGCCAGAAAAACAACAAAGCGCCGGGCATTGACGAGATTCCGGTCGAGCTAATTAAATATGGTGGAAGCTGCCCTATAAAAGCCATCCACAAATTGATCCAGAACATCTGGGGTCAAGAAAAAATACCGCAGGAGTGGTGCAAATCCATCATATGCCCTATCCACAAAAAAGGAGACAAACTTCGGTGCGAAAACTACAGAGGCATATCGCTACTTTGTACATCCTATAAGATACTGACGAAAATATTAAAGGATAAGATAAATGTATACGCTGAAAAGGTCTTTGGGGAGTACCAAGGAGGCTTTAGGTCTGGTAGATCAACTACGGATCAACTCTTCACAGTCAAACAAGTGCTTGAAAAATGCTGGGAATTTAACATCGACGTCCACCAGATTTTCGTGGATTTTAAACAAGCATATGACAGTATTGACCGAAACATACTGTACAAAATAATGCTATGCTTCGGCATCCCGGCAAAACTAGTTCGGCTGACCAAAATGACGATGACGTCGACAGCATCAAAAGTCAGAATCAACAACAGTCTGACTGACGCCTTTGACACAAATGTCGGACTAAAGCAAGGGGATGGGTTGGCCCCTCTGCTGTTCAACCTAGCACTTGAGTACGTGATAAGGAAGATTCCTGTCGACACAGGGGGTACGCTTCTGTATAAGTCGAACCAGTTAGTGGCCTACGCGGATGACATTAACATCTTGTCCCGTTCCTTCACATCCGCCAAAGAGCTCCTGTTGAAACTTGACCAGGAAGCCAAGGAAGTAGGCCTGAAGATCAATCAGACGAAAACAAAAATCATGACGCAAACAAGAAAGAGGACCTCCATTAGACAAAATATAATTCTTGACGAATATAATTTAGAGAATGTGGACGAATTTATATACTTAGGCTCAAAATTGACAACGAAAGGCAGTGAAACTGACGAAATTAAACGGAGAATACAGCTCGCTAATAAAACTCTCTACTCTGTTCTGGCCCTACTGAAGACCAGCTGCATACACAGGAAGACGAAGCTCCAAGTCTACAAATTAATCATCAGACCTGTGTTGTGCTACGGATGTGAAACTTGGACTCTTACCCAAGCATCCGCAAATTTGTTGAACGCCTTCGAAAGACGGGTCCTCAGGCGTATAATTGGAGCTAAACAAGAGTGCGGCCAATGGCGGATAAGATACAACCACGAGTTGTACGAGGTTTTTGACGAGCCGGAGGTTGCTACAATCGTAAAACTGCGGAAGCTGCAATGGGCTGGTCACGTGCAACGAATGGACGAGCATCGAGTACCTAAGAAGGTATTCGACGGAAGGGCCGAGGGTCGAAGACCAGTGGGAAAACCCAGAAAACGCTGGTCTGACTCTGTCGACGAAGACTGCGCAAAGCTGCTCGGATTTCGGAATTGGAGGACGCGGTCATTGGACCGAGACAACTGGAGGCGTCACCTACGAGAAGCCAAGGCCCGAGAGGGGCTGTAGTGCTACGACGAAGCGAAGCTGCACCTTACTTCAAACCACGTTTGGTAGAAATTTGGTTGCAAAATTCGGTTGGAGCTGCCAGCTATGATAATTTTGGTGTCTTAAATTTGAAAAAATAAAAATTTGGAAGTGAAAACATTCAAACCATCGAAAATCCTAAAAAATGTCCGTTTCTACAATAAAACCAATCTGTATACAAATCTTATGCTCAATCTACACAGTCAAAGTAAAACTTTGGAAATTTCATGTCGGACAAGAACGGTAACCCTTTCTCAGTTAACCTATATTTTTAGCTTCAAAAACTTCTGCCAGGTCTGATAGAAGCAATTTTGAATTGTAGGCAACTCTGTTCCAGTGGTGCCATCTTGAAAAATTACAAAGAAAAAAAATGCTTTTTGGCCTATGAAATGTGAATAAGTTACCAGATTTTCATGAAATTGACACAGTAGCTGCACCCTACTCTAAACTCTGTTTGATATAAATTTGGTGGAAAAATTCGATTGGTGCTGCCAGCTATGGTAATTTTTTTGTCTTTGGTTTTGAAAATTCGCTCAGGAAAATAAAACTTTTTGCCCTATAACTTCCAGTGCAGTCATGAAATCAATACGAATTTCATACAATTACTGGAACCTATTATAAACATTATTCAAGCCAAATTTGGTTGAAAAGCCATGATAGGGTTGCCAGCTATTGTTGGTTTTGTTTTTGTTTGCAATATCTTTATTAAGCGGTTTTATCGTAGAATTTTCAATTGGTTATGATATTGTAGTGACAATAAACAGCAAATATTAAGCTTTCGATTATTTGAAAAAACTCGCTGCAGGTAACCCTAAATTTCTTTATACTCCTATAACTTCAAATGTTATATAACAACGTGAAGCAGATGTGATATATTCTTGGCTTTGATACTGGCGAAAGGTTGCCAGCACGAGTCGGTTGTGCTACTTTTGTATCAATAAATGCTTACAGTTAGTATTCATACCGGAAACATTTACAATGAAAATAAATAACCGATGTTTCAATTCCCAAAGTTCTGCAAATTTTTCGGATCGCAGCCCCAAACTCCAACTTCAGTTACAGTGCTGCAGGCACTGAGCATTTTCTTAATTGATATTATATGAGATGCTGCTTTCAAAATTTTGTGATATAAGCAACTGATAACGAATATAATTAACCCGTGTTTTGCTCTCATAAACGTTGAAATTCATGCCAGTGGTAATATCTGAAACCTTCTACCATATGAGTTATAATGCATTCTTGAGACAAAAGTAAAACGTGGCATTTGAAACAATTTGGCCGTAATAAGCAGCGCATGTGGTGGAATATGCACTCAAAACCTGCACGATTCTTCTACTGTTCTTCGAACATTAGTCTTTCTAGCGGTTCAGGTGCGCTAGAGTTTTTTTTATTAATTTGAATTTGGAATCAGGAATTTCAAATTATAATCTGGGATAATGCGTCGAAGAACGAATAGCTGGGACCCCAGCTATACACCCTTCCAACACCAACTTGAACGCCTGAGTTTATCACCTTCGGTTGCTCCAGCCACTCAAATGGTCAATACTGACCGTTTAGAAAAGAGACAAAAGCAAGAAAAGAGATCTACCAATCAATCGAACTTGTTGGAGCATATAGGTGATTCCGGCAGTCAGGAACCTCCAAGGGTAGTCTTCCGGGAACCTCCAGTAAATAATAATAGTATAGGGGCTAATTTGCCTATGTCAAAATAGAACCTTACCTTCGATGGTTCAAATTCTGGTTTGCCTGCTAGACAATTTATGTTTAGAGTCTTGTCACTGGCTGAAGATTATAAGGTTGCGTTTAAAACTTTGGCAACAGACTTCCATTTATTGTTAAAGGGGCCGGCCGCTGATTAGCATTGGCGATTTCGGGAGTTGAACTACCCCCTTTTATGGGGCCACTTGCGTCAAGAGTTTCTAGAACGGTTTAGCTCGTGTCATTCAGATGTAGATGTTCGGCGAATGTTGGATGCACGAACTCAGAAACCTGGGGCAGTGTTTCAAGATTTTTATGATGCATTGGAAGGTATTTGTTTGCAGTCAACTGTGCCACTGTCTCATCTGGATTTTCAATGTGTGGTATTTCGCAATATGGCGCCAGCACTAAGGGCTCATTTAGCTGTAGTTGATTTTAGACCCACGAGAGATTTAGTTAAGGGGTTAGTCCACTGTTAAACTGCTCGAAATGAACTTTTTTTTTAAACAGCTACCAAAAAAAAACTATTCAAGATATCGATTTGAAATTTTACATGCATCTTTATTGAAGTTAAGAGTTAACATTTTCATTGGAAAAAAATATTAGAAAACAAAATGGCGGCCGCCCCAATGGATCGCCGCAGCACCGCCGAAAAAAAAAGCAAATTGCGCCTCGTAAATTCCTGGCCAAAATAAGCATCTGTGAACAAATTATCAAAAATATTTCATTAGTCTTGAGTATAAAGGACTGCACGGGCCTAACTTTAGAGCCCTAAAGCGATTGAAAAAAATGTGGTATACTTTTGAATCAAAAAACTTAATAAAAAAAATTTTTTTTTTCAATAAAATGCTTCCCAGATCTTCAAAAAATTTTTTTTTTGTTCTAAATTTAGGCCCGTGCAGTCTTTTATACTCAAAACTAATGAAATCTTTTTGGTAGTTTGCTCACAGATGCTTATTTTGTCCAGGAATTTACGAGGCGCAATTTGCTTTTTTTTTTCGGCGGTGCTGCGGCGATCCGTTGGGGCGGCCGCCATTTTGTTTTCTAATATTTTTATCCAATGAAAATGTTAACTCTTAACTTCAATAAAGATGCATGTAAAATTTCAAATCGATATCTTGAATAGTTTTTTTTTGGTAGCTGTTTAAAAAAAAAGTTCATTTCGAGCAGTTTAACAGTGGACTAACCCCTTAAACGTTGCTGCATAGTGGAGGCTGAATGGAAACTTTTGAGGTGGAATGCAGATCGCGACACTCATCGTCGACCCCGTGCGGTACATGAGCTACGTGTACAGGAGGATCCAGAGGACTGTGGTTACTCGGATTTTAGAACCGTACGATCTCAACATCCCATTTGGTACCAAGGACTAGCAGTAGAAGAGGCACCGACCAGACCGAGAATTGAAGCATTGCAGACCAGTTCCAACCCCGTTCTAATTAGGAGTGAACGAGCTGATGGACAAGCGAGTTACAGAGTCTGTTGGAACTGCAAGGATTTGGGGCATGGATTTATTGACTGTCAAGAGCCAGTGCAGCGCGTTTTCTGTTTCGGGTGTGGTAAAGAGGGAGTAGGAAAATCCAAGTGTCCTAGATGCCAGTCGGGAAACTTCGGCAGGAATGCGGTTCCAGGGGAGAGGTCGCGCATTCCTGGCATTTCTCCCGCAACCCGACCAGTTATGACCGAGGCCGCTACTAACGTGGACCCGGAGTTGAGACGGCGACCGTGAATAAACAAACGATCTAGGAACAACATTGAGAGGGGAGCCGAGGACAGAGTAGGAAAACAGAAGAGGGGATGTTTTGTGGGTGAAAGACATATGACGACACTTCGAAACATTCAAAGTGAGAGAATTCGCTGCGCACCAGGTAGCCAAAGTACCCAGATCTTTCTATCACTCTGAAAAATGTTGAGATCATCAGCGTACAAAAGACAGGGTGAGTTAAAGAGGGAAGGAAGGTCGTTAACAAACAAAAGGAACAGTAAAGGACCAAGAATATATCCTTGCGGAACTCCTGAGGTAGGAAAAAAGGGTGTAGAAGAGCAAGATTTAACAATCACAACACAAAAGCGATCACAAACATAGGAGGAGAACCAAGAAAAGAGGACACCAGAGAGATCAAACCCTGCTAACTTTGACAGAAGAATAACATGGTTCAACGAATCGAAAGCCTTGGTAAAGTCTGTATATAGGACATCTACTTGCTTTTGCTTGTCGATTGCGGAAGCAACGGTGTTTGTAAAAGACAATAAGTTTGTAACCGTTGACTTACCTTTAACGAATCCATGCTGTTCACTGGCCAGCAAGGGCTGAATAAAAGAGTACACTCTATTGTAGACTACTCTTTCGAGGAGCTTACTAAAACATGGCAGAAGGGATATAGGACGGTAATTAGGGATGGAAGAAGTTTCGCCAGCTTTTTGGATGGGAAATATGTTGGCGGATTTCCAGAGAGCAGGAAAGGTACCGGTGGTGATGCTAATGTTGAAAATTATTGACAGAGGAACACACAAAGAGGAAGACAGTGATTTGGTGAAAAAATTCAGAATGCCGTCAGCACCGAGGCTAGCACTTCCATCGAGGGACAACATTAATGATTGGACTTCCAAAGGATTAATTAAAGCAGTAGAAAGGGAACGATCAGGCATGGGAAAAATTGTTGAAGGCAAAGAACTACTGAGATTGGAGGTAAAAGAAGAAAAAAAATTGAGCAAAGAGCTCGCAGGAATCCTGAGGTGAGGACGCAGACTTATCATGAAGATACATGACAGAAGGAATGCCAGAGGAGGTTTTAAGGGATTTGATATAAGACCAAAAAGGCTTAGGATTGTCGGAAGTAATAGAAGTTTCGACATGCTCCAGGTAGGCACGCATTGCGTCATTGGCTGCCTTTCTAGCAGCAGCCCGTAACCTTTGAAAATTCAAAAGGTCATTAAGAGAGCCAGACCTTTTGTATTTACTACGCGCCGCATCTTTGGCTCTAAGAGCAACCGCAACATCGACTGTGAACCACGGAGGATCAGAACTTCTTATACAGCGGAAGGAAGGAGTATAGCAGGCAATTAAGTTGGACAAGAGGGAATAAAATTTGTCAAGAGCATCATCCACACTTAGCCCTCTGAAGAAATTATACCAGTTAATAGCATTGATTTCGTTGGACAAAGCGGAATAGTTTGCTTTTTCAAAATTAAAACGAAGAGTAGAAACAGATTTGACTTTAGACGAACGGTTAAGAGTTAACTCCATAAAAAGAGGAGGACGATGAGGATCAGGTTGCACATACGGAGATAGAGAAGGATTCAAGCAAAAGGACGAAGGGTGAATATTAGTTAGAACCAAATCCAGAATCCTGTTGTTAGTATTCGGTACGTTGTTAAATTGGGAAATAGAGCAAAGGGACATACAGGAAGAAATAGCGAGAGAAATATTGCTAGAAACCAAAATATTTGAGAAAGTATCATCCCAATTCAGCGACGGCATATTAAAGTCACCACATAAAAGTAAGGAAGCAGAAGGGAAGCGGTTATTAAGGTAGAACGAGAGTTCCACAAAGAAACGTTCATATACCAGTACGGGGCTACTACAAGGGATGTAGATAGAGGAAACAAGCAGCACTACGGATGGTGAAGGAGAAATACGGACAATCACATATTCGACCGGGACGGATGGAATGAAGTCACTGCAGAGCGTTCCATTCAGAGATTTGTGAATACCAATTAAAACACCACCTCCTAGTGAAATATTATACGCAGATCGATTCCGATCTCTACGAAAAACAGTATGAAGTGGAAAGATCTCATTGCTGTACATATCCCCAGACAACCAGGTCTCTGTAAGACAGATAATGTCATAAGACGCGATTACCGAGGAGAACTTTACACAATTAACCTTGGTCCTCAGACCACGAACGTTCTGATAGTAAATTTTTAGAGGTCGTTTCAAGCTCTGCTTGTTGATGAGTCTAGTTTCGAAAGCTTCGCGATGAATTCGTGCGAAAGTTTTTCTCAGGTCTTGAAATGAACTCCTTAACTAAGGTGCCAGGAGGCCAGAAATTGATTTGGAGAGACTTTTTCGAGCCAGGAGGCAAAGTAATTCGAAACGAAGCGATGGTTTGGTTATCCAGATTGTCCTTTGTCAATTTGGCACACGTAAGAAGCGAAGGAACGTGGCCCAGCCTCGCCAAAATATACGATTTAATGTCTTCAGCCGTTGTAGAGTATGCGAGCTGCGATACAAATATTTGTAACGGTGGGTGCACAACCGTTAATAAAGGAGCGATACGGGGAAGATCAGTCACCGGAACCGGTGTGATGGCCGATGACTGACTCGCGCTCAGAGAACGCTGAGTAACGTGATCAGACGCAGGAACCCTGTTCAGTATCTTTGAACCAGCAGATTTAGTCGGTGAGTTAGGAAGCACCTCGACTTCATTTGCTGACTCGATCGGAGACTTCTCTCGGCTAGTAGGCAGCAGACACTCCGGTGAGTTGATGACGGCACTAGTAGTTGCAACGGATGACGGCACTAGTAATTGCAACGGTTGCAGCTGAGGTGGCAACTGTGGTTTCAAAGTTTTCGCTTGCCCTCGCGAACGAGGGCAACGTCGGGGATCCAGGAGGGCTAGATATAGCGTTACTAGCATACAGTGCTCCAAGAGATTATGTTGAGGGCTGTTCAATGTTGGCAGCTCGGACCAGCTCATTAACCTGATTGCTCGTAGAACGAAAATCGACCGACAATTTATCAAGAGCCCGAGGCAGAACATCGATAGACGGGAACGAAGACGGGATGCATAGGACGCCATCGAATGCTTCCTGCATTTCTCGCAGAACCAGTACACCCCTGAGTCACGTTGCGAAATGACATCAGTGCATTTGCCCGGCAGAGAAACGCATTTTGAATGAAACGTTCGTGCGCAAGAACCTGCACACGTGATCATAGGCGAGGTATCCTTCTTGTCCATGCAATTAGTAGAACCGCAAAGTGCCAATGTATTAAGATGCAGAAGCTAACAAATAGAAAATGGCGAAAATTTCACACCCAAAATATGCAGCAAAAGCAAAAAAAGGAATATATATGTATATGTGTAGTCGCTACTCACCAGGGGTTAATAATTTTCAAAAGTTTTCGCAATCACTTTAGAAGTTGAATACGAGAAAGCTTATTCAAAAGATTATCAAGCTTTATAATCACCCGTATTGTGAGTTTCGAGTTGATCGCTAGTCGATAATCGACGAAGTTGTCGAGTCGATGGCGTTTTGGTATTGCGAGAGTCGATCGAAACGACTTATAAGTACTGCCATATCGAAATCGAAGAAAATGCTTGAATTGAGTGCTATTGTGAGCAAAATTGCCAATCTGAACAACTTTAGCATCCGCCAACTGTCAAGTGAAACTTTTTTAAAAACAATCTACTATTTTTTTTGGAAAGTTTGTGAAATGAATTTATTTTGATTTATTTTTTGACGACGAATAATGCAGTCTTTGCGGTATAGTACAGCAATGCAAAAAATAATAACAGTTAATTTTTATTTTTTCAATAAACAGTAAATAAACATTTGCATTTTTACTAAACGCTAAGAAAACATTTTAATTTTTACTAAAGAATAAATTAACGTTTTCATGTATTTAGTAACAAATATGTAGATAATTTAAAATGTCGTAGCTGCAACTCATACATTTCTTTTTTTAATTTCAATTTTCGCGCACGATGAATTTTATTTAGAGACTATAAAGAGAGAGCATTGATGATATTATTTTTAAATGTTGATTTAGAGATCGTAGGGGAAAGGTTCTCGCTCATGCTATTGAATAGCCTGCAGCACCTATTTATTGGCTCGGTAGCTGCATATGTTTTGTTGTGATGGTATTCAATAAGCAATCGTCGGGATCTAGTGACTCTCAAGGGCTGATTGACTACAAACTTTTGTTTCAAGTAGACGACATTAACCAAATCTCTGATGACATCCAACCTGAAGTAGGCAGATAACATTAATCTTCTCGACGCAAGGGGTAACAAATTAATACATTTAAGGCGATATTCGTATTATGGTAGATTACTGAAATCATAAGGGTTGAAAAGGTCCCTCAAAGCGAATAGTAAAAATTGCTTCTGAACTGAATCAAATCTTTGACTGTGAATTTCGAAAGCCGGGTTCCAGATAGTGCACGCATATTCGAAAAGAGGACGCTCGAGTGAAATATATAAGGATTTAGTAACCCAAAGATTCTTAAACTTTTTGGCCCGTCGCTTAATGAAAGCAAGCTGTTTACGTACTCGGGAAAGCACTCTATCGTAATGAAGATTGAAGCGGAGCTTTTCATCCAGGGTGACACCGAGATCTAATATGTTGTCAACCCTGCTGAGTGACGTGTCGTTGAAGCGGTACGTATAATGAACGCGTGCAGATTTGCGAGAGAAGCTGATTGCGCGGCATTTAGTAATGTTAAGAGGGAGCTTGTTCGCGGAGCACCAATGGTTTAATTTAGACTGAAAAAATGTAGCGTCAGTTAGTGTCCTGATGACATGGTAGATTTTGAGGTCGTCCGCATATAGTAAATGGGGAATGTCAGATAAAACCTCCGATATGCCAGATATAAAAATATTAAAAAGAAGAGGGCCAAGATGACTTCCTTGAGGTACACCGGATTTCACGTCAACTTTCTTAGAAATTATACCTTGGAATTTCACGAATTGCAAGCGGTCGTGGAGGTAGGAGCCAAGCCACTTTAGTAAAGATCCTGCAATTCCAAATTGTTTCAGCTTGGGGATCAAAATGGAGTGATCAACTCAATCAAATGCTTTGCTGAAGTCAGTAAAGACTGCGTCAATTTGAATACCTTTCTCCATTTTGCACAAATCATCAGAAACAAGGACCATAAAATTAGTTGTAGTAGAACGACCTTTTCTAAATCCATGCTGCTGCTCATTCAGTCGAGCGTCGACCAGAGGAGAAAGTTTGCAGTAGATGATTTTTTTCAAAAAGTTTGGGAATAGCAGATAGAATGGCGATGCCTCTATAATTTTGAATAGAATGTCTATCGCCACTTTTATAAATTGGTGTAATATAAGAAGATTTTCAATACGAAGGAACAAGGTAAAATCGACGATGAAGGCTCCACACTAGTACCGCGCGGTGTTCCAAATTCACAGCCAGCAACATTTAAATTCAGTAAATTAACCACACACTCGTCAAGAGGAGAGAAATAAACCTGTTTGTTCGGTCCACCACCAGTTTTGTGTTATTCACAATTGTTTCTTATGATTTTTTTTGTGAATTTTAAATGTGAAATCGATCCACCCCTGAGGAGGTCATACGAGTTTCAAAATTTTGATATCTTAATAAAAAACCTTCTGCCAGCCACTTATATCTCTTACTGGTAGATCCATGCTATTTATCTCTTCTGCAAAACTATTCCATACACCCTTCACTACGCCATTTTACCCACCAGCTTTAACGAATCCTCTTGCGAGCTTTTCGTTATTCTCAAGTAGAGATTATTCAAGTAGAGAGCGTTTGTTATTTTCACCCTTTAATAATTATTTTATAAGCGACTGAACTTTCCAAGAAAATAACTTACATTTTGCTTATATTCAACTAACTGTCGATGTAACGTCGCGAAGCAAATTGCAATCGACAAAACTGTCGATTTTAT
>OZ022264.1:191273571-191431071 GCA_963978885.1 Nemotelus pantherinus
GACGGTGGTCTGCAGGCATAGCTCAGCAGACAGAGGGTTCAGAATTTGTAGACTACGCGTCTGCCATATGATCGCGGCTATATTGTGTTGTTCCTCATGAGAAGTAGGTGTTAGATGAAGTACACCTGAACTCTATCCATCTAAACATATATATGTATATATATATATATATATATATATATATATATATATATATATATATATATATATAATAATATATATATATATATATATATATATATTATATATATATATATATTTATATATATATATATATATATATATATATATATATATATATATAAATATATATATATATATATATATATATATATATATATATATATATATATATATATATATATATACATACATATGTATATATATATAGATATATAGATATATAGATATATATATATATATATATATATATATATATATATATATATATATATTATATATATATATATATATATATATATATATATATATATATATATATAATATATATATATATATATATAATATATATATATAATATAATATAATATATATATATATATATATATATATATAATATATATATATAGATATATATATATATATATATATATATATATATATATATATATATATATATAGATATATATATATATATTATATATATATATATATATATATATAAATATAAATATATATATATATATATATATATATATATATATATATATATATATATATATAATATATATATATATATATATATATATATATATATATATATTATATATATATATATATATATATATATATATATATATATATATTATATATATATATATATATATATATATATATATATATATATATATATATATATATATATATATATATATATATATATATATATATATATATATATATATATATATATAATATATATATATATATATATATATATATTATATATATTTACGAGGGGTTGATCCACAAGTAATGATAATCAATGTAAACCAAGGTGGTTAAACTAACTCAAAAAATATTTATTTTTCAACATAATCACCTAACAAATTAATACATTTAGTCCATCTTTTTCTAAACCCAGGATACCTTTAGCCTCGCGCAATATTCTTATTTGGTCTGGGTAGTAAGAGCTGATAAAGTGGCTTCCTTTTCCAAATATTCCATCATAATAATTCCTTCAGCATCCCAAAAAACTGATGCATAAACTTCTCTACCGGACTCGATACCTTGAATTTCTTCGGCATCGGTGAAGATGGTCGCTTCTAGACATGGGTAACGCAGCGCTGCGCCGCGCAATTGCGCTTACCACTGCGCTGATACCGATTGTCGGTATCAGTAGCGCAGTAACGCACTTCGGTATTAGTAGCGCAGTAACACACTTCGGTATCAATGGTGTTGGCGCTGCCGCTTTGCGATGCCAACACCATGTGGCTTGGCGCTATGCTACGGCGCGGCGCAAAGATATAAGTTCACCTCAGACTCAAATTCTTGCCAAAGCATATTCAAAAATCAATAGCATTCCAGCTTATATTTTCTTTTCCGATCGGTTCGACTCAAGGCACTTGAGTTTTACAGGCTGCATGTGTACTTCAAGCAAGAACCGCTAAGTAAACGTTATGAAAAGCGATGCGATCGTGGTATCATAGCGTCATGGTATCAGCGCAATGCTGCCAGCGCCGTATGTGAGTCCGAGAAACGCAGTGAGTATCACACATAGGCGAATGAGATCATGGTATAATAGCGCAATGGCAAAATACCACTGCTGGCGCCGGTATCAGTGTATCAGCGCCTCAAAATTTGCTGCGTTACCCATGTCTAGTCGCTTCCAGGACACCAATTGCTGTATGCTTTCTGGATCAAAATAGTGGATCCAGATCTCGTCCATGGTTACCAAATATGACAAAAACATCTCTAGATCTGCGTGGAACTTTTCGAGATTCACCCTGGAAATGTCGACTCGTTTCTCCTTTTGCTTGTCGGTTAACATTCCCATCGCGCAGAGATCTTCTTTATATAATTCATATATAATTCATATGTAATTCGTTGACGATGATTCTTTGACCACTGCTATACGAGATCCCTGTGACCTCAGCTATATGCTTGATTGTCACTCTTCGATCTTTCAACACGACATCTTCGACTTTTTCACGTTGTCTTCAGTCAGGAACGAGGATGACGTCTTTCGCAGTATTCATCTTTAGTATATGTTCTTCCCAGCTTAAACTCCTTGTCCTACCGTGCAACGGTGGAATATGGAGGAACAGAGCCTCCTAGTGTTTCTACTAAGTCGCTGACAATGTCTTTGGTAGATATTTTTTCAAACACAGCTACTTAATGACAACTGTAATTTCGTTTTTCTACATTTTCATGATCTCCCTCCAACTGTTCGTATTCAAATGAATGTATCTCCCTGGAATTGTGGCCTATCTATATATTTTTTTATGCTGACTTAGTGGGTATATGAGGTAGATTTTTTTTTTAATTTTATGCGAACTGGAAATAGCCGACTATCACTACTTTTGGATCTACCCTCGTATATATTAGGAATCTCGTATGGCTGTGTTCAAAGAATCGTTGTCCACAAATTACATATGAAGATGGTTTGCGCGTTGGGTGCCGAGAATGTTAACGGACGAGGTGAATCTGGAAAAGTTCAAGACAGATCAGGAGAATTCTTTGTCACGTTTCATGATCATGGTCGAGACCTGCATTCTCCATTTTGACCCAGAAACCAAACAGCAATCGATAACATGGAAGTGACGCTCTTGACCGACGTCGAGCGAATTGAAAGTTTCGAGCTCGGCGGAAAATGCTGTGGCATCAGTTTTTGGACGCTGGAGAAATTATTATAGTGGAATATTTGGAAAAGGGAGCCACTATATCAGGTTTTTACTACGCAGACCAAATGAGTAGATTGCGGGAGGCTATTGATGAATAAAGGCGCGGCAAACTGCGAACCGGAATGCCGTTTCATCAAGACAACGCACCGGCTCACAAGGTGGCAGTTTGGATGGCTGCAATTCAAGAAACAGGATTCGAACTGCTTGAACATCCGTTCTATTCACAAGATCTAGCTCCTAGTGACGTCTACTTCTCTCTTCGGCTCAAGGAGCACCTTCGGAGCAAGAAATTTAAAGATGATAGCGAAGTGATGGCCGCTGTTGAGGCGTTTTGGGAGAGTAGAGACAAATCATTTTTTCCTAAGGGTATTTTGGGTTTTATACATACACTGCCGCTCAAAAGTGTTTAGGCACCCCTTTTTTCATGGATTATTCATACAGTATAGTGTTTGCAAGAAAAACATTATAATAAAGTGAAATACGTATTTAAAATGTGGTTCGGTAAGAAACAGCCATTATATGAGATAAGGATTTACTCTCCTTTACCTGGACTTGGCCGGATTCCCAGAAATTGTTTATTGCGATATAATTGCAATAATAATTCGTAGAAATTTTTGGGGAAAGTTATTTATCAGGTCAATTGTAGGTAATGATGTTTAAATGACCTGGCTAGAAGATTATAGTGATATCCGTAACTAATGGGCAGTTGCAGTGTGATATTTACTCTGTTAACGTCATGAGCGAAATATCGAGTGATAGTTTTTTGTAAATGCCTCCGCGAAAAGAATTGATTACGGAAACGCGTGCGCTTATAAAAGCGTACCATAAAAGTGGCATAAATAAGCGGGAAATTGCCAAAAAAATGAAAATACCTCACGCTACGGTCGATTATAACGTAAAAAAATATCGGGAAAGTGGCAATTATCTTAATAAAAGACGGAGTGGGAGACCAAAAGCAACAACATCCGCAGATGATCGCAGAACAGTGGTTACCAGCAAATTAAATAGGCGTAAAACAGCCCCAGAAATCACCGCGGAATTAAATGTTGGTCGCCCAAAGCCAGTCAGTGTTTCGACAGTAAAACGTCGTCTACAGAAAGCCAGGGTCCACGACCGCATTGCGATGAAAAAGCCATTACTTCGCAAACAAAATAAGCAAAAGCGATTCAAATGGGCTCGTGAACACCAACATTGGACCATAGAAGAGTGGAACAAATATTATGGACAGATGAGTCCGAATTTGAACTGTTCGGAACCCGAAGGCGAATATTCGTGAGGAGATCTGTGGGTGAACGTGCCAGGGAAGCGTGTATTGCTACTACCGTGAAGCATGGAGGCGCTTCAGTGATGGTGTGGGGCTATTTCGCTGGTAGTAGTGTAGGGGACATTGTGAAATTTGACGGTATATTAAAACAAGAAGGCTACCGTGAAATTTTGGGGAACCACGCAATCCCTTCCAGAATTCGTCTTTTGGGTCAAAATATTATATTCCAGCAAGATAATGACCCAAAACATTCCTCCAAATTATGCAAAGGCTATTTACGCCATAAAGAAGAGGAAAGAGGAATCCGATCGAGTTACTATGGGAAGAACTGGATCGGGAAGTACGGAAATCGGCTCCAACATCAGCTACTGACATGTGGAACGAATTGCAGTCATGTTGGGCTTCAATAGCATAAGAAACTCTGGCAAAACTTATTGTGACAATGCCTCGATTATGTGCTGAAATTATTAAGTCAAGAGGAGGTCACATAGACGCAGGCAATATTTCAATTAAACGTTTTAATTTTCGCATTTATTTAGTGTATTTTTATGAACGTATGTGTAGATGTACATAAGGAATAAATATTATCACATTATTGCTGGGTTTTCATACATTTTTGCTGTCAAACAGAGTCCCTTAACACCTTTGAGCGGTAGTATATATATATATATATATATATATATATATATATATATATATATATATATATATATATATATATATATATATATATATATATATATATATATATATATATATATATATATATATATATATGTATGGAGAGTCAAAAAAAAATTACTATTTCCTGGGAACGCGCCATCCGATTGAACTAACATTTTTAACTTTGGTGTATATGTAAAAGTTATGTTTAATGAAAGTTAGTTATGTTGAATGAAAAATATTTTCAAGATTTTTAAAGTTCCATTTTCAAGCCCATTTTCAAGATATTTAAAATACTCTTACAACTCCGTCGATAAATAATTTTCAAAAACCGTAAGTTTGCGAAATAAATTTTGTGGCAGATACCTAAAAAGGATCGATAATATGTGCAAAATTGTGACTTGTGATAACTTATGACTGAGTTATCAAATCGTTATGAAACTTAGAAGACGTATTTATGCTATCAAGTTGCAGAAAGTTGACAAGAAGATTCCAGATCGAAAAAAGGAAAAAAAATCCATATTGGACAAGAGCGGTAAGCTTTCCTCAACTTACTTACATTTTTAGCATCCGAAACTTCTGATGTTCGCGGAAACCCGACAATCAGATACAATTGAAATTCGCTGAATGTATTGGTGTTGAGTAAGACCACGTTTGATAGAACCGATTTTGAAATTTTGGTAACCCTGTGGCAGTGATGCCAACTTGGAGAATCACTAAGAAGAAAACTGCTTTTCGCCCTGTAAATTCTGATTCAGTCACAAGATTTTAAAGGGATTCGCACAGTCGTTGAACCTAACTCTAGGCCTCGCTTGGTTTAAAAATTAGGTAAGACCTGCCAGGTATGGTAATTTTTGTCTCTTGAATCTTGTAAATTCGCTCAGCAAAATAAAGCTTTTTCCTCTATAAATTCCAGTGAAGTCATGAAATCATAACGAAATGGACCTATAGACATATAGTAAATGGACATAAATGCAAGCCACATTCAGAAAAAAACCATCATAAGATTGCCAGCTATGGTAATTATTGTGATTTTTTTGCTATTTCTTTAGTAAAATATTATCATTAAATTTTCAAATGGCAATGATCTTGTAGTGAAAATAAACAACAAATTTTAAGATTTAAAAAATGCGAAAACCTTTGCGAGTCGTATTCCGAAATTTCTTTATACCCTGAACTTTTTTCTATAATTTCTTTATAACTTCTAACGCAGTCACCAAATCGAAACAAATTGAAATAGGTGGATCGGCCTCAATGTTCTTTATCATATTTAGATTTGTTATAATGTTGGCCTTGGTCCTAGCTAAGGATTGCCAGCACAGGTACTTTTATTATTTCTGTACTAACAGATGCTCCCATTAGATATTCATGTGGTACACATCTACAATAAAAATAAGTACCCAATGTTTAAATTTTCAAAGTTCTCGAAATTTTTCAGATGGCAGCCCTTAACATCTTTCTATCCTTGTAACTTTCGATGAGATCATCGAATGGAAACGGATTCATATTGTAGGTTGATTTTGATTTGAAGCAGCTGTGGTAGACATTTAGTTGCAGTGTTGGCAAAATGTTGGAAGCACTAAGCATTTTCTTCATTTATGTTACATGAGATGCTGCTTTCAAAGTTTTGGAAGGTAAGCAACTGATAATAAATATGAGTTAAAAGTGGTAACTCTTAGCACGAAAACGTAAAAGAATCGCAATATCATTGCATGATATGTAATTTTATTGAATGATATGTTTTCGCTATATCATCGCAGACAGTTGGAAATATATGCCTGCACCAATCAGCGTTTTGACGGCATATAATTATAAAATACAGGAGCAGTGAGTTTCATTTTGTTGGGATTAAGCTACTTTAAAATATCTCTCAGCTAAGCAGATTACTGGTTGAGTATTTTTGGCATTACAAACGTTTCTATCCTAGTCTCAAATCCAGTCGTTTTCGATTTGACTCATGCATTGATCTTTTTTTGTGTCACTTGCTTGCTTGGCCTAATACTTTGTATGCATAATACCTCGAATGTAGTAGACAAACCGATCCTGATTGCCAGTCCTTTGGTAACGAAGTTAAGTTGGAAACCCGAATCCAGTACTGCTTGGGATTCAGCTTTACGTCCTTCGCATGTTCACACCTTTATGTACGCCTAGCAGTATATAAATGCTCGTTACCTTTTGTGGCTGGGCGACCAGTGTTTTTGCACCCTTGATGGTTTTCGTTCCGCTTGGTGTATCATCTGAGGATGTTGACTGAATTTTAGGTAACTTATTTGTTGGGTTGAGAGTATATTCTTCTAAATGAAATCACGTATGATTCCGCTTTGAACAATTTTTGCAACAGTGCGAAGTAAATTGCCTAACAAAATAACCTAATTTCAAGGCACAATTTATGTCTTCTTGTGGTGCCAATTCTATCCTTTACTGGTTGCTTACGGAATGAATTGCAATTGCACAGGATGATTTTGTGTGCACATAAGACATTTTTCTTCTGCTGGTCCGATGATAAGAGACGTAGGTTTGCTACATATTTGGAACTGAATGCGGTTGGGTTCTTTGTTCCAAGCGCTTCGAGACTTTGAAAGCGCAGGTCTTAACATGTTAAAAAGTTTTACCATATACTCAATTTTCTTGATGATGCCACCGTCTAGTCCTAAGGACCAGAGTATCCCAATCAAGTTTTCAATGAAGTAGATACAGCCATATAGCTCTCAAACTACAATGGAGATTCCCAGGTTTTTCGCCACAGCAGACACTCACTGTTGGTATTTAGCAAGTTTTTTGTGGATTGAGATGAATAGCTTACGGAATAGGATAGCTTACGGAATAAGATAGAAGCTGTTTCAATAGACTACTAAGCAAGATTCGCTTGATGTGGACTGCTGAAAAGTTTTTATTGAAATTGAAACGAACCTAACGGTTCAGTTAAAATTTCAACCTCTTCCAATGTCTCAATGAGTAAGCCAACATAGCTTTGAAATTATGTGGCAGTAACATGCCAGTAAGATGTTTAACACTGTAGTGGAGAGACGGTAACTAGCTCTTTTTTCGTTGAAAAATTATTCATAGAAAATGTTGGATCGACCATGTTGATGGTTGGTTTGACTTTATTCATTAGCTGATCTTAATTTCGGTTAGTGCAGGAAGTTGATACACCTACCGCTGGCCACTATCGAGATTATGGATGAATCTTCGAAGAATGCCTGACGCGGTGTTGATGTTAGCTACGCACACCAAACCATATTTTCCATTGAAAGTGTCTATGATGCGACCGAGAAACCACTTTTAACAGAAGAGTATTGTTTACCTTAAATAAGACCATCGTTCCGGTTTCCAGGTTTCAAGAGAATTGTTCCCATTTATGCCAATGCTGGAGTTCTGATATTCACGTATTGACGTCCTTTTCAGTATAAAGCATGCATGTATATATATATATATATATATATATATATATATATATATACATATATATATATATATATATATATATATATATATATATATATATATATATATATATATATGTATATATATATGTATATATATATATATATATATATATATATACATATATATATATATATATATATATATATATATATATACATATATATATATATATATATATATATATATATATATATATATATATGTATATATATATACATATATATATGTAGATATATATATATATATATATATATATATATATATATATATATATATATATATATATATATATATATATATATATATATATATATATATATATATATATATATATATATATATATATATATATATATATATATATATATATATATATATATATATATATATATATAGTTATTGTTTTTGTTGCCGCGATAAATGTTCGATATGATTGTTCGCATCTTTCAGCAATATGCCCATTATAGAGAAAAAAAACTCTTAAGAGAAATTCAATTCTATATTTGCGTTTTGCTCTGGAGAAGCTGCTTTGGCCGTCACAAAAGTCAATTTAGTTAAATTTAACCACATACAAACAGATATTTGAACAGATGTACAGTACCTGTCCTTGAACATCGAGTAACTTCTCTGATTGAACCAGCGGCACCTGTCATTGAGTTCTTCCTGAGATTCATGTACTTGGGTGGAGGGGTTCGGTGAGGCGAAATTGATATGACCGTCCACAAACCTTGTTTGCGTGAAGTTGTAAACTGGTCTCGACTCCACTACCACTCTTCTTAGTTTGCTCTTAAGAATAACTCACTGATCGACGGCCAGTTTGCCATCCTTGTTAGGCACACCTATCACAACGATCGGAGAAGATGATGAAGATTTTGCGTACGTTTATCTGACTGCTTTCGCGAACGGTGTTTTTGTGCCTGAAGGATCAATCTCGGTGAGATCTCTCTAGCTGATTTTGATACTATTTGGAAATTCGCGCTCAGGAATGCAAGTATGCAAGCTCCATCGAAGGCAGATTAAACATCTGTGCTGGCCGTCAGGGAGCTTTCAGGCGTAATTTCTGATTTTTTATATGATTCTTGTACACATTCCTCTTATGTTGACGGCTGAGAGCTGCCCTTAGTTTAGAATGTCCAGTCGGCATGGCTTTGCTCCCAGTCATCTTCAGGACATTTCTACACCGATCTGACAACTTCAGCATCACCAGCCAATATTTCTCTCGCTTCTCCAGATAGACTCAAAGGTTTCATTTACTGACATCCAGTTTCCAGGGAAAGGTTTGCAGTTTGAAGCGCTGCGAATTGAACGCATTTTTTCGCAGTATACGTACGAAGTGAAAAACTAAGCCTCTGTACACTTGTTCCAAACGATAGTTCGGGTGAAGTGGCTTGCAGGACTTCTTCGTCTTCATGAACCATTTAAGCTGGTTTCAATCTTTCTGTTGTTATTGTGACAACCTGTTAATAAGCCAAATTATTCGTTGGATGACTTTGTGAGGTTGCTAAAGAGGTCTTTTCACAGCATCCTCGTGCAAGAATGTGTACATGACTGGAGGTCTTTGAGCACGGACATATTTTCCTCCCGATGATGGATGCACTAGTACAGTAATAGTGTTACTCCTAATTGCTGCATATCGTTTCGGTGTTTTTCGATGAATATTTGCGGATTCACTATCATTTCCTCATAGATGAAAATTTCACCGGTTAGTAGAAGTGTATGCCTTATACCAATTCCGCAGTAGAATTGTCGGTAGTATTTCTGCCCAGCGCTGGGCAGCGATTTACAAACTATGCGGGATGCTTGGAGGGACCTCAACTGAACCGAAGTCCAGTCGAGAGCGGAAAAGGGTGCTGGCGAACCATTAAGAGGCAGCCCAACAATATAATAAAAAAGAAATGCCCCGGGAGCAAGGTGCCCTAGAAATGGCCGTGAAGGCCCCTCGTCTGCATTAGCGGAGCACCCTTTAATTGGACTCGGACGGATGCTAGTTTGCCGCTTTGCTAGCTCTATGTAACTAGATCACCTCCTCGCGGTGCATCCTGGGTTACACTAAATGATTTAGACTCCTTTCACGACCGCTTAAGGCCTTGGTCTTCTCTTGACTAACGATTCGTTTGTTGCACTTGGGCTGGTGGTCGTAGCATTCCGGACCTAATTATCTTTCAGCGCGGTAGCAAAGGAGTGAAATCCGCTTCGTGAACGGCTCCGGGTCAATACGATCATCTCCGACCCGTTAAAATCCTGGCAGGCATCAGAGTACGTTCTCAGTCTTGTCGCCATTACGTTGGTGGTGAGCCACTTGAAAAGGGGTTTGCCACCTGTTTGAGGGCGACATCTGAGGAGGAATCGGATGTGGAATCCCTCTATGCAGATGGGGTTAGTGCCGGGACTACCTCCGAGTTGGGTGGCTGCCTGAACTTCATGACTCTGGAAGCAGAGGAAGGGGCTGGGGCGCCATAGTAGTGATTTTAAAAATTAGAGGTTGCTTGGAGGCATATCAACTGAACCGAAGTCCAGAAGAGGGCCTACAAGGCAAGGTAAAGTGCCGCCGAACCATCAACAGGGGCAACACAAAAAAAAAATTAAGAAGTGTCCCGGGTACCCTAGGAATGGCCGTGAAGGCCCCTCAGCCGCATCAGCGGAGCACCCTTTAGTCCAGCACCGACGGATACTGGTTAGCCGCTTTGCTAACTCTACGCGCCTGGGGTGGTTCACTAGAAATATGGGGTGAACTTGCTCCCAGAAAACAAATGGGGGACGCTACGTATTATTCATCCGTCATGAAATAATACTAGCCGCAAATACAAAAATGGAAAAAGGCCTTTACCCGTTAAAGACCAGAAGCAGCTCTCAGGCATGGGCTGTAGCCAGACCCAGCCGAGACGTGCCGAAGCACGTTGCTATCATCTGCTGAAAAAGGGGGAACGAGAAAAACGCGAAAAATCTAAATGGGGGGAAAGCTGCCTCTTTTCGTAAGGCCCTATGATGAAGCAAACAGCCTCAGGCCCCTGATGTTGGTCGCCTGACTAATCAAACAAAAGCTAATTAAAACATATTGATGGGCCAAGGTCTTTCCCTTTGAAGCTGAAAATCCAAAAACACTAATTAAAGGCCAGCCAAGCCATCGCGAACCTGAAAAGAAAACTTTTCCTGGGCCCAATAATTTTACCAAATCATTACGCCCAATAATTTTACCAAATCATTACGCCCAATAATTTTACCAAATCATTATTATTTCATTTATTTCCCTTTTTTTCTTCAAACTCAAGCATAATTTCCATGATTTTTTACCTTAGTTTAAACTTTTAAATTAACTAACTGAAAATAGTACAGGGTATGCATGTACAAAGAGAAAATTCAAAGAGAAGAAACATAATGTACTTTGAGTAGCTTGCTGATATAATTGCTTCATTAATGGAAGGCGGAGGAATCACGAATCTACTTGACACTAGAAAAGCGTATTTTTCTCTCTCACCAACAACAGTTTGACAGTCTAACATTCGTTAAGTAAGCTTCTCAAAGCAACACAAAAGAGATCCACAAAGAATTAGGCCTTCAAACGTCTTATATATATTTTTAATTGTAATTATACTGTTCTAGTACTGTACTGTTGTAGTTCAAATGTTTATTTGAAACGGAGCGCTATTTTACGTAGGGTACACACAAGCGTTTTCAAATCTATTTAGTCTCATTGTCATATTTATTTTGGCAACCTTTTTTTTTTTCTTTGGAATAAAGTATCTACTTCGTAAATCTGAGCCTCAGTGGGCATTAATTTCCTGATTTATACTAGCTGAAAATTATTTTTTGAAATTCCATAGCATTAGGTTTTAAAGGAAATCTTAATCGTTAAATATGGGGCATTTCACGTGAAGCGGACAACGAAAAAAAGTCGAGGCTCTGGAGTTCGTTCATATTGTGCATAATGATATTTCTATCTAATCAAGCTCCCGGTACCACGCTCCATGCGACTTTTATGTATTGAAATTCACCTACCTCCTAAACTAGTGGCCATCCAATTCTAAAACTTTTATGATAAAATAAGTATAATTTAAGCCTTGTTTTGTTATAAAAATAAACAAAATTAACCTGGTCCAAATTATTCAAATTACGAGTTTAAGTGTCTACTTCCGTTTCCACTCAGGGGAAAAAAATTATTTTTCAAATCTAATTTCAAAATTAAAAAGAACAGCTAATTTTCTATACCAATCAATATGTTTAATGTTTTTTAGATTTTGTTTTGAATCTCAGAATCCGCTTCCAAAAAAACTTCACATTAATTTCATCCATTTTTCAGAAGCCCATAAGTCGGCAACTAAGCCTCATAGAAACAGAAACTTGTGCATCCATATTCATATCTTCTAGAAGTATCATTATCAATAAGAACGAAATCCAGAACTTCGACTTTTTTTCGTTGTCAGCTTCACGTGAAATGCCCCATATATAACTTAGACTTAACCAAAGAGAATAAAATTGGATACGATTCATTTTGGTGAGTCACATCAGGAATACACTGTTACGTCCGATAACGCAACCGGATTTTGAGCAACATCTACTAGAATCGCGTTTATTCTTTGCCGCATATTTTGCGTGATAATAATCCAAAATCCCACGTTACTATAGTGATGTCGGTGTTGATTTGCAAAGAAAAACATCGGCACGATACCGCCGCGAGATGACGACCCCCTTTTTCCTTTTTTATGGACTGATTGGTGACCAAAAATGCTAGCAAAAACAGCTCTCCACACAAAAATGTGGGCCAGAATTTCATTTTCCATGTGAGAAAACCCTCAAGCACAAATTCCTTGAAAAGTCCACCTGAAACGCCAATATGGATCGCTGGACGACCTGCACGAGACAATAAGCGAGATGACCAGTTGTTTCAATTGCATATGTAGGCCTATCACGATATTCATCCAGGACCCCTGTAGCAGCGAACAATAGCTACTTATACAACGTGGATTAATTTAGGGATTGAGATTGAAACAATGGAAAGGAAGCGGCTTATTTAAAGGTTTCAATTCAACTGTTTCAATCTCAATCAAGTTTGAATCTAGTATTGTATACTAAGCTAATGAAAAAAAAACAGCCGACGCAGAGCGATATCATCTTATATACATACCGACAAAGTATTTTACTTATCTTATTTTAATAACACGTCCATTCCCCGGCACTCAATCATGTACTTCTCGTACATTTCGTTAAAGTCCACTACACGGGATTCACTCAATGCGGTTTGTGATCTCTAGAGACCAAGATTACAGTCGAAAATAGATCCATGCACTGCACGAGTCAGATCAAGAAAGCCGACCGGTCAATTTGATGATATTATTACTGAATATAATACACAAATATATTCTGCGGATTTATCAAATACCAATATCTGCTCAACACTGTCAAATTGTCTACTATCAAACAGAGAACAGCCGTTTTGAAAGGTTTAAATCAAAGAAAATTGTAAGTAAGCTCCGCATGCGCAAGACAAACGTTCGGGAGCAATGAATGATTTGCAGTCACCAACTGCTTTTATGAGTCAATCACCGTACTGTCAGGGCAAGCACCATGCGCTTTGGCTTGTTCGAACTTTAACCTGCAGTAAGCTACTTGCCAGCACACAATCACTTTTTCACAATTCGTGAATTAAGCTCATCCTAGACTCTAGGATAGGGTAAATTTACGTAGTGCTTATCCTTTCTGAATGGCACCAGCAGTCAAGCACATACTGCAGATCGCAAGAAGTTTATCCTAATTACAGTTGTAGATTCGACACAGCACTAAAAGAAGAACCGTGAAACGACCACGGCGGCATTCCCGAAATTTTTGGATCCGAAATCCAATTCAGCTCCAAGCCATCCACACACACCCAGTGGGTCACGTACCGGACTATCGCTTATTCGCTTTCATTTCCACGGTCGGTTCAATTAATTTGCAGACTCAATTATCACAAACGAATCACTTTCACATTTCGATATCTAATCTGTATCAAACTTATGGATCACACATTACACTTGTGTAGAGCTAAATCAAAAGAAAATACTACTCGAAGAAAATGTGTGTATCTTGTATTAAAATTTTGTCACCGCTTACCCTTGAAATGTTTTCAATCTCAGGTTACAGTAAAGTGACCATGAGATGACATTTTCGATACAGGGCGAGTCGAAAGTTGTAGGCTGCAAATTTCGGGCAAGGAGAAAAAGAAAAATATTAAATTGCATATGCCACAACATCTATGTCCGAGGGGGAGGACCTCGATCTAACCCTTGTTGACAGTAAATTATGGAGAAGGTACTGCAGATTAATCTTCACCATCAGCTGCCCTGCTTTTCCGACTGTCTAGGACAGAGGAGCTCATCCCAATCCAAGAACCATGGTGAAATATATGTTGGTTTTTACGAAACAATGTTGCTGATGGGCCTTGGAATGGTTCAGCTTCGGTCCGTGTGGAAATTGGTTTCTTACTGTTGTGAAAGAGGTATTTTATTTAAACCCAACAGTAGAGAGCAAGATATTGCAAGATTAAACCTACCAAAGCGGCGAGGTCGCAGTTAGTGATGGCACCATGCTTAAGCTACCCTTAAACATTTGCCGTGCTTGATTTTAGCTTTGCAAGTATAACCTCGCAAGAGCAGAGATTCAGTAAAACAACTGTTTCCAGTAAGTCTACTCAAACGAATCTATTTTCCATTAATTCTTACAACTCCTTATATACGATTTTTACAAACATAACTTAACCTACTTTATTACCAAAACTCAGCATGCCCTGAAATAAATCATTAACGCATATATTTTCTCATGACACAATATTCTACATGAATCACACGTGTTCTATTTTCTCACGCTACAGTTGACCGATATTTCTAGCGCCACTCAATCAACATGCACAAGATTTATTGCCATGTGCGCTCATTCATACTGTAACCAAAATACATAATATTTGGGTCGCGTGCCATGGTGACACATAATTTATATCGATCGCAACATGACTCTACATTGCATTCGAATATACCATATGGCATGGATATTCACGGTCGCTACTCGGAAACCTGATATGGTCAGTTGAGCGCAAGTGTGTTGCATTGGATTCGACCTACATGATATGTGTGGTCTGCTAGCTCATATCCCATTACGTAGACGATATTAGTGAATTGCATGATTCATGTTTTGATTTATTTGTTTTGATTTATTTGTTTTGATTGCTCTGATTTGATTTATTTCAGGCATGGTGATGGTATATCATTACAATGGGTTGCCAACAACCGGGTTTCCGGTTTACATACCAATGGATACAGACTGATGGTACCCGACGGCTTACGTAAGCCACGTGTCTGTATTCTTGTCAAAAAAACCCATAATCGTCCTTGTACTACACAATTTTAGTGACAAGGATAACATGGCTGTTGCAGTGAAAATCGATCAAAGATTATGCTGGTTTGTTTCTTTCTACATGGCACATGATCATGGCACTAACCCTCCCTGTGTCATCGTCAAAGGTGTTGTGGCTGAAGCCACGAAAATTGACGTGCTTCTTATTCTGGGGGCTGAACCTAACACTCATAATGAAGTAAGAGATAGCTCAAACACAAATGTCCGAGGTGAGGAGCTGTTTGATTTCATCCTTGCCCTTTGATCGCCAATACTGTTAGCGAACTAATCTTCCTTACCTCAAACCGTAGGGAGGTGTTGGACGTTACCTTGATTAGTGGGCGGCACTTGCATCTTCTCCGTGACTGGAGAGTTCTAAGGGAGCAAAATCCGATGCAATTGTTGAGGCGCTCTCGGTGCTACATGTGGATGTGCGGCTGATTAATTTTATCGTGCAGCTTTTCAAGGATAGAGTGGTAATCTCTTCCGTGGGGAATGCCAGCGCAAGACGAGGAGTCAGTACGGGCACACCTCAGGGTGGAGTCCTCTCTCCCCTGCTGTGAAACATCACGGTGAATATTCTACTAATGAAGCTGGACCGTGCGGGCAGTAAAGTGATTGCTTATGTAGACGACATAGCTGTGGCAGTTTCGGGAAAGTATTTATCTACGCTATTGGAAAAGTTAAACCACTCTCTTGACATACTTTCACGTTGGAGTCCTGCATGTGAATCCTAGCAAAACGGAACTAGTGCTGTTTACAAGGAAGTATGTGCATTTTTAAGTTCATTAGGTTTTAAAATGCCTGTTTTTTTTTTCTCAGGACATGGTCTGCTACAGCGATGAATGAATCTGAAGAAGAGACTGGAAATTCTTATCAGCTTCTGTAAATTGGAGTAACGCCCTAACATTTCTACTTCTTATTTTCTTGAACTCATCGATACCAAGCTATGGCTGTGAAGTTATTTCAGACTTATCCCTCTAGATACGCAATCAGCAGCATTTTCATTAGGTTTCACGTGGTTCCACTGCCATTTCCCACCATCTTATCTAAGTATTTTGGAGATGGTTCTCTTTTTAACCAACCCAATGTTATCGTCGAATCGCTCCAAGCGAAAATTGGGGTATCTGGCATGTTCATAAAGTTGATGGTCTGATGAAGTTGATTTGAAAGAAGTACAGCTGCATTTAGCTCAAGTCGTGGCAGTGATAGTTTCGACTTCAAGGGTGTGACTTTAGTTATATCACAGAGTAGGGTTGTTCTGATAGTCCCAGATTCATTTATCGATATACTATAGACAACTGCGGCGTAAGCGGCCTCTGAGGCATCGCAGAAGCCATGAATTTCTAAATTAGCGTTGGAGATGTAGTGGATCCAACTAGGGATTCTTATTTTTTCCAAGCATCCTAAATCTGCCTGGAACGAATTCCAGCGGTACCTGATCTCTGGGAAAGGTTGTTCATCCCAATTTACGCCAGTTCTCCAGACGCCTTGCATTAATATTTTTTCAGTGTAAAAAATAAATAAAAAAAACATTATCTTGCAGTGGATCGTAAATGGTAGCAATATTAGACAGAAATCGTCGTTTCGTCAGTTTTTGTCATTTTCAAAACTCGGAATCTTGAATTGAAATTCATCTCGACCTGGAGATGTTTCAAGAGATGGATCCTCAGTTATTTGACGCAGTCCTTTTTCTCTTGCCTCTTCCTTCGAATCTGCGCCACTAAGCATGTCATTAGCATAAAAATCATTTTGAAGTGCTTTGCTTTTGCTTTTATCCCTTACTGACTAAATTACAGAAAAAAAGATGGTACAGGTTGTACCCTATGTGACTTTGTTTAAACGATATTCGTCTATTGTTTGCGATTTTTCGTTTTTTTTTTTTTCGTTTCTCCATAGAATCCGTTGGTAGTCTATATCTTGACTTGTCAGAATGATTTGCCGGAACATCTTCTCAATGGTTGCGGCATATTCGTATATATGTCTTCTTCATCTTAGTCAAATTTGATCTAAGCCTTGCAGTAAATGAGCTCCAGTATATAGCAAGTCACTCAGGCTGGATCCTTCTGATATTTTTGCTGATGCATCGAATACGACTAGGAGTTTTGTTGTAGTGCTGTCTTTTTTCAGAACTGGATGGTGAGGTAAGTAGAAAACATTTCCAGTATCGCCGATGTACGGAGCTACCTTTTCCATGTGGCCGAGTTCAACATATTCTTCAAGAAACTTCTGATAGTCTTTTCTCAATCCTGGATCCTTTTCTAGCCTTTTCTCGACCTGCATACTAAAACTTTAGCTCTAGATTCTCCAAGTGGTTTTAAATTTCTTTTATCTTTAAATGAAAGTTGGACTATATATCTTCCTTGACTGTGTATTTTATGTGTGGTTTGAAAATGTTCTTCGCATCGGACCTCAGCCTTTGAAAGCTCTCTTTCTCCACTATCATTGCCCATTTCGAAGAATTTTTCCACAGTTTTATGGAATGCAGTCATTGAAATGCAAGATATGATTTTGGCTGCACCTTTCTTAGTATTGGACATGGTTTTACCTGATAAAATCTAGCCAAGTTTTGTTTTTTGTGCTAATAATGGATATTGTTTCCTCAAGCCTTCTTTGATTATTTCTTCGAAGATCTCCGCTCAAAGTATTACACCTATCCTTCCTGGGGAGGCAAGACCAGGATCTGCTAACTTCAGTTCTAGAATATTATTAAATTTAGGTAGCACCATTCGGTATTGTGGTAATCTTGTTGTAAGCTTTGGCGACTGGGAGAGCAAATTATTGTCATATTAAGATTTCCACGTACGGTTGATGATTCTGCATCTCCAATACCGCTAATAGTCGCCAAGATGCTTCGAGTTTTTAAACCCAGCCTTTTTGCTGCATTTGAAGTGATAAGAGATGAGTCAAAACCTTGATCAATGACGGGTCGTAGCGGAATTTGTTGTCGAGTGCTTGATTGTAAATTTATTAGAGCTGTTGGGAGTAGAACATTGACGCTCGCTTCCTTAGCATCCGTTTTCTTGCTTTGGCAACCTGCATTAGCAGCGACATTGGATGTCACAGTTTTAAGGCTGGGAAAATGCAGAAGCATGTAATGCGGTTTATTGCACTCGAAGCATCTATGTGTGCTTTTGCATTTTCTAACTTTAGTGTGAATCAGGCAATTCTTGAATAGTTGATTCGATAATATAAATTTATAGCTTTCGTCAGTAGATAGATCTTTAAATTTTTCGCAGCGATATATAAGATGGTGCTCGTTACAAAATGTATATGTTGGCTTTGCCATCGTAGTGAATGCTCGTTTTTTGACACGCTGCTCTTGGGCTTGTGGTTTGATTGTTGTCAAAACTTCATGTCTTTTTAAAAGGAAATCATAGAGCTGTTCTAGATTTGTTCTTTGGTATCGCTTCGGTTGGAGCGTTGGAAACGAAACGTTGAATGTCAGGAGTCATAGTTACAGGCGTTGTTGTTGCTCCAGTGGTTAATAGAGTTGACATTGTAGCTTTAGACAATCCTTCGATAGGATTCGAAGGCAGGGAATGAGGGTTTTGAGCTTCGGTGTATACACCTTTTGTTTTCTCGTACTGTTGTCTTGTGGCTTCACACAGACGATTCTCAAAATATTTATGAGATGCATCATGTGTGATTTCTAGATTGATGTGGTTCAATTTAAATTTTCCTCAGAGACTTTCAATAGTTTACAGCTGTTTCTCAAAGTATTCTGCGTCCTTCCAAGATGCGCTGTCCTTTCTCAAATTCCTCTCCAGATTTTCCAGAGAATCAGCTATACGCTGTTGATCTCGCAGGAGTGAGTTTATATCTATGTAAAAGAGTTTGGTGAATGAAAATGTAGCTTTATACGATGGTAAGCCCCACGGAAAGCTTGTTTGATGCAGTCAGGAACAAATAGATTCGGAACTTGAGTGCCGCCAAATCCTCTACAATAATTGTCAATTATAGCAGCCAGGAACAATCAATTCGGAACCTAAGTGCCGCCAAATTCCAGATGATCTTCTTTGTTGATAGTTGGAAACGATGCTCAGGATCAAAACGCAGCAGCCAATGGAAAAACGGACTTGTTGCAGTTAAGAACACATCGAAGAACTTAAGTGCAAACAATATCCGGCTCGACGGACCAATGTTTGTGCATCAAATGAATTCAAATTTATTCACTATAATTTACACTTAACCGGTTTGTTGAAACTTAATATAGAGCTTTAGGCAGATTGCCTCTACAACTATGAAATTAAATTTAGACTCATACCTGAGATTATACGAGCTTAAAGTAGTGAATCAGCACAAGCAAAAATATACAAAAACCTTGTATTAATATGCTTTCATTTTAACTTATATAGACTTAGCTTAACTTAAATGTACCTTAAATCTACTTGAGGCTAGCTATAAAACTATCTTATTATTATCTAATATGAGCTTGTATAATTGATAGCATAAGGGCGTTGCTGCAATGACTAAATTTTCCAATAAATTTTAACCTTTGTTTTTTTATAAGGTTTTTTATTTTCTTGACTCCAGTTTCTATATGAAACTCGCGCATGTGATAGAAAAATGGACTATTACTGTCACGGTCCCGGATGTCGTGCGCGTAATCGACCATAATAATTTAAATTAGTTTATTCGCGAACACGCCAGCGTTCGAGGGACTTGTATCTGATAGAACGGACAGTTTTCACACGCAGGGGAATATTGCTGCGAACATGCGCCGACCCCGCCGAAGCGTTCATCGAACCTCATCAAGCCCTGACAAAAACGGTCGAAATCAAATCAACAATCCGCGTTTGCCATGACCCGGTAACGCTCGAGTTAATTGAAGCGGGGCCAACACCGGAATTGTCACCAGAATTAGCGACGAGAGGCAATTAAATCTTTACAACAGAGGAAATTCCCTACTAGTATAAATATAAATATATATATATATATATATATATATATATATATATATATATATATATATATATATATATATATATATATATATATATATATATATATAATAACAAATAAATAAAACATTGACATATAGCTTAGGATAAGGGGTTGCGGATGGCTTGTAAAAGGGAGGATTTGAAGGATAATTTAGAGACTGTTGGAGAATACAGATTACTTATGCTATTAAATATCCTGTAGTATCTATTAATCGGCTCATAAGCTGCGTATGTAGTGGAGTGTGGATATTCCTTAAGTAAACGAGAGGACCTGGTGTTTCTTACAGGGTTATTCAACACCATTTTTCTATTCAGGAATTCGACCTTGATGACGCCTCTAATGACGTCGAATGTGAAGCAAGCCGAAATCATCTTTCTTTTAGATGATAGTGTTAACAAGTTTAGGTGACCCAGTCGAAACTCATAAGGAGGAAGATTATTAAAGTCGTAAGGGTTGTATAGTTCTCTCAATGCGAAAAGTAAGAATTGCTTTTGTATGGATTCGAGTCTGTTACTGTGGATTTCAAAAGCTGGATTCCAGCAAATGGAAGCATATTCGAGAATGGGGCGTACAAGTGAAATGTATAAAGATCTTGTGACCCATAGGTTACGAAATTCCTTCGCACGTCTTTTGATGAAGCATAACTGTTTGTTTGCACGGGAAAGACGCTCATCCAAGATAACACCAAGGTCAACAACGTTTTCGACCCGAGCTAACAAATTATTCCCGAGGAAGTACGTGTTATGTGAGACGGTGCATTTTCGGGAGAAACTTATAACTTGGCACTTAGCAATGTTGAGACAGAGCTTGTTTTCATTGCACCAGTGATCAAGTGAACCAAGTTTAGATTGGAGAAAGAGTGCATCGGATTTAGATTTAATGATATGATAGACTTTGAGATCGTCGGCATAAAGTAGATGAGGTATATTTGCTAGGACGTCACATAGGTCAGAAATAAATATATTAAAAAGAATTGGACCAAGATGACTACCTTGTGGTACACCAGAGGTAGCAGAAATATTTTTCGATAAAAGTCCTTAAAGTCCTAAGTCCTTAAATTTTACCAACTGAGTTCGATTTCGAAGGTAAGTCAGTCAGCCAGTTAAGCAAAGGTCCACCAAGTCCGAATTTCAGTAGCTTTAGAATTAAGGTAGGGTGGTCAACTCTGTCAAAAGCTTTACTAAAGTCTGTATAGACTGCGTCAATTTGGTATCCTTTCTCCATTTTACACAGGACGTCTGAGATTAGGACTGTCAAATTTGTGGTAGTTGATCGACCTTTCCTAACCGACCTTTCGACCTTTCCTCGTTCAGACGAGAGTCAACAAATGGAGAAAGTTTATCGTACACAATCTTTTCAAAAAGTTTCGGAATAGAAGATAAGATGGCAATACCTCTATAATTTTCGATACTGCGTCTATCACCATTTTGGAAGATGGGTGTGACATATGAAAGTTTCCAACAGGATGGGAAAACTCCAGACGAAAGTGATCTGTTGAAAAAAATATGAAAGGGAGTTGCGCAGGAAAGTTGGAGGAAGAAGATCTGGCCCTGGACCTTTGTTTCAGTCGAGTTCCGAAATAGCTTTACGTATTTCGTCACGTGTAATTTCTATGTGGCTGACAAACGCTGTAGGAGTAGAATGGGAGAAAGGGAGATGTGAGTTTGATGAGTCAGGTGCAATAAAAATATTCTGGAAACTATCTGCGATGAAATTACAGATCTCATTGGGAGAGGAAGATGTGATGTCATTAAAGAACATCGACGATGGATAACCCGTGGTTTTTCGCTTCACATTTACAAAATCATAAAATTTTTTAGGGTCACCTGTTGTCTTAATGTAATTGTCATAAGCCTCGTGAGACTTTGCCAAAAATTGCTTAGCGGCTTCATTATATTCATCCTGAATAGCAGAACTAACGTCGATATTGTTTTTAATCCGCTTATAAAGTTTGTTCCTACAATTTCGCAAATGCCTAAGGTCCCTATCAAGCCATGGCTCAGACAACTTTTTCTTTTTTCTTATCTTAGGTACAAATCTTTCAACGGCGTCAAATATTTTATCATAAAAAGTGGAAATGGCTTCCTCTAGATCTAACGTTGAAAGAGTATTCGTCCAATCTATAGAGTCAAGGTGATGGTGAATGCTTTCATAATCAGCATTCAGAAAGTCATGTACAGTTGAATTATTGTACGTTCTTAAGTAAAAAGAATCAGAAGTGGGAAGTTCAACTGATAGTGCAGTGTGGTGTAAACTATTTGTAAAAAGATGCTCTGCGTCATCAGTTGGACTTACTACTACTTCGTCATGGGCGTTTGTAAATACAAGATCCAACCAATGACCGTTTTGGTTGGGAGTTGGGGAGACTTGCTGCAAATCGTTGCCATAAAAAGTACTCGCAAGGTTGAAGTCATTGGAATCTGAGAAACTAACAGGGAGAAGAAATGCGTCGTTTTCATCGGGGATAAAACATAAATTGGGTCGATTGAAATCCCCTAGGAATATTATTTTGTCTTTTTCCTTCAGAGACGTTGTAATGGAAGATATTAATTCACAGAAATGGTTGTAAACTGATTCGTCCGATCTGGGTGGGATACATGCCAAACTAATGTAAAGGAAATTGTTATTCAAAGAAACACGAATAACAATGTGTTGGAACGATACAGTGGGGGTGATGTCAATCATCTCACTTGGAATAGTGTTGCTAACCGCCAGCAAAACCCCACCGCCTCGCGATTGACCTGTGGAACAATAGTCGCGATCATTTCTGCAAATTGTCCAACTGCTATCAAGGATCTCTTCATTCTTATGGGAATCATTTAGCCAAGTTTCTGTGAAGGCGAGTAAATTAAAGTGGCAGGATTTTGCGTCAAGATATAATTTACTTAATTTGCCTCTCATACCACTACAATTGTGATAAAAGAATCTAAGTCCATTTAAAGAAGGTGTTATGTTAGGATAAATGCCTAACAGAGTTGACTGCTTTTCGACGAGAAGCAGTTGTTATTAAATTGTCAAGGGTGGAAGTATTCGTAGTTGCGGTAGAGGCGACATAAGTACCCAGGTGGCTAGAGGATAAAGAGGAGCTAACATTGTTTACATTTTGTTGGGAAGAAACGGAAGCATCAGTAGGAAGTGGTACTAATGAGTTCCAACGAGTAGAAGCAATGTTAAAAGGACCATCCAACGATAAATTGTTTTTTACTACCGTAGAGTGGGTGGGGTTTTTAGAATGGATGGCCATTAAGTTAGATAGAATTTGAGGATTTTGAATGGATGGAGATTTGCGGGTATTGGGAACATTATGTGACATACAATTTTTTCTTACAGAATTAGATTTAGTTTCATTCTTACGGCTATTGTTGGTGACTCGATTCTTCCAGGGTGAAAATGTAACGCCATCACAGTCGAAGTTGCTGCTACCTCCGTCTAAACTCATGAAAATCCAGGCATATTTTGAAGGAATCAGAACCTTATATCGCTTCTGCGAGTTGTGTTTCCGTTGTGGTAGTTTTGAAATAAAATAATCTGTGATGTAGAAACCGGCTTCGAGAAATCTATTCAGCCACCCTTGATCAGCAGCGGGAGGTATTCGTTTGACGAAGAACGCTACTTTGTCGGAATCAACTGGTATCTGGAAGCGTGATCCTTCGTCTTGACAATTTTCATAATTTTTTTTTATTTTTTTAATGCGACTGTCCCATTCATTTTTCGACCAATATGTACCAAATTTATATATTGAATTACAAGGAGAAATAAAAGATTCGCATTGGTTACTTGATGATCCAACAGTAGAAGCGAGTTCTTTGATAGGAGACAAAGCCATGTCTTTTGTAGTCACTTTCGGCATGTTGCTGTTAATACCGGCCATTGAGAGCTCATGGAGAAGCGAATGTTCGTAAATAGATGGCCGATTATTTATGTCTTCCAATGGGTTTTCACGCTGGTGTTCAAAGTGTTCCAGCTTATTATGTATATTACTTAATTTTAGAGCTTGTTCCACGAACGCATTTTTTAGCAAGGTATTTTGATTATCGAACATTGAAGAAAATTTTTGCTCAGCATTCTCGAGCTTATCTATAAAGATTACTTGGCGAGAGCTGCTTGGGACAGAATTGGCTGAGATACTAGAAGATATTGTATCTAATTTGCCATTCAGAGAATCTATTCTCTCTTCCATCCGACAAGAGACTTTTCAACGCCATTGTTGTTGTTGCTGTTGTTAGTCTTCGAAAGAGCAGATGAAAATACATCAAAGAGTTGCGAAATGTCCGCCAGAATATCTTCGTTTGCTCTAGCCTGTGTAGCACTTGCAACCGATCCTCAAAATGTTTGCGACTTGCCACCGTTGTAAACGTGGTCAATAATGCCTTCCAACCAAGTTCACGTCACAGGGGCTGGTATCCATGAAAAAATGGCGAATTAAACAGAACATCTGTCAGAATGAGCGGTGTTTCAAGTGGCGAGCTGCAGTAGGTTGAGGTTGGGCCGAGGTCCCGCAACCTAGATCAAAGGAAATTAAAGACATCGGAGGCACCCTAGGTGGGTATTAGTTATTGTTGAGCGAAGCATCTACTAACCTTTTTGGGGAATATTTTTCTAGGCAGCGGACTCCCGGAGGGACAATCCTGACAGAGGCGGACGAGGTCGTTTAACGAGGCAGCAAGGAGGCTGACTCTAGGGCCTGCGACGCGGCATCGAGGATTATAAACGAAATTAGCTGGACCACATCGAAGGATTGTGGGGCGCCTCATTAGTGTTTCGCAGGTTAGTTACACGTAAATTACTTAGGATTAGGATCGTGTTCAGGTAGTGGATACGAAATAAAAGGGTGCTGGGTCTTCGAAAGGGGCGACATAATGCCGTGGTAATATTACTGGTGATTGGGATATTAAGAGGACGCGAGGGAATTTGATTTGCAACACCCATTTGCCTCTCGGGCTGCTGACGCAGTGAAGCACAGTTTGCACGTCATTCGGCGACCCCGTCACAGAAGAGCACCCAAATTCCTGCGGGTTTTTCTGATCATAGATGTCATCCGCTGACATGCATTTCGATCCATAAGAAATTCACTGCTTCGGACGTTACACGAGTGTGTTGTAGGTTATGTACGCTGATGCGACATTAAACCAGGAAAAGTACCACCTTGGGGTCATCGGACGTGCATATTTACATTGAAAATATTATTGTGCAAATCAATATGAATTGATTAATAATTATTTATTAATTTATTTTTAATAAAAATAATTTAAAAGATTGTCGTTTTAGTATTTTATAAAGAAAAAATATTTTTAATAATAGTTTATAAGTATTGTGAAAGAATTTTGAAATATTTTGAAAGTCTTATCCAGTTGCCTTTGGAACGAGCACGGTAGTTATCTACATAAGATAGCACAGCACTGGATCTTGTGAAATCGCCTTTGGTGATTGTTGTCTGCGAAGAAGTAGAAGTGCGGAAGTGAATCGTATTCTAGTACGAATATATATTAAACGGATCATATTAATCCACTCGAGTTCGGGAATACCATTTTCAAAGCGACCGTATCGCAAGAAACATTGTCACCCTTAACCTCGACATTGGAAAGTGATGCGGCGAGACCTGCTCCGAATCATAATAGCAATATCGGATACATTTCATAACCAAGATTATGCGAAGAGACGTCCTTAGATCAGTGAACGACCGTAATTATCTTCCTGCGTCACGTCGAAGACAGCTTAGAAAGTACGAAAATTTTAGACTGAATACATAGAACCAACACCGGCGCCCGTGGGGTCGAACGAGAGTGGAAAATGTGGTCGTTCGGTTCGTTATTCACTTAAACATTATAAAGAACAGTGAGAAAACCTGTTAATGTTCCCGATTAAGTGTTCGAAGGTTTAGTGAAATAAGGCAAACGTGATTTATTCGATATGAGATATATTTCAACCTGTGGGAGTCGAAGATTGAAAGTGTTTTAGTACTTTGTACGGATTTAGGAAGCTAATACCCGTATGGAAAACATCAACTAGTTTTATTGCTATTAATATGAATAAACATGTTCACACTTTGAATGAGGTCACAATAAGACTATTCTAATGTGCTTTTCTGTCGCAGCAAATTCCTGATTTTTGCCTAAAGCATACTGAATGCTAATAAAACGATAAGTTGACACCGAATTTTAGGTGTCTTGATATTTTGTCCAATTACCACAAACATCAGCAGCTAATCCATTCATATGGAACACGAGGCTATGAAGTATCAGATAGAGCCTTGTTAACACGCTTTCTGCGACACATATTCACTTATGTTCTCAGTACTAGCACTTTCCACGCCGAAACCAAGGTGTTAAATGATCTGAGAAATAATACATCCCAAAGCATTTGTGTCAAATCTAAGTGCACATCAATCCATTCCTTGATTTATGCAGCCGGACTTGGAACTTGTGACATAATTGGCCAGATGCATTCACCAGTAATCCTGCTAAGCGTTAATAATCTTCAGCGCATAAGCTAAAATTCTAGAAAGAATAGTGTTTCACTACGTTGAGGCTGAGAGAAATTACTTCAATCTATAATTTTTCAAAGGTGCGAAATGAATGCGATCCCGGTGTAGTCAATTGTTTGCCTGATTATCATCGTTCACAGTTTAATACATGAATCCTGATTTTACATCACACAACAAATCAAGGTCTAAAAACCAACTTAATAAGTTCGCATGCATGTTCAAAAAAATTTAATAATTTTTAGCGTGTCCCAATGTGAAGCAAAATTTTTTGATTTCAATTCACATTAATAATCATTATACATTTGTTCATTAAGATATAAAATAACATTAATTAGCTTTAAGATTGTGAAACATAGTGGCAATACAGTTTTGTACAATTATTACAATTATGAAAGAATATAGCCTAGCCAGCTGTGGGTACTAGTTATTGCATCTTCTATGTATGTGACAATATAATAAAATTATTTTATATCATGTTAATTCAATCATAGAGAAAAAAAACTTATATTTTTTATATTTACTGTTTGAAGACAAATTTGGAACTCCACACAGTATCATTCAATCATATCCACAGGTTTTCCGTTTAAGGAAATATTATTTTTGAGTGTTGAACACGGTTATATTCTTTCAAAATAAGCAAAATTCGAAGAAATACTATATCTTAGATTGTATAAGCACCTATAATAAGTTAGCAATACTATGCCTACCAATAATAGCCTCGCTAAGGGCATTTGAATTACAAACTTGGCTTTAGTTTTCAGTTATAGTACATCCAAGATATTTCAATTTTTCTCTTTGAATTCTCCAAGTTTTTTTTGACTTGGTTGAACTTTACAATTTTTCTGTATAACCGCAAAGAGGAAAACAATTGATAATTTTGTCAGTAAATTGATAGAATAGTATAACACTGAACGATTTATAATGGAATCTTGGAATGGTGTCTTCTTTAGTATTTAAGTATAAGTGGTAAATTCCATTTTTTTTCTGTGCTTTTGTTGGTATTTGCAAACCAAATATAATGAATTCTCTGTAATTAAATCTTTGGGCCTTCTAATTGGGCGTAAGCCCGAGAAGTTCCTTCCGTTTCAGGGTCCGCGCAAGGCCTGGCTGGCCAATGATTAAATAGTTTTATTGTGAATTTTCTTTTCTTTTAAGGGAGGGATACTGGCCATCCATAGTAGTAGTTTCTGGGTTTTGATTTAGATTTTTGATTTTGATATTTCATGGCCAGTATCAGAGGGTGGAGAACCCCAGACCATCGGGGTTAGGGCTCCGCCACCATCGGGGGCCCGGGGCTGTCTGCCTCACCCGGGTTCCTCTGAAAAGAGAGGTAGCATTTTTCCCGCTTGTTTCCTTTTTTTTAGAATTTCAATTATCTGGCTCCGTGCGTTGTCATGAGCACTGGGTCTGCTTAGTCAGCCCATGTTGCAGAGCCATGGGTGGTTTCCTTCACGGAACGATGTCCCCTTTGGTCCCCTGGGTATGCTTACATACCAGTTTGTGGCTACGTATTCATGACGGATGAATAAGTAGCTTCCCGTTTTCTTGGAGAGCAAACCAACTCCATTTTTCAAGAACCCACCCCAGCCGCAGCGAGCTAGCAAAGCGGCAAACCAGCATCCGTCGGGGTTGGTTAAAGGGTGCTCCGCTGATGCGGACGAGGGGCCTTCACGGCCATTTCTAGGGCACCCTGCTCTCGGGGCAATTCTTTTTTTTTTGTTTTGCCTCTTGAATGGCAGTAGCCATTCACACTTCTGTTGGACCTTAGCACTCTTGGTTCCGGACTTCGGTCTGGTTCTGAGTTGTGCTAATTCTAGCACTCCCAATCATAAGTATCGCTACAAATGGCGCCCAACGTGGGGCCCGAAACTTGTTTTTGGGTGACCCACCAAGGTGAGAAAATAGTTATGAGCTTCGACTCATACTCCCCTTTAGACTTTACGTCTTCAATCCTAAAATGTCCATTCTCACTAGCAGGTCTTAGAATCGCCTCCTTTGCGATTCAATATTACTTCGTTCGAGAGAACAAACCCTTTTATGAAGACCTGCATTGCTCGCTCTTCCCTTTAGCCGCAAACTTCCTACCCAATCCCATCCTATTAAATTCACTCCTTTTAGATTACCTCTTGGGTAGCTTCCCATTGTGTTGTTCTTTGAGCTTTTGGCTCTGGGTGCAACCTGTAGGTTGGCCGCGGATAACAGGTTTTGGTGGTTTACCGCCAGTCCTGTCCCGGTCATCCGAAGGGCCCCTACCCCACTTTATGTTGGGAAGCTGACCCAAACTATATTTCCTTGTTGTCTTGACCCAGCTTTGGCTTTTGGCTCGGGTCTGGTTCAAGCTGTGGTGGATTACGTGGGGTTGGCGTGGTGCCGCCTACACGTCCCTGCAGCTTGGCCAGACTTGAACCATTTGCTGAATCTGAGTCAAGCAGCAACATAGTTGTTTTGGTCTCCTAGCTCCTCTCTTTTCTCAGGAATTTCGGAGGAGGCAAGCAATCCCCCATACTGGGCGTTTCCACTTTGGGAAGTGACCCTCGTTAATCTATTTTCATATGGTTATTTCAACTTCAAATTCGTAAAGTTTATAACGTAAAACTTTAAATACCGTAAAATTTCAGTTTTTTAATTCGAAAAAAAGAATAATCTAGTTTCATTTCCACGTAAAATTTTATCTCTTCTGAATCAGTCAGCCAGCCAGCGGACCTGAAAAGTGGAAAGAATGGACCGGGTTTCGCGCAGTAAGAAGACCTACTTTTGGAAAATAATCTTGAAAAATAATTTTTGAAAATACTTTTGAGAATTGATGTTGAAAAGTTCTTTTGCTTACTCTTTTTTTGTTTAGCCTTACTCTAGCCATCTGGCTTGGATTAAGTTGCTACTAAAACCTGAAAATTCAGTCACACCACTAGGTGTGCGAAATATTTTTACTGGGAATTCAGCCGCATAGCAATTCACTTAGTCACGTGCTGCGTGCAACCCTTTTTAATTCTTGCCTCTTCACAGGCTTATATTTTTAAGAATAGAAAACAGTAGAGTTAGTCACGTTGAAAGTCAGCGTGCACATATCTAATCGATCTAACCGTGCAGGAAATCAGACGTGACACGATGCCACTGAGGCACAGCCGAGAGGACTTGACTAGCGTGGAGGTGGAGGCTCAGTGCTCCATATGCCAACAGCCATTCACCAGCCTTCAAGCCACGCACACCACAAAGTGTGAACATAGGTTCCACAAAAACTGCTTGAAGCAATGGTTGAGAGACAATTCTGGCTGTCCTCTGTGCCGTGGACCACTGGGGCTCCCCCTTGACGCAGGACAAGTCCCCTCGACGGGCGGGGCCCGGCCGAAAACCTCCAAGTCTGGAGTTATCACCAGGAGAATGGGATGGCCAGAGCAAGCCATCGTGGATCCAAATGGATCGGGCGTCTCGGACCAGCCACCTGATCCTAAAGGATCGTTGCGGTCTATTAGCCCAACGAACGCAGGCGGACTCCACTCATCCCCTGGTGTTCCCCTGGTCCAGGAAGAGCTGATCACTTTCCAGCAACAATTAATGGATCTTCAGCGTACCATGCAGTTGTTATTGGATCGAGGGGCTGACCGGAGCCTTCCATCACCACCGGAAAGAGTCGAGTCGCCCACACTCAATCCTAGGGCGAACTCATTTGTGCCACTCCCCAGGCTACCTCATCGAGCTCCACTTCCTCACCACCGCGCGGAGGGCATCGAAACTTCAGAGACGAGCGTCTGACGCCAGACCGCATAACTACCATAATGGCTAGTTGGAATTTGACGTTCAGCGGCCTGGTTGGCGGTATGCCCGTAGAGACGTTTCTCTACAGGGTCAATGCTCTCACACGCCAGCAACTCCAAGGCGATTTCCGGGCGGTCACCCGACACATCGACAGACTGTTGACAGGTGTCGCCGAGGAGTGGTATTGGCAATACCATCGGGAAGCGGAGCTCCACGACTGGCATTCCTTGAGGGACGCCATGAAGTCTTGGAATTCGCGTCTAATAGCGAAATCATGCGGAGAGTCCGGCAGCGACGACAGAAGGTGGGCGAGTCTTTCGACGAGTTTTATAGGGACCTCCGTCGCATGGCAAGCAGCCTTCCAGTCCCTCTGCACGACAATGACCTCCTGGATATCGTGCAGGGGAATATGCTCCCGGAGTTGCAGTGGCAGCTGGTGGATCGCCAGTTCATTCGCACCCAGCAGCTTCGAGAGCATGTTAAAAGGCGTGAGCGTTTGGCTAAAGCTCTAGGCCAGCCGGAGAGAGTCTTCGGGACTCGCCGGCATCTGTCGGGGCTGACGGTTTCCCCGGATTGGACCGCGTTAGACGACGAGCCGGTCGAGTGAGAGACCCTCGGACGGAACAGTTTGTGCAGTCAGACAGTCCTGCCTACCTGCTGGAATTGCAGGAAGGTGGGACATAAATTCGATAACTGCTTGGAGGAGAGGCGTGTCTTCTGCTACGGTTGAGGTAACGAAAACACTTACAAACCTCATTGCGCCGTATGCAAATCAAAAAACCCCCAACCGGGAGCGCCGAATTCCAGCAGGAGCCTCCCGAACAGCAGGATCCCTCCTCCGAATTCCAGGAGATAGACAGGACTGAGGACGGGCAGACGTCCCTCAGCAATCCTCACGAGGCCCCCGACGTTCTTATTTCTGTACCCACCGGCCTTGACATTGTTCCCACAGCTAAGACACAACCAACACCTTTGGCGTTCATGCCATACTATGAGAGGTTACGGTAGTACCTTGCGGTGCGAGACCGAATGCTTGCCTCCGAATGTGCACGACCGAAGCATGATCGTCCCAAACCCAAGCGCTCAACGCTGAGGATGAGAGCATTCTACGCTCGCCTTCGGCGTTGGCGTTACCACCTCAACTGTGCCACTCTGATGGACGTGCCTTCAGGTGACGTCCGTCCATACGCACAGGTTCTACACGGGAGCTTCCGTGAGCGTGATGGCGGCTGACTTGGCAAAGTCATTCCTCGAGAGGAACTCTTTTCATTGGAAAAGAGCTTCTCTCGGGTTGAAGGCTGCAGACGGCACACAACATCAAGCCGTAGGCCGAGTGTCAGCCGACATCACGTTCAGGGGAGTTACCAAGTCCTTGACGCTCTGGATAATTCCCACTCTCAGCCAAAACCTATATCTGGGAGTGGATTTCGTGCGTCAATTCGCCTTGGCCACAGACCTGTTCGCGCCATCCCAACAAGTCAACACCACTAGTAGCCTCGAACAACTCGACGATCACGCCCACTCTCTCACACCGGAGCAGCGTCGCAGACTTACGTCTGTGAGTGCTAGCTTTCCGTCGTTCGCCGTAGAGGGTTTAGGAAAAACAGCGCTGATCGAGCATGAAATTGACACTGGCAATCAAAAGCCAACTAAACAGAGACACTTCTCTGTTTCGCCGGCTGTCGAAAAGCTCTTGTATAAAGAGATAGACCGCATGCTCGCGCTGGGCGTGATCGAGGGGTCCAAGAGTTCGTGGTCTTCGCCAGTGACCCTAGTGGTCAAGCCCTCCAAGATACGCCTGTGCTTGGATGCGAGGAAGGTCAACTCGGTCACAGTGAAAGACGCCTATCCCCTGCCTTTGATAGACGGCAACTTAAGCAGACTCCCTAAGCCCACTTTTATTACGAGCCTGGATCTAAAAGATGCCTTCTGGCAGATTCCTTTGGAGGAACGGTCAAGGGAAAAGACGGCTTTCACTGTGCCCGGGCGACTCCTGTATCACTTTGTCGTGATGCCGTTTGGCTTGTGCAATGCACCCCAAACGATGTCGCGACTTATGGACAAGGTGATCCCCCCGCATCTAAAGCACCAAGTGTTCGTATACTTGGATGACTTGTTGGTGATAACCGAGGCCTTCGATGAACACCTGAAGGTACTGCACCAGGTCGCATTCCATCTGCGACAAGCTGGCCTTACCATCAATGTGGAAAAGAGCAAGTTCCTCTTGCGCGAGGTCAAGTACCTTGGCCACATTGTTAGTAATGGGACGATCCGGACAGACCCTGACAAGGTGAGATCCATTATGGATTTCCCTCTACCAACGACCACGAAGCAGCTGCGGAGATTTTTGGGAATCTGCGGCTGGTATCGACGCTTCGTCAGGGAATATGCGTATTTGTCAACACCACTGACAGGCATGCTTTCGAAGAGGACTCAATTTGTGTGGACCGACGAGAGGCTAAATGCTTTCAAGCAATTGAAAGTGATCCTTGCTTCGGCTCCAGTGTTGCACAGCCCAGACTTCAACAAGCCCTTCTCCATCCAATGTGACGCAAGTCAACATAGAGTAGGTGCCGTGCTAGTGCAACGGACGGAAGAAGGAGACGAATTCATGTTGGCGCTGGATCGAAGAGGTGCAGAAGAAGAACTGTCCGTGAAATTTGCGTTTTGGGTGGAGAAAATTTGGTTTTTTGGTCGTGCGGTGAAGTTTGGTTTTTTGACGCTGGACCGGGAAGGCGAATTGCGGATTTTTACTGATACAATTATTGCGATTGAAAGTGCAGCTTTATTTGTACGATCCGAAGATGATTTATGAGAACGGTTTATGCGGCTGTGATGTTGATACGAACAATAGAATATCGCGTGTGTGCTTGGTGAATTTCCTTCATTAAATATCCATGAAAACCTACTACCTCTGTTTCAAACAAAATTTCCCGTCACTTGCTGTTTGGATATTATAGGTGGGTGTTGGTAGTTCAAGTGCGTTTGGTGTGAAGAGAATGGAATTCCCTGGCTCGGCGAGAAGCACGTTGGTGAACAGGATTCCGAACGGCGAGTTGCCGAGTCTAGTTCATTGGTTGATCATACGCGACAGTCTTTAAAGCTACCGTACAAGGCGGATGAAGGAGCTTGTGTGTTATCCAGAACGTGGGATGGAATTAAATGAGTCATCAGCGATTAACATTTGTCGATTAGTAGGAGGAACAGTTTAAAATTAGTGTTTAAATAGAAATAAAAAAAAACTTATGCAAACGTAGGGTATTTAAAGAACAGTTAACAAAGAATAAAAAAAGTGATTTAAAGATTTTCCGTATATATATATATATATATATATATATATATATATATATATATATATGTATATAAATATATATATATATATATATATATATATATATATATATATATATATATATATATATATATATATATATATATATATATATATATAAAATAAAAAAAATTGGTCAGTTTTAGTGAATCATTGGATTAAATAGTAAAATAATATAAAAATAACAATAAATAATAATCTTGCAGTGGTTCCAGAGCACGGTCGACCGTCGTCCGGATCACTGGTAAGTGAAATATACTTTTTATTTTAAAATTTTTATATAAAAATTTTTATATTGATATAAATTATTTTTTTTTATGTTCATATGAATTTCATGTAGTAAGATATTTATTTTTTTTTGATTCACAAAAAAAAATTTAGCTTTCGTTTTTTTAAATAGTGTTATCGTTGGTGTATTTAATTGATTTTATTATTCACTTATTGATTTAGTTAACATTTTAATTTGAAGTTCTATTTATTTATTTATTTTTTTTGCTTGAAATCTTAATCACTTATTTATTAACTGTGAGAATTATTATTTTATAGTTATGCATTTGTATATATTTTTATTCTAATTTCGATATTATATGAGTTGGTTTTTTTATTTCCTTAATTTTTGTTGTTTTTTTGAACGGCTGACAATGAAGTGGTAATTCCAAGACCTTAGGTTCAGTGGAGCCATAGATGAAAGTGGGCTCCTTTTTTTCCCCTTTCCATAGCTTATCCAACAATAGGTTGTCCAAGTTCCTAAAAATGCGGAACCCAGCTAGGGCTTGGCCTGCCCCTCAATAACCCACGACACCGGTGACTAGCCGGCACAATTAGTCACGCGAGGGTAGCAGGTCAGGCCAAAAATTTCTGTTGTGGTGGCGGCTGTTCACAGCTGTTCCGCAACAAATGGCGCCCAAACGTATTACGGTTTTAGTTTTTATTTTATTTTTATGTTACTTATGTTAAAGTTTTTATATAGTGCAAAAAATTCCGTTTTATATTTTCGCAAATTTCCTAAATTTTAACTTAACTTCCTAAAAATGCGGAACCCAGCTAGGGCTTGGCCTGCCCCTCAATAACCCACGACACCGGTGACTAGCCGGCACAATTAGTCACGCGAGGGTAGCAGGTCAGGCCAAAAATTTCTGTTGTGGTGGCGGCTGTTCACAGCTGTTCCGCAACAAATGGCGCCCAAACGTATTACGGTTTTAGTTTTTATTTTATTTTTATGTTACTTATGTTAAAGTTTTTATATAGTGCAACAAATTCCGTTTTATATTTTCGCAAATTTCCTAAATTTTAACTTGTATTTGATTAGTTTGTTTTGGTCATTTTCCGTTTAGTTTTGAATTTTCATCTTTGATCTAATTTCCTATAGCTCCGAATGAATGATCTGATAGGCTGGGGTGACACTTGTTCCCAGGAGCACTTGGTTGCCTCAGCCATTTTTTTTTATTTCTTTGGCCGTAGTTGGTTTTACATCAGATCATTCATATTGGATTATATTTATTTAATACATTTTTTTTCTCTTTCTTCTATTCGCCTTATTTTTTTTCTTTGTTATTATTCTCTCTTTGTGAACGGTCGCTACCACAACAGTGTCGCCTATACAGCTGTTGTGTTTGTCAAGTGTTTAGACAGGAAGATGATACTGTGGTTCTGAACCTGATGAGAGTTGTGCCGTCATTCACATCCTCGTTTGCGAGTCACTTAGCTTGACTAAGTATTTTGAATTGAGTGGCGCCTTTACACTCTAATCAAGTTGGGGTGATTCCGTTGTTGCCTTGCGGACCCCATATCCAGCAGTAGCTGTCGATGATTATAGGTCATCAATTTTGAATTGGGTGTTCCCTTCAGGCATCTTCTGGGTTGCTCCACCCGGAATCATGATTCATCTTTCCTCTATCCTTTTGTTTTTATTTTCATTTCCCAATTTTTATACCTTTCTTCCCATCCCAAACTGCTCACTGACATTTCGTTTCACTGAACCTAGTTTTTATGAACAATTTGCTTTTCGGTTTCGGTTTGTTTCAATCATTACTTCGTGATTATTTTATTCGCTGTCTATTATTTTTTATTCTTGCTTATGGAAGCGGAACTGTGTATAACATTTTGTTCGAATGATTACTGTTTTGAATTAGTTTCACTTGGTTCAGGGTTAGATGTTTTTAATTTTGACATAGTAGAAATTCAGTTAGTTCAAATTGGAATTAGTTTGGAATTGAAATGAATTCCAGTTTTATTTAGATAAAGATTAGATTCCTTTCGCTTTACATTGTATTTATTTATCGGTTTTGGAGTGTTAATTAGTCAGGGCTTAAATTTCCTGTGGAATATTATTATATTTTTATCATTATTTATATTCGATTGCTGGTTTATATAACTTTGGAAAATGCCTCGAGCAAAACGCAACTGTAGACCCACTAATAATGATTCTGGCTTTGATCGCTTGAGTCGAGCATTGGAACGGCTATCGCTCACTCCACCAGCAGAGCAACGTGCTCAACCATTTCAGGGTGGCGTTCCCGCCACAATTCCAAGACCATCGTCAGCACCAGGGCCCTTTCATTCTACGGGTCATTTAGAAGGAGATGGAGCAGACATCGAAGGCCCTGCAATCCCTCACAGATTGGACGGAGCTGAAACATCCCATTCGCTCAATTTCAGCAGATCCGCTGCTGTTATGCCACCGTCAAAGTGGACAATTCGCTTTGATGGCACTTCGACGGGTCTCAACGTGACTCGGTTCTTGTTTAGAGTCAAGACCATGGCGGCGAGCTATGGGGTTTCGTTGGCCGCACTCGCTCACGACCTACATTTGTTGCTACAAGGTCCAGCGGCAGAGTGGTACGTTATATGGAGCTCCATGGTTCGGTGACTTGGGCTGATCTTGAGCAGGAGCCGCGAGAGCGTTTTGAAGACCGTCGTAGTGACGCCGATATCAGGCGTGAAATCGACGTTCGAATTCAAAAACCGGGCGAGTCCATCCAGGTGTTCTTTGATGCGATCGAGGCAATGGCTCTGCAGCTCAGCAGCCTATTGTCCGATGTTGGCCTCCAGTGCATATTGCTACGCAACATGAATCGGCGCCTTCGAGAGCACTTGGCTGGGGTCGAATTTCGAAACGCTCGTGAGTTGTTACGACGTTGTGTGGCTACCGTAGGCGTCTGGTATCCGTCAGGCCAACGAACCGAAAGCACACAAAATCGACGAGTGGCTCACGAGCTGCAAGAACCTGATAACGACGGCTCAGAGTTTTATGTGGACGCAGTCGCACCACCATCTCGCGCAACTCCAGTCATGCGTCCGTTTCGGCAACTGCTTGCATCGAATTCTCGTCCGCCACAACCACCCACAGATCTCCGAATCTGCTGGAATTGCCAGGATCTGGGACACTCATATCAAGGCTGTTCTGTGCCACCAACTCGAATCTTTTTGTTATGGCTGTGGGACCCCTGACATACTGAAGCCTAAATGTTCACGTTGTAACAGCTGGGGAAACGCCAGACGGATCGTGCCAAATACGGGGATTCGGAGCGGCCCGTCTTCCACTCTACAACGGCGTCCCGAGACCACTGATGTGGCTACCAATGTGGACCCAGAGCTATGGCGTCGTCAATAGGATGGCAAAAATATTCAGAGGCTGCAGTTGAAACATCAAAAACTATTGACACTGCGACCCAAATACCTTGGTCTGCAAATCAGCCTCTGAACGAGTCCTATGATACCCCTTCTAGATGGTCGGCCTCCGGAGATGGCCGAACTTCTCGTCGCACACGCTCCTTTAATTGGTCATCAAATTCTACTTTTGGGAGATCATGGAGGTACTTTACCTTGTGTAGATTATTGAAGCTAGCTTGCGCAGATTCAATTCTGACACCGTACGGGGAAAACCGGCCTTTTGCTGAAATCGAAATAAAAGGTCGGAAGCTCATGGGGCTCCTTGACAGTGGAGCTAGCGGGAGTATACTTGGCGCGGGATCTTTAGACCTGATTAAGGATCTTGGGCTGCAGATGTCAATGCTGCAGACTGACATCCTTACTGCATCGGGTCAAAGAGCTCCCGTTCTAGGATACGTGCGTGTGCTGGTGCGATTCGACGACCGCTTATAAATGGTATGATTTTTAATTGTTCCATCTTTGACCGGTCGCGTATATCTGGGAATTGATTTCTGGAATACGTTTCGGATTGCGCCTGTGCAAATCTCCGCTGTTGAGGTTTTGCCCGAAACACCCGCTGTTGGTTTTCATCATTTGCTTCCTGAGGATCAGCAACATTTAGAGCTTGTCAAACAACAGTTTCCAAAGTTCAATGTTTTGGGGCTTGGTAAAACTTCTTTGCTATGTCACCACATTGATACCGGTTCCGCGAAACCTATCAAGCAGAGACATTATGCAGTCTCTCCAGCGGTCCAGAAACTGTTGTTTGATGAACTGGATCGTATACTTTCCTTGGGAGTGATTGAGGAAAGTCACAGTGCTAGGAGCTCACCCGTAGCGCTATTAGGCAAGCCAGGTAAAGTGCGTCTATGTCTCCATGCCCGAAGGTTGAATGAGGTCACCATAAAGGATGCGTATCCGTTGCCCTTGATTGAGAGGCTGCTTTCGCGACTTCAGTCCACTAAATTCATCACAAGTCTGGACTTCAAGGATAACTTTTGGCAAATTCCTTTGGACGCGGAATATAGGGAGAAGACGGCATTTACTGTGCCTGGTAGACCCCTGTACCATTTCACGGTCATGCCTTTCGGTCTGTGTAACGTACCACAAACTATATGCAGACTGATGCATCGGGTTATACCTCATGAGCTGCATGACAAGGTGTTTGTCTACCTTGACGACTTACTGATTACAAGTTCGACATTTGATGAGCACTTGGAACTTCTTTCCACAGTTGCACAGCTGTTACACGCAGCTAAACTCACTATCAATGTCGAAAAGAGTAACTTCGTTCAAAAGGAAATTAGATATCTTGGCTATGTGGTCAGTGACGGTATCCTGAAGACAGACCCCGAGAAAGTGTCTGGCATCGTGTCTTATCCAGTACCGAAAAGTGCGAAAGACGTGAGAAGGTTCATGGGAATGGCAGGTTGGTATCGTCGTTTTGTCCCTAATTTCGCTTCCGTGACAGCACCAGTAACAGACTTGTTGAAAAGCAAAAAGGCTTGCCAGTGGACTCAAGGAGCGGGAGTAGCTTTCGATAGGGTCAAAGAACTGCTAGTTTCTGCTCCAGTGCTGGTGAATCCTGACTTCACCAAACATTTTTACATTCAGTGTGACGCCAGCACTACGGGTATCGGAAGCGTCTTGTTTCAGAAGGATGATGATGGTGGAGAGCATCCCATCGCTTATATGTCCACGAAATTAAATGCTGCGCAGCGCAACTATAGCATCACAGAGCTAGAATGCCTGGCTGCGGTGCACAGCATCAAGAAATTTCGAGCATATATCGAGGGGCTGCCTTTTACCATCATCACTGATCATGCTAGCCTTAAATAGCTCATGAGCCAACATGACCTCTCTGGAAGACTTGCCCGTTGGAGTTTGAAGCTGCAGGGCTTTGATTTTGTCATTGAGCATCGAAAAGGGTCACAGAACATCGTACCCGATGCTTTGTCAAGGGCACGCGGATGCAGCGAGGAGGTGATGGCCGTTAATGGATGTTTGCCGGAGCACCATCGTGTGGCTGCAATAATTCCCGAGTCAGCGTTCCAGGACCCAAAATATGTCGAGCTGGTGAATCAAGTCATGAAACATCCTGACCGTTTCTTGAACGTCTATGTTCGAGATGGACGGGTGTATATTACTACCAGCACGACAGGAGCGCTGACCATTGGCATTCCCACAACCAAATTATGGGTACCGGAAAGTCACAAACAAGGGCTGATTTTCCGTGCTCATGATGATCCATTGGGCTCTCATTTCGGCATTCGGGAAACTATTGAGCTTCTGCAACGCTATTATTATTGGCCTCGTTTAAGGCAAGAGGTTGCAGAGCATGTCAAAGCTTGTAACACATGCAAGCAAATTAAGCCTCCAAATGCCGTAATGCGACCACCAATGGGCTCATCTCGAGACACAGATCGACCGTTGCAGCGCTTGTTTGTGTATTTCATGGGCCCATACCCACGGTCAAAATATGGGAATGTGCAGCTACTCGTAGTGCTCGACCACTACACCAAGTTTGTGTGGCTCAAGGCCTTGCCGAAAGCTACTGCTGAGGGTGTGATCAAGTATCTGAACGAAATCTTCCTGACAATTGAAGTGCCTGAATTTCTTCACTCCGACAATGGTGTTCAGTTTACTGAAAAGGCATTGGCTAAGTTCTTAGGGGAATATGGGGTCGAGCAGATATTCACTCCCTTGTATTCTCTTCAAGCCAATGCCTCAGAGCGAGCAAACCGAAGCATCCTTAACGCAATCAGAGCCTATATAGGGGACGAACACCGGAATTGGGATGAGCATTTAGTGTAATCTTGTGCAGATTTTCGAAATGTTGTACATGAGGCCACTGAATGTTCCCCCCATTTCCTGATGTTTGGTTACCACCCTATCCAACATGGATCTTATTATGCTCTTTTGCGACAGTTGATCGCGACTGAGGATGGGGAAGTGAAACTGAGCACTCATTGTGATTGACTGCGTCTCATACACGATCGAGTGAAGAAAAAATTAACGCAGGCCTGCGCAAAGGGCCAACAAAGGTATAATTTGCGCAGTCAGTTTAAATCCTTTGTTCCAGTGCAGGAGATTTTCGTTCGAAATCACGCTCTCAGTAGTGCGGCGGACCGTTCCGCGACCAAGCTTGCCCCGAAGTTTGTTCGTGCTAGGGTTCGTCGTCCGCGAGGTCTTGTGGCATACGAGCTTGAGGACGAGAAGGGAAACTCAATGAGCGTCTACCACGCCAAGGATATCCGATAGGGATCCTCACGTCTCTGTCTCTCTGCGACGGGTTGTTGCCCGGCGTTGAGACCCTTCTCCTGGGGTGAGTCGTCCCCACGCTGTTACGGACAACTGTTTGCCGCCACTCACCGTAATAGCGGGAAAAAATGCATTATCTGTAAGCAGATGTGACGGCCGGTCATTGCTGTGCGATTATCGCAAAATCTTAGCAAATAACAACAACAACGAAGCAGTGCAGTTCAAATGCAACTTGATTGTGTGTCATCGACCCCTGCGTGCATTTGAACTGCATTGATCAATGCTCGGGCGATGACTGATCGTTGCTTGATATGGATGATATGATTGTTACGGGAGATGGCGGCAACGGAATGATCAGCTGAAAACTGCACTGGCTGGTTGGCGGGAGTTTTGCTGGAGACGAGGAGTTCTGTTTTCGCGCTGGATCGAAGAGGTGCAGAAGAAGAACTGTCCGTGAAATTTTCGTTTTGGGTGGAGAAAATTTGGTTTTTTGGTCCTGCGGTGGAGTTCGGTTTTGGCGCTGGAACAAAGAGGTGCAGAAGTAGAACTGTCCGTGAAATTTGCGTTTTGGGTGGAGAAAATTTGGTTTTTTGGTCGTGCGGTGAAGTTTGGTTTTTTGACGCTGGACCGGGAAGGCGAATTGCGGATTTTTACTGATACAATTATTGCGATTGAAAGTGCAGCTTTATTTGTACGATCCGAAGATGATTTATGAGAACGGTTTATGCGGCTGTGATGTTGATACGAACAATAGAATATCGCGTGTGTGCTTGGTGAATTTCCTTCATTAAATATCCATGAAAATCTACTACCTCTGTTTCAAACAAAATTTCCCGTCACTTGCTGTTTGGATATTATAGCTGGATGTTGGTAGTTCAAGTGCGTTTGGTGTGAAGAGAATGGAATTCCCTGGCTCGGCGAGAAGCACGTTGGTGAACAGGATTCCGAACGGCGAGTTGCCGAGTCTAGTTCATAGGTTGGTCATACGCGACGGTCATTAAAGCTACCGTACAAGGCGGATGAAGGAGCTTGTGTGTTATCCAGAACGTGGGATGGAATTAAATGAGTCATCAGCGATTAACATTTGTCGATTAGTAGGAGGAACAGTTTAAAATTAGTGTTTAAATAAAAATAAAAAATAAAACTTATGCAAACGTAGGGTGTTGTGGGAACATCCACAATACACAAAACACATCACTATACTTAAGACCAAAATTATAAAACACAATAGGCTAAGTGAAGTGTGAAATTGACATATATTAAAAATAAAAGAAAATATATATTTTCATAAAAACATTCAGACGTGTGTTTCTTTTTTAGTAATAAAATTTTATGGAAGTACAAGTCTTCTAAAAGTGGTGACCCCGCGACGTTCGCGCAAGCTGATATATAGCTGAAAATAATTATTTAAATTAATTTTAATATTTTACATGTCTTAATTTCGACGCACACAATAACTAGTTAAGATACAAGAAAGAAGCGGAGATATGGAAATTTTAGAATTCCAAGCTACAATAACAAGGAGATTCTCTGGGACCAGTTGGACTGGATAAAATGCTTAATGACGATATCGGTGACTTTATGGTCACAAATGATGGTGCTGCTACACTGAAATCGCTTGAAGTCGAACATACTGCTGCTAAAATTTGGTAGAGCTGCAACCGAAGGCCCTACTGATATGGTGAGTAAACTGCAACCGAAGACCCTGCTGACATGGTCGTTAACTCCGCATCAACTCGTATCCATTGACGAGAAGTATGATTGCAGTAGCTACAACCAGGAGTCCAATAATCGCGAAAACAACGATTTCAATAGCCAAGACGACGACAACGACGACGAAGATGATGTCAACAATAGTAGCAAGCTCAAAAGCGGGAACAAAAGTGTGGGAACATCCACAATACACAACACACATCACTATACTAAAGACCAAAATTATAAAACACAATAGGCTAAGTGAAGTGTAAAATTGACATATATTAAAAATAAAAGAAAATATATATTTTCATAAAAACATTAAGACGTGTTTCTTTTTTATTAATAAAATTTTATAGAAGTACAAGTCTTCCAAAGTATTGAAAGAACAGTTAACAAAGAATAAAAAAAGTGATTTAAAGATTTTCCTTATATATATATATATATATATATATATATATATATATATATATATATATATATATATATATATATATAAAATAAAAAAAATTGGTCCGTTTAGTGAATCATTGGATTAAATAGTAAAATAATATAAAAATAACAATGAATAATAATCTTGCAGTGGTTCCAGAGCACGGTCGACCGTCGTCCGGATCACTGGTAAGTGAAATATCCTTTTTATTTTAAAATTTTTATATAAAAATTTTATATTGATATACATGATTTTTTTTTATGTTCATATGAATTTCATGTAGTAAGATATTTATTTTTTTTTGATTCACAAAAAAAAATTTAGCTTTCGTTTTTTTAAATAGTGTTATCGTTGGTGTATTTAATTGATTTAATTATTCACTTATTGATTTAGTTAACATTTTAATTTGAAGTTCTATTTATTTATTTATTTTTGTGCTTGAAATCTTAATCACTTATTTATTAACTGTGAGAATTATTATTTTATAGTTATGCATTTGTATATATTTTTATTCTAATTTCGATATTATATGAGTTGATTTTTTTTATTTCCTTAATTTTTGGTGTTTTTTTGAACGGCTGACTATGAAGTGGTAATTCCAAGACCTTAGGTTCAGTGGAGCCATACACTACGTATACATGGAGGATTCAATCTGGCTTGAATCCGGACTCAATCCGAAAAAAACACATATAGACGCAGATCGGATCGAAATGAGATTCGTTCGATCCGATCCAAACAACGACACCGGATCGAATCGAACTTCGCCATGTAGACGCGGATCGAATGATCGAAAGTTCGAGTAAAACGTCATGTCATGTGTATGGTTGAACATCACGTTTCGGTGACAGGGAGCTGAAAAACAGTTTTTGTGTACAATTAATAGTGAAATCGTAATTTGAATCCGGAATTTCAGGTAAATATCACGAAAACAATCATCATTTTGACTTCCTTCTGATTTCGAGTGAATATGATAGTCCAAGTTAAATTGAAATGATGAAATTCTATCGAATTGCCGTGCGGGTACAGCAATGTGCTTGGGTGCACATAGGTTAATTGTTCCTTGTGGTTCATGTAAGAATCCATTGGATGCGATATTCTTCTAAATAAATTATAGGTTTATGAAAACACAAAACTTCCACGACCTTTGATGCAATTTGTCGTGTTTCGATGAGAAGTAGAGTTTCTTTTTTAAGGTTAGAAGTGTAATTGTAAGGAACCTACAACAAAAGCAATGTTTTGTGTGTTAAAGACTATCGTCGAATAGTGTCTTGCGGTTGAAGGTTATGTTTCGGGAAATTTCACGGCAGTTTTCTTTTGAACTTCAAAGTAGATGCCTACATTGGTTTTTTAGAAAGACAACTTTTCTCTGCAGTTGAGCATTTGTTTATCGTGCTATATTTATAGCAATTAAGGCACGAGTATGATATCCGTGGCACAGCGACTTATGTATGGATGGATGTATGTACAACAGCCCAAAGTAAGACGAAAATATTTAGTAAAATTTTTCGCTATCTCGCTTAGTTTTTGAGATATCGATACTGAAAGTTTCAGAATCGTATGAAACAAATTTTTAAAAACTATTGATTGTTTTGTTTAAAAATGACCTTTTGTATTTGTTAATGTGTGAAAAACAACGCAAATCATTAGTATTTGATGTATTTTAAATTAATATTCATAATTAATTGATTGAAAAAACATTCGGTAAATGTGCATTATCTTATTTTCACATAACGATTATCTTATTTTCACAACCCTCCAATCCTCCGTAGGAAGATCATGGTTGAAGAGCCGAATAATGTCCAGGACCTCCACTGGATCCGAATGGAAAGCAGGAATCCATGTCCTGCATCTTGGCCGACTGGGGATCCTCTCAACTCTAAAAGAACTCTTAAAAATTAAAGTTCAATTACAATTAAAATTCAATTCAGTTCAAACTGACATTAAACTCAAAACTAAAATTCAATTCAGTTCAAACTTACATTAAATTCAAACAGTGGCGGCTCGTGGGAATCAATGTAAGTGGGGCTAGTCTTCAAGGACCAGTACTTACTTATATTGGAAATTCGGAACAGTTTTATATTTAAAAATGGGCTTAAAATAAATAAATACTATGCACTAATAAGTCATTTCAGTAATAAATTCCTCCGGGAAAATTCTACTAAATGTTCGCATCAGCTTATTGCTGCCTATTTTTCCTTGCGCCTATTTTTCTGTTGAATAAATCTATCACCTGCTCATTAACATGTTCAGCTTCTTTAGTAATAATACTGCAAATAAATTGAAACGTTTTTTATATTTATTATAAGTTTTAAAAGTTTCAGTATTCTTTAGGTTGCTAAATCATCTTTCAGAATCTGCTGGATCTAATTGGAGTGATAAAACGTATTTAAATTAAATTATTTATTTGTTAAACAGAAGAAATCATATTATTATCTTTAAGAGAAGCTTTACAATTCAGTAGCAGATGACATATTTAGAACACTTCATTATTGTATATTAATTTTAACTGGATTAAACTAGATTATTATCATATCCCAAACTTATCAATCCTATAACATGAGGATCATATAGTTTTTTCACCATTCATTCCTTATGATTAGACTTCCTTGTTTTCAAACTATTTCTAATTGAATTAAATTAATAAACTAGACCCTAGGTTAGATTAATGTAAAACATTATGAAGAATATTCGAAAATTTTATTAAAAAGTCAGTAGAAAAAATTAAAATGATCATTATTCATATAACTTAATAATTCGATTACTTCTATTATCGTAACAACGTCCCAAGCATCCTATTTAATTAAATCAAAGCAATAAATTCGATACCCCAGGCTTTCAAAAACAGATTGTTTTATTCGGGGACTAAAAATTCCAGCAAATAACCATCGATCTTGGGGTACTTCTTTGACTTTGGTAAATTTTAACTAATAAATATTTATGCTTTGAATAGCACGAAGATTAAAAATTGTCACTTCCCGCATTTGACGTAAGAAATCTTTTTAAAAGTGTCTTCAAAGATCAATTATATTGTAAACAGTGTATATTGTATTGTGTCACACATTTTTAATGCAATCAACATTTTGCATAAAATACCATACGTACAGACCTGTCTGCATCATATTAAATCATGTTTGAGACGAGCAAACAATTTTTCTATCATATTTATCATATCACGATAATATCAACAAGCACTGTAAAAGCAAAATCATCGTTTACTCTTCAATTGCAAAACCCAATTAGCTTAATTTAACCCACTGGTACTACACACACTTTATTCAGTTAGCGAACGACGAACAAGCGATATACCAATAGAAGCTTAAGATTAGGGCTTAGTCCGTTGATTACTCTTTTTGCCATTGCGTATGAAATGCACACACTATACGCTCAGTGATTTTTTTCATTCGTTTCCTCTCTTTTCTGGGGCTAGTTAAACTTAGCCCGGCGCACATTGCATGTGGAACAGAATATGGAAAGAGAATATGAAAAGAGCATCGCGCGCATATTGCATATGCGAAGTAAGTTCTCTTGTATTGAATTATATGTACATACGAATTTGTGAATGAAAATGAAATACAAATTTCGAAAGAGACGAGACATGAATGGATTTTAAAAACAGTTGGTGAGCGAAGTATTTTGATCATTTGTTTCGCTAAAATGAAATTTTATAGTTTGTAATAATTGAAATAGAGATTGGTTTCTTTACATTTTGGAATGAAAAATGATGGTGGGGCTAAGCCCCACTAGCCCCATACGTAGAGCCGCCACTGAATTCAAAACTAAAATTCAATTCACTATGCCAATAACACGCAGCGAAGAAAGTCTGTCGAAGGTTGGAGTCGAAGAAGAATGCTCTATTTGTGGGCAATCATATTCTCAATCCAATCCTCCCTTCGAGACCAGCTGTTTTCATAAATACCACTTCCATTGTCTGGAACAATGGATGATCGAAAACGAGCGTTATCCTCTATGCAGAGTTGCCCTTCGTCTTCCACTTCAACCTCCGACTACAAGTACTGTTGGAAAGGGAGCCAAAAGGAAAGGAGCTACTGCAAAACCTGCAAAGGCAGGATCCCGTACGCGTGGGACGGAATATAAAAACCACGACATTGAACTTCCTGGTTCTCAGGAACAAGATTGTCCTGAGGAAGCTGGGTTTAATAAAAATTCGACTCTCTCTGCCACTGTACCATCAGGAGATAGCAGAGCCAACGAAACCATGTTGGGGCTTCAAAACCAAATAGTGATTTTGCAGCAAAGTCTGACTGACGTAGCCCAACGAATGTCACAATAGACAAAATAACAATAACCAATCACGGGGTATTCGAAACCCGTTACAAAATTGGAGGTAATCACCTTCAAATTCCGACGACAGGACCCATTGACCACGACCACAGCGTGTGGAGAATACATCACTTCAACATGATCGAGTGGTGGGTATTCTTAACGGATGGGGTCTCAAATTCTCCGGACGAGATGAGAGCATGCGTGTCGAATTATTCCTGTACCGCGTAAGGGCTTTAACCAGACAGACTCTGGGGAATAACTTTGATTTATTATGTCAACACATACATCATCTATTTGTAGGTCCGGCAGCAGATTGGTACTGGTGATATCACCGAGCATGGAGAGGAGTGATCTGGGAAAACTTGACCAGAGCCATGCGAGATCAATTTGGGGATCGATTTTCAGATCTGGATTTGCGAGAATTCATACGAAATCGACGACAGAAAGCAGGGGAGACCTTTGATGATTTTCACCTGCATATATTACGACTAGTGGACCGGCTTGAAAGACCAATCCAGGATGAGGATCTGGTGGAGATATTGAAGCGGAGTTTATTGCCTGAATTAAGACGCGATGTCTTACACTTGCAGCTGCCTTCAGTGCGAATGCTTCGCCAGGCGATTTTAAGAGTCGAAAGCCTGGAGCTGGAATTCAAAAGCAGATCACGACCTTCGTATACACGGCCTCAAGTATCTGAAGTGGATTACGAACAGCATGAAGTAGACCAACTAATGGACGATTCGGAAGTGGCAAGTGTCACTCTGATACCGACATGTTGGAACTGCAAACAGCCAGGACATCGATTCGATGATTGATTAGAAGAAAGGAAAATTTTTTGTTATGGGTGTGGCAAGCCTGACACATACAAACCAAATTGTGTCACTTTTCAAGCAAAAAACGGGAAACAGGGAGCTTTCAACAAGACCTCGAGCCTCCCGAAACCTTCTCAACGCTTCCAGCGTCCCAGCAGTTAAATATTTCAAATGCAAATGTCCGTTCAATGAATTTCAACAGTCATCTCCTGTTCAACCGTTAATTCAAAACCCTATTTCCACTAATGACACATCTTATCCACTTCTGGCATTTCTGCCATATCATATTCGATTAAAAAAATATCTAACAGTCAAACAGGGAAATTTTGCAGCTGACGCAATCAGTACTTTTCCGTTAGTACCAAGGCTCAGAAGATCCACATTACGAATTAGGAAATTTTACGCCCGTCTTAGATTGTTGCGTTGTCAACTGCAATGTGCCTCGTTAACGAATGTCCCTGCGGGAGATGTTCGACCATACGCACAGGTTTTATTATTCGGCCAACCAACATCAGGACTAATCGACACAATAGCAACTGTGAGTGTGATGGCGGCTGACTTAGCGAAGTAATACCTCGAAGGAGGTTCATTTCCTTGGAAAAGGGCTTCCTTTGGGTTGAAAACTACTGACGGCACAAACCAAGCTGTTGGGCACGTGTCAGCCGATATCACATTCCGAGGTCTCACTAAAAAGTTGAATATATGGATCATTCCGGCTGACTTAGCGAAGTAGTTCCTCGAAGGAGGTTCATTTCCTTGGAAAAGGGCTTCCTTTGGGTTGAAAACTGCTGACGGCACAAACAAAGCTGTTGGGCACGTGTCAGCCGATATCACATTCCGAGGTCTCACTAAAAAGTTGAATATATGGATCATTCCGACTCTCAGTCAAAATCTATATTTGGGAGTAGACTGACTTTGTCCGTACTTTTGCCTTGGCCTCAGATCTGTTTCCATCTCCTCAACAAACACATTAACTATCAAGCCTTGATACTCTGTCTGACAATTCTCATCCTGTAACACCTGAACAGTGTCGAAGACTTAAATCAGTGGTGGCTTGTTTTCCATCATTCGCTGTAGAGGGATTGGGAAAAACAACTCTCATAAAGCATGACATCCATACGGGTATCCTGAAGCCAATTAAACAAAGGCATTTCTCTGTGTCACCTGCTGTCGAGAAACTTCTATATAAAGAAGTGGAGCGCATGTTGTCATTGGGAGTAATAGAGGAATCCAAGAGCGCTTGGTCTTCACCTGTAACCCTCGTGGTTAAACTATCAAAGGTGCGCCTATGTTTGGATGCTCGGAAGGTCAACTCTGTCACGCTGAAGGACGCCTATCCTCTTCCACTGATAGATGGAATTTTAAGTAGGCTTCCGAAGACCACGTTTATCACTAGCCTTGATCTAACGGATGCTTTTTGGCAAATTCCTTTGGAAGAAAACGCTAAGGAGAAGACTGCCTTCACCGTGCCAGGTCGTCCACTGTGCCATTTTGTCGTGATGCCGTTTGGGTTGTGTAATGCACCTCAATCGATGTCTCGATTGATGGATGTAGTAATTCCGGCTCATCTAAAGCATCAGGTGTTTGTATATTTGGATGATTTGCTGATTATTACTGAAGGCTTTGATGAACACCTTAAAGTGCTTCATGAGGTTGGTTACAAATTGCGACAAGCAGGCCTCGAAAAAAATTAGTTTTACAGTACATTAATGTCGAAAAAAATTAGTTCCTTCTCAAAGAGGTTAAATACTTGGGCCTTATAGTTGGCAGCGGCACAATCAAGACAAACCCTGACAAGGTGAAGTCAATTTTGGAATTTCCTCTAATTTCTTGGAGTGTGTGGGTGGTATCGACGATTCGTCAGGGAATACGCGACATTATCCACTTCGTTGACCAACATGCTCTCAAAAAGGAGTGAATTTGTGTGGGATGATGAGAGACTAAGTGCTTTCAATCAGTTGAAACAAAGCCTCGCTTCTGTTCCAGTCTTGCATAGTCCTGACTTTAACAAACCATTCTCCATCCAATGTGACGCAAGTCAACATGGAGTTGGGTTCGTGCTAGTGCAAAGGACTAAAGAAGGAGATGAAGCACCCATTGCATATATGTCACACAAGATGAACCCTGCTCAGCGAAATTATACTGTAACAGAGCAAGAATGTTTGGCTGCGGTGTTGGCAATAAAGAAGTTCAGAGCATATGTGGAAGGGCACCAGTTCGAAGTCGTTACTGACCATGCGTCTTTAAAATGGCTGATGAACCACCAAGATCTGCATGGCAGATTAGCTCGATGGGTTTTGAAGCTTCAAGGCTTCAACTTTACCATCATTCATCGGAAAGGAAGCCAAAACATAGTGCCTGACTCTTTATCATGCGTGTTCTGTATCGATTCGTTGAACCCATCCGACACAAACGAGACTCCAATAATAATAGATTTGGAATCTCCACATTTTGGAAGTGATTCATACAAAGACTTAGTTACCAAAATAGAAGCTGATCAAAATCTATGGCCTGGCCTAAAAGTCATGGACGGATTCGTATGCAAACGAAATGAGTATGCGACCGGTAACAAACTTCAGGATCAAATGGCATGGAAGTTATGGGTACCGGCAGAATTAACAAACGACTTGGTGAAAAAACCCACGAGCCTCCCTTGAGTGCTCATGGAGGAATAGCTAAAACCCTTAACCGCTTGCGGCAGTGGTTTTACTGGCCCAAAATGGCATCACAGGTTAAAGATTATGTAGGATCGTGTGAAATTTGCAAAACCACCAAGGCACCTTCACATACCCTTCGACCGCCAATGATATTACAGTCCGTTCCCGAGCACATATTCCAGCGTTTGTATCTTGACATTATAGGTCCGTATCCGAGATGAAAAACTGGTAACATAGGAGCACTAGTAATTTTGGATCACTTATCACGATTCCAGTTTTTTGAACCTTTGCGCAAGTCCACTGCGAAGGTGGTTGTGGAAATTCTGAAAAAAACGAGTCTTTCACTTAGTTGGAGTTCCTGAAGTGATAGTTACAGACAATGGAGTTCAGTTTCGTTCAAATGAATTTAAAAATCTTTTGACACCGTTTGGTATTACTCACACTTCAACTGCGGTTTATTCACCACAAGCTAATGCATCGGAGCGCCTCAATCGTTCTCTTATTGCGGCCCTCCGAGCTTATGTTCATCCTTCCCAAAATAACTGGGATGAGAAACTGTCTGATGTAGTGTGTGCACTTCGTTCGTCACATCATAGCACTACTAATACCTCCCCTTATTTTACTGTCTTCGGTCAACCTATGATTACAAATGGCAAGACTTATGACCTTTTACGGAATATTCAAAGGCTAGACGACCCTTTGGGTTTGCCTGAACGTCCTGATTACCTTGATATCATTTGTCAAGAAATGCGGCAACGCACACTAAAAGCTCAGGGACGAAACGTTAAAGGATATAATCTTCGCTCCCGGCATATTTCATATCAGCCCGGAGATATTGTATTTCGTCGAAACTTTGGACACAGTGATGCGGCTGCTGACTACAATGCAAAACTGGATCATAAGTTTATTCAAAGTAAAGTTCTAAAGAAAATTGGTGGAGCCTATTATCAACTGTCCGATATGAATGGTCACACCGTAGGTATTTTTCACGCTAAGGATATTACTCAATAGTATAACTATCCTAGGAAACCACCATTCTTTAACTTCAAAAGCACTAAACTAATCCCACTGGGTTATCACTTTCTTAAACACCCCTTGAGACCTGTAAACCTTTTACTATGTTAAGGCTATTTAAACCTGACCTTAATTTCCTGGGCATTTACGTCTTCGTTGTAATTAAATAAACTACCTTCGGGTCCCCGAAAGGGTGGCACCTATTGTACGTTTCGAATGTTTAATTTTATTGTGAGATCATCTAAATTATCTCCTGCTCTCGTGCTGTTAGAGGATTAATTTCTTCAGAGTTGCTCGTCGTTTTATTAACAAATCGACAAACAATTTTTATCTAATCGTTTGCACTAACTCAAATCCAGACCCTAATTGGGGCGTTGTACTGTCAGATCGAATTACCTTTCGCTATATTGATTATTAGTCATTTTTGGTTGTATTCATAGAACGTTCTCTTTTGTCTGTTCTAAAAATCTTTAAAAACAGCGAAATTTCACTTATAATAGTTGATATAATCGAAATATTTGATAGAACTTCCAGATTAAGTGATAAACTACGAAACTATTGCTTGTATCTAATCAAAAAAGATGATAAGTAAAATATAGATTCTGATATCAAAACTCCCCTATACGTAGGTCTAACCTTTTTTGCTCTGAAGTGTCATTGTATACCTGCTCATTTGGTCTTTACGCTCTGATGCTGGGATCATTTCCTTGCCTAGGGAATTCCTTGATACCTGCTAAAGGAAATTAGTGGACATTACTATACCAACTCTATATATGCAACAGCTCGTGCTGTAAATTATATTCACTATCACATTCAATAGCTAATTCTCGAGGATATATGTCCTGGGTCAATTCTTTGTATTATTTGTGAGTCGAGTTTTTTTCGATTCTGCCTCCTTTACACGTCTCTTTATACGTCTTTAGACGCCACAGTACCTGACCTTCCGATGAGGGAGCCCCGGTGCGTGCAGAGGAGACATGGATGAGCCAAGAGCTTCCGCTACGGACCCCGGCTGAAAGGGTAGTCCCCACCCCTTATTCAGGGCAGAGGAGCAATCCTGCTGTCCTGTCCCCTGGGTAGCATCTCACGAGGTGTTGTCCGTACGCACTTACGCATGTGCGTACATTAGTACGCGGATGCGTGAGTGTGGGACGTACGTTGGTCCTGAGGCTGGGAAAAAGAAGGGTGCGGTCCTCTATGTGGTACGGCCGGCACTCCCCAAAATCTACTAATTTTATTTACTTTGAGGCTCCCTGATATCTATTCTTCGAGAGAATTTGATCCATCCTTCACTCGTTAATCACTTAAATCTCTTTAATCACTTAAATCTCTTTAAACACTTGCTCACTTCAGTCACTTGATCCACTTGATCACCTATTCACTTGTATCACTTTATCAACTGTGCATTCCGATCACTTTGATCAATTTTTACTTGCCTAGGCGCAGGTTTTTTTTACGTTGTCCTATACAAATTGGCGAAGCCCAGTTCATCCACTGATGATCTTGGTGGTGAAGCACTCAAGGACCCTTTCACCGGGATTCCAACATTTTTCTTCACTTTTGTGAAGTTTACTACTGATGCCAGTGTTTAAGATTTCATCTTCCATATCTGTAGGTTCTTGTGGAATATATAATTCGCGAGGTTTTTCCTTGTATTTATCTGGATTGTCATCATCATTATTATTGCAGTCTGATCTTTCGTGATCATCTACTTCCTCCATTATGGCCACCATTCTGGTCATAAACACCTCAACTATTTCATATTGCTTTGAAAGATATCTTGTGAACTTTCTGGATTTCCATCATTTTCGCTGTCCTCGAATTTATTTCTGGCACCACTAATTCCACATCTTTGGACGTCTCTGTCACCTCGCTTATAACGGCATTACACTTGTTGTCTATTTTCAGACATGGGGCTGAGTTGTATCACAGGTCATTGTGTAGTACATCCAAGGAAAAAATTCTATATAGTTCACTGGAGTAATGATAGCACCTTTATCTGTAAATTCCTTCAAACCCATTTTTGACCACGTCTAGTGGTACCTTTTTTTTGGAGGAGATTTTCCCCTTTATAGCGCTGTTCGCACGAGCTTACATTACTACTAAATTGGTGCTTGCCTTCTTTTCGCTTCTTCATATATACCTCTTTTGATGTGTAGAATTCAGCTAGTTTAAATGCTTCTTTAAATCTGGAATTAATATCCAGATCACTATTTTTCTTTAAACCTGATCATTTAGGAGAATTCTCCCCTTCTGGTGAGTTAATCACACGTATCCCTCTTGTAATTTCCGCTGTAGCCACAGTATCCACCCCTTTTGTACTTAGCATCTTTTCCTTCGTCATCTCCGATAGGTCTTCGCTGACGATTCGTCCTGACAATCAGGTTGTCTCTTCTCTGTTCTGTTGCTTGGTGGTCACTTTCGGCTCGTTATTTGAAACATAACCGCCGCACATAATTGATTTGTCACTTGACTCAAATTGCGTGCACTCTTCTTCCCATTCGTCGACCTTGCTGTTGATTGGAACTTTGATTTAGCTGCAACAATCGGGCAATGATTAAAGTCACTGCCTTTTCACAATTTTCCCTCGCTAACTTTAAGGATATTAGCAAATTTGCTAGTGATTCATCTCTATAATTCCCCAACGAAATCACTTACTCTTAATTAAGAGACATAATCCTCATACTCTTTGGGAGTTAATTTGGGACAGAAATCCTTCAGCTCTTTTCTCTCTGTATTCCTCGTGAAAATACCTGTGTTGTTCCATTCGCTTACAAGAATACCCTCGGCGACATGTACTCAGCATGTGCATGGCCACGTGTAGAGGTACCCTTAGGCACCTATGCAAATGCAATATGCATAAATACCCTGATTCGCATATGCATCTCAACATGCATATGTACCCTTATCCTCATTTGCAAATCCACTATGCATATATACCTTAATTCACATATGCATCTCAACATGCATATGTATCCACATCCTAATATGCAAATCCAACGTGCATAGATACCCTAATTCGCATATGCATCTCAACACGCATATGCCTCATTACCCATCAATATTCCATTTTTCACCATAATTGATACAAAACGCAATTTCAGCTCGGGGATTCTTCCAAATCCAATAACAACAATGTTTTGGCATTTCCGGAGCTCATTCCCAGCTAATATTAATTACTGGCAATGAGCTCGGAACCCCGAAATTGTTGTTGTTGAATTTGGAGGAAATTTCGAGCCGCCGCGACTCAAAATATTCATAACGACTACTTTGTTGTTGCCCGGCATGAAAATTCGCCAACAACCATATATCCAATGCGCGAGCCCAACCAAAGAATGTCGCTAATGCTGAACGTGGGAAAACGTTCATGCGACCGAGCATTATATGATCGAGCTGAGAAGTTTCCGAGCAAATTCTTGGAACCCGGGCGAACAGAAAATCGCCAGAAAAATGTTTGGGTGATGGAATATAGGAGTCTGCTTGAATTCGGCGAGCTGCGTGGACGAGTTGTTGGTCAAAGTGCGACACAGAAAAGAATCGGATCCGTCGGTCTGTGAAAAGTCGCGATGAGGATTTTTGATGGTTTTAAATAACACACGCTAGAATTATTTAAAAGAAAAAAAAAGAAAATCGGGCCGTATCATTTCAAATCCGAAAATAAAATTTTACAGCCCGACCGTCCTTTCGCGAGGAATCGAAAAGAAAACGAAAGTGCAAGCTTTGACGGTGAAAATCGAAGACTTTGCTAAGTGCATGGTGTTGCAGTGAATTGGAAATTGTTTCGTGTTTTTCATTTCGGTAAGGCTTGGAAAAGTTTGTATAGCCTCCAGCGCTCGGTATCTCGTTGATTGCGGGTAGATAGTGTTATTACATGTGCAAATTACATGTAAAACAATCAAGTGCAAATTGGCGAATAGTTGGTAATGGAATTTCTCCATAAAACCATCTAGATTTGAGGTGAAAATTTTGTGAAAGGATTTGAACGAGTATTGAGGGGGAGAAAAAGTGGGTGTTTTGTGTTCGATTGGGCGATCGCTAGTCGAGAAGTTCTTTGAGCGGCATGAAAGATTCTTCTTATGGTAGAAGACGCCACGAGGGTTTATCATGCACATGGATAGTTTGATAATTACCGGGAAAAGGTGGCCGCTGCACGACTAAAATCCGCGAATGGGATGAAATTTCAGTTTGAAACTGTTTGTCCGATAGGAAATCTTATGAAATAGGTGTACCGCGAGCGTGCTGCATCGTGAGTTCATGGATGCTCTCAATCGGGCACATGTCAAGAATATGCCGAGCAGATTCGGTGATTGTGGTTTGGAAGCTGCGGTGATGGAAATCCGTTTATTTTGTTTTTATTTGAGTATAGTTTGCGATCATTTCGGCGAAACTTCGATCATTTGCTTGACCAACCAGTCGACCGGCTATTCGTTATTTCAATACCAATGAGAGGCGTTTTATATAGTTTTTTTTAGCCAGCACACGTCGAAATCTGAGCGTATCTTTTTCGGTATAAAATTTTGTACTTTGGCTGACGTTCGGTATTGCTGAAAGTTCGATAAAAATTTAGTGGAGAAGAGTTTTCCCTAAAGATCATGTCTTAAGAAGTTCACGCGTATTAGATCGTTCGCGAGATCGCCTCATTTGGGTCGATAGTTTGTAACAGTGCGAAAATAGATACTCGATCATTATATTAGTGATCATAAACATACCGTGCTGTTGGTGCTCGAATAAAACCAGTGTTTGACACGCTATACCGGTCTAGCTGAATACAGCATGAAATGCGATCACGGTTTGTTAAGGGACACAATTTTCACGTGATACAGTGGCATTACGGATTGTCCCGCATCAGTTTTCGTTTTTTTCTTTTTATTTATTTATTTATAATAATACATGACTGTGATGCTATTAGGCGTGAAGTATATTTGAAAATTAGTCAACAATTGGGCTTGTTGGCTGGTGATCCTTTCGCAGTTGAAAACTTATAGAATACATAGATGAGTGGTGGGGAACGTAGGTGCGCTCGATTATGTGGAACTACTCAAATTTTCTGGATGATGCGGAAGCTAGTGGGAAAAAATCGCATTTGGTAGACGTGCTCTTTGTCGAAGGAGGGAAACAACTGCTGGTGAATATCAGCGAATTGAAAAATTGAAAATAATGAAATCACCCTGTCGTTATACTGGTAGTAGTATTATAGAAAATTATAATTGATGATAGTGAATCTGCTTAACCAGGAAATTTGCTTATACGGTGAAACCGTATTATATATTATTACCATGACAATTATCGTCATAGAAACACGGCCCTCAGGGTAGTTGCTTTCGAAAAAAAACAATTTAATTCAAAAACAAAAAAAAAACAAAAATTTTTTTTTATTATTAAAGTTCATGTTTTCCTAAACGTGCATATGAATATCATTAACGTTCTTGATGATTTGTTGTTGAATAAAAGTATCTATCAGGTAGTTTCATACCAAATGTCGGATTTTGAAGGGTTAAGAAAAACTCGATTATTTTCAAATGAAATGGTTTTATTCTTTAAAATATTCACCGTTGGAGTCTATAGTTTGTTGCCAACGTGTTGGCAAATAAAAATTTCTTTTTTGAAAAAATTAATATTTTTTTGCCCCAAAAACTCTTCGAAGGACGCAATTACAGCGTTTTGGTTAGAGTAGCGCTTTTCTTGTAAATAGTTTCCCAGGCTCCGGAAAAGATGATAGTCTGTTGGTGACAGGTGTGGAGAATATGGAGGGTGAGCTAAAACATCGTACTGCAACTCCTGTAGTTTTTGCATGGTCAAACGGGATACATGCGGTCGTGCGTTATCGTGTAACAGAATCGGTCCATGCCTATTCACCAAAGAAGGCTGTTTTAAACGCAATTTTGTGTGCATTTCGTCCAATTGTGCACAGAAGGTTTCTGCAGTTGTCGTTTCACCAGGATTCAAGAACGAATAGTGAACGACGCCTTCTGAAGTCCACCAAACAGTAACCATGACCTTCTTAGGGTGCAGTCCCGCTCTTGCTTGGTGGCTAGGTGCTTCTCCGCGATCCAACCATTGTCCTGAACGCTTCCTATTATCAAAGAGAATCCATTTTTCATCGCAAGTCACAATCCTCTTCAAAAATGATCCTTTTTTATCTCGCATCAGCAGTGAAGAGGCTACTTCAACTCTCAGCATTTTGTTCCTTTCAGACAATTCGTGTGGGACCCATTGATTGAGTTTTTTCACTTTTCCAATATTTTTGAGACAGCGACTAATGGTTGACTTCGATACATTGAAGGTCTCAGCAAGGCACTGTAAAGTTGTCGATGTATTCCTCTCAACTTCTGCTCGCAGTTCGTCATCATTAACACTGCTACCTTGTTGACCACGTGGTTCGTTGTCCAAGCCAAAATTTCCTTCTCGGAAATTGGCAAATCATCGTTGCACTGTGCGTTCGTTGCAGGTATCTGATCCTAACACCTGTGTTGTGCTTAACACAACTTAAAGACTTTGGTCAATTTTGTAGTAATCTTTATTTAAGATAATTCAAGATAATTAATGATAATTGTAGATGATTTAAGATTTTTGAAAATGATTTCAGACAATTACAGATACTACAAAATTCGATACATTGAAGGTCTCAGCAAGGCACTGTAAAGTTGTCGATGTATTCCTCTCAACTTCTGCTCGCAGTTCGTCATCATTAACACTGCTACCTTGTTGACCACGTGGTTCGTTGTCCAAGCCAAAATTTCCTTCTCGGAAATTGGCAAATCATCGTTGCACTGTGCGTTCGTTGCAGGTATCTGATCCTAACACCTGTGTTGTGCTTAACACAACTTAAAGACTTTGGTCAATTTTGTAGTAATCTTTATTTAAGATAATTCAAGATAATTAATGATAATTGTAGATGATTTAAGATTTTTGAAAATGATTTCAGACAATTACAGATACTACAAAATTCTGTTTTTATCGTCTTTTTCAATGCGACTACTTTTTTTCTGTGACTCATTTGTTTTTTATTTTCTTCCTGTCACACGATTTTTCCCATCGCCTACTTCGTTCTTTGCTGCATGTTCAGTTCTGTCAACACTCCCCCCCGGTATGTCAGATGTATTATCTGACTTACCAAAACATCGGACATCGAGAACTGCTAATTTAACAGCTGGTCTTTCAAAGAATCCGGTTTTCGTCTGTACTATCGCCTTTCGCACGTGTCCATCTTTATCTTTTGTAACATTGACAACTATTCCTTTAGGCCACATATTTCGAGGGTTTGCCTCATCAACGATTATCACTACATCTCCCTCTTCTATTGGTTTCGTCTTGTGAAACCATTTGGTTCGTCTAGTTAAAGTAGGTAAATATTCATTTATCCATCGTTTCCAAAATTTATTTGCATATTGTTGAGCCTTAAGCCAATTTCGCTTAAGAACTGTGCCATCATCGCACAATATTCCATCTGGTTTTTCGCCGTTGGAAGATCCAAGCAGAAAATGGTTCGGAGTTAGTACTTCTTCATTCACGTTCTCCAGTGGCAAATATGTTAGTGGACGAGAATTGATGGTCCGTTCAACTTCGAGCAGCATACTGTAAAGTGTCTCGTCTGTTGGGTTCTGTGCTAGCAGAATTCGATTTAACGTTTTCTTTACGGATTGAACCAGCCTTTCCCAACTCCCCCCCATATGGGGTGCTGCAGGTGGATTGAAGACCCACTTAGTGGTTGAACTAGAAAATTCTTTTGCTAGTTGAGCATTTTGTCGCTCTATAGTATCGTGTAACTCTCTTTCAGCTCCATGAAAATTCGTACCATTGTCGCACTGTATTTCAATTGGGATTCCACGTCTGGCAATGAAACGTTTAATAGCCAAAATACAGGAGTCTGCTGACAAACTGTTCGCTACTTCGATATGAATTGCTCGTGTCGTTAAGCATGTTATTACAACTCCCCATCGTTTCTCTGTCCTGCGACCTATGACCACACTCATTGGGCCAAAATAGTCGATTCCTACGTACGAAAATGGACGTGTGAATGATGCAAGTCTAGCAAGTGGCAGCTCTGCCATTTCCGGTGGACATGGCAGCGCTCGACAATTTTTGCATTGCTGGCAGTTTTTTATTTCACTTTTCAAGACAGCTCGCAATCGGGGAATGAAATATTTTTGACGCATTTCATTTATCACGGTTTCTTGATTCTGGTGATGATAGCGCTGATGATACGATCGTACTATTAAATGAGTCATATAATGACATCTGGGAAGTAGGATCGGACGCTTCATGTTGACGTCGACATCTAACGCTCTATCAATTCGACCTTGACATCGTAACACTTCATTATCGTCTAGGTATGGGGATAATTTGTATAGGGCACTAGATTTTTCCAGATATTTCTGTTTATCGATGGGTAGATTCTTGTTGAAGGTTAAAACTGCTATTTCGTCACAGTAATTGTCTGCCTGAGCCTGGCGATACAAGTAATTTTCTGCTTCGATATATTCTTGTCGTTCGATGAATCCTATTCGACGTGAAACACATTTCTTGGTTGCTAATAAGTTCCATTTAAATCGAAGTACATAAACTGTAACAAGGACTATCTTCCTCCAGTCGGAGTATCTTTCCGGTTGTATAATGTTTGATTTTGATTCAACATGATACAAGATATGTGCTCTTAACTCTTCGTTTGTTGATTCACGTTGAGATATATCAATAGGCCACATATCACTGGGTTGCTGTAGAAATAGTGGACCACGAAACCAAAGACTCGTTGAAGAGAATTCAGGAGTGTTGCTCCATTTAGTGGCGTAGTCTGCAACATTCAATTTAGTAGGTACGTATCTCCATTGCTGCATATTAGTCAATTCCAGTATTTCACTCACTCTGAAAGCGACAAATTGTTGATATCTGCGATGATCTGATCTTATCCAACACAACACGGCTTGGAATCAGACCAGAAATACTGCTGTATAAACTGTATTGAATGCCCTTTGGTAATCATTTTCGCGAGGCGGGCTCCAAGTCTTGCTGCTTCCAATTCCAGTCGTGGAATTGACACTAATTTGATTGGGGCGACTCGTGTTTTCGATGCAATGATGCGACACTCAACATTGTTTCCTTTTGAAGCTCTTAGATAAGCCACTGCAGCGAATGCATCCTCGCTTGCGTCTACGAATACATGTAGCTGTACATTATCATGTTCACCAAATTTAAATTTGGTCAGATAGCATCTTGGAATTTTAATGTTATTTACATTTTTCATGTTATTTATCCACTTACGCCACATCTTATATTCCTTATCCATAATTGGCTCATCCCACTCTAACGATGTCCTCCAAATGTGTTGCATAATAATTTTTATGTAGATTATAAAATGTGCAATAAGGCCTAGTGGATCAAATATAGTCATCATCACGCGTAACACTTGCCTTTTTGTCGGACGAATATTTTCATCTAATAATTTCTGAATTGATGGTTTAGTGGACGTTATAAAAACAAAGCAATCGGATACTGTGCACCACCACATGCCTAAAACTCGTTCCACTGATGTTTGGTCGGATCCACTGATGATATTTCGAGTTTCATCTTGTTTTGCGCCTAGCGCTTCTAAAACTTTCGGCGAGTTCGAGATCCAATTCCTGATTTCAAATCCTCCTAGAGAGTGAATATGCTTGATCTCGTTCGCAAGTTTTATTGCTTCTTCTTCCGTGTCTACACTGACTAACAGATCATCCACATAATGATTAGACACGATTGCTGTTGCTGCTCTAGGGTATTGTTGTCGAAACTCTTCAGCATTTTTATTTTTAACGAACTGGGCGCAGCTAGGAGAGCAAGTTGCACCGAAAGTCAAAACCTGCATTACGTATACTTCTGGCTTCAAATTTACATTTGGACTCCATATAAAACGTTGTACTTGTTGGTCTTCTTCATGGACCAGTACTTGGTGAAACATTTCACGTATGTCTCCAGTAATGGCGATTGCCCTCTCTCGAAATTGAAATAATACGAAAAGCAACGATACTAGTTGGTCCGGGCCTTTACTAAGTAATGAGTTCAACGATACCCCTTCAACTTGAGCTGCTGCATCCCAAACAATGCGAAATTTCCCTGGTTTGTTTGGGTTTGTAACGATGAAGATTGGTAAATACCATACTTTTTCGAAATGTTTGCTGGCTTCATTTTCAGACAACTTCCGTATGTAGTTTTTCTTCAAGTATTCGTCCATGAGCTTTTGAATATTGCTCGCCAAAATCGGGTCTTTTGATAATTTTTTATTAAAGCAATTGTGCCTCTTTATCGCCATTGGCAAGCTGTTTGGTAGCTTGAAGTTTTCATACTTCCAGAGGAGTTTTGTTTCGAATCGGTTACCTTTTCTTATAGTATTGGTTTCTAATAGTTTTTGGGCACGATCTTCTTCCGCTGACTTGACAATTTTACTCATCAATGAAATTCCGAGGCTCTCGAGAGAGAAATAATCTTTCAGCATGTTCTGCAGAGCGTAGTCATTTTTTTCACACTCACAGATATGTAGATTATAGTTGGATGCGTGGCAGCCGTTATTGTGCTTAGAATTGAGCTGTTGGCACTGCCCATACACTACCCATCCTAGGCGTGTCTTTGTTGCAGCTGGTTCATTTGGCTTGCCTTCTCTCATTTTGAGCGGAAATCCGAGTTTACGATTATCCAAACCAATTAATATTCGAGGTACAGCGTTGTCGTAAGATTCCAACGGAATACCTTTCATATGTAGGTGTTGAAAAGCCATATCAGTTGCCGATATAGTTTGTGCTGGCAAGTTGAGAGACTTGACTGTTCGAACATTATACAGTTTAAACTTCTTTAAGTTTTTAGTGGCTGAGATTTCCAATGAAATCCTTTGCGACTCCTTTTCAATTCGTTGAGTTTTATCACACCACTTCAGACATAATGGTTCTGCTGGGCCATTGAGCTTTAACTCTTGAGCAAGTAAACTGTCGATTAATGTCACCGACGATCCTTCATCCAGGAAAGCATACGTCTTTATTTTTATTTCGTTATTGTACATCACCTCAGGAACTATTCGGAAATAAATATTCTGGCTTCTAACGTTGTGCGAGTTACAACTATGTAGCGCAGAAGATGCATTCACCAGCATTCGTTCTTCTTTGACGTATCCTGCGATAGTTTTGTGTAGCAGTACGTGGTGCCTAAATGCACACTCATCGACTCCACAGAGTTTATTTGCGTAGCAACGATTGTCGAAGTGTGGTTTTAGACATGTACGACATAAACGATGACGTTTTACTGTCTCCCACTTTTCATTAATGTTCATATTAATGAATTTTTTGCAATCTTCTGTTTTGCTGCATTTTTCACCACAAATTTTGCACTTTAGCGGTCCTGTGTTGCAAGGTTTGTTCCTTTTGATTTCCATTTTGATGTGTGAATTTAGATACGATTTGTCCTGCACTTGACGTTTGCAATTTTTGCTGTCGCTAGAAAAGGATGGGGTGTGTGAAATATCACTTATAGTTTCTGCTAAATTCATTAGCCACTTTGAAAAACCTGACATATTGACATCAGTGATTTTCCTTTTATGTTCTGCCCAATTCAATTTTAACGGCGGCGGCAATTTGTCAATCAATTCCTGCAATAAAACAGGATTGGCGGTATGTGCTTGCATATCTGATGCTTCCATTGTAGCGCACATATTTTCAACTGACAACGCAAATGTTATCACTGTATCCAATTTATCCATTCTAGGCACAGGTTCACTTCGCATTTTCTCCACGAGTGATTTTATTATTATTTCCGGGCGTCCGTATATCATACGTAAAGTATTTATTATACCCGGAACGTTGGCAGGTAGCAATAATCGGCTTCGCACTAACTCTAGTGCTTTTCCTTTTAAACATCTTTGCAACCGGACTAAATTCTCCTCGTTGCCATATCCACACAATTTGTTGGTACTAGCAAACATGCTAATAAACAATGGCCACTCTTCAGGGTTTCCACTAAATACAGGCAACTCTCTTGCTAGAGTCTGTCTGGCAGCTATTTGTTGCGACGAGATTTCTAAAGATCCTTGATCCACATCGGTTTTCGTGGTCAGAACTGATTCTTTATGGTGTTGCGAAGAGAGTATTGAAACGTCGCGCTGGTGAACTTGATTCACAATTGAGCTCGATGGTTGTTCTGTTTTTGATATAGGTTGGTTAATCTTCGGCTTGTCGTAGTCATTCAGCTGTGCTGCAGCATTCACTACTTCCGTCTTGTCGGCGCTTGTTGATAATGATTGCTGTTGAGCTTGATTTGCGTTTTCCGACCGGAGTTTACTTTCCAAAGATATCACTGAAACTTCATCGTCACTGGCGCTGTCTTCCATGAGTAACTTGAATTTTCTTTCCAAGTACTCTTCGTCTCTTTTTGCCTGTAGTAGCCTCTGTTCTTCCAGGATTTGTAACCTAATCCTTTTGCGTTTTGAAATAGTCGCATTCGTTTCTGTTGGCTTACTTGGCGAATCGTGATGGCTACGGTCTTTACCTAACGAGCATGTAGAGCACATCCAATCTAGATTTTCTATGTCACTGGAGACTCCAGCGCATTCAAAATGGAACCACTTATTGCACTTATTGCACTGCACCATTTCGTTATTGTCTGCATTCTGGCAGACAGGACAGCTTTCTTCATTTTCGGAACAGCTTTCTTCATTTTTCGAACAGCTTGTTTTATCAGCGGCACAGCTTGCAATGTTGTTGGCAGCCTTAGAGCATATCCGTTTTGACCGGCGTAATTCGCTTGTTGAAAAATCTTCGTTTTCAGCCATTTTCAACGTCAAATTAATTCTCTTAAGAATTTTGTAGAATTTTGTAGAATGTTGTGATTAACACAACTTAAAGACTTTGGTCAACTTTGTAGTAATCTTTATTTAAGATAATTCAAGATAATTAATGATAATTGTAGATGATTTAAGATTTTTGAAAATGATTTCAGACAATTACAGATACTACAAAATTCTGTTTTTATCGTCTTTTTCAATGCGACTACTTTTTTTCTGTGACTCATTTGTTTTTTTTTATTTTTTTCCTGTCACACGATTTTTCCCATCGCCTACTTCGTTCTTTGCTGCATGTTCTGTTCTGTCAACAACCTGATTAATTTCTTTCTTCGCTGCAGCTGCATTTTGTTTTTTTTTAAACATAAAGAGGTAAAGGACCCGAATATCTCTTACTGTAAACATGTCTATAAGAGCGAAAAGGACAGATATAGGAAACCACACGGGTAATAAATTAGGCACTAAAAGAAAGGTATTTACCTCTATTTTCAAACACAAAACTTATTTTGAGTTTTACCAAACAACTCTGTTCACCATGGGATCACTTTTAAGACTGTCAGGAAATCCGACATTTGGTATGAAACTACCTGATATATAATGGAGATACGACGGTGAATGTATAAATAAAAATAGTATGCGAAATATCAAAACTAAACTAAGATTATTTGCATAATAGGAAAAAAAAGTTTTGTTGGGACATTAATAGGTTTTGGTACTCAAAGTACTAATGTGTATCGAAAAAAGTAATCAATTAAAAAAAAATAATCAATTTAAAAAAAATCCTTTTAACTAAAACATTTGGTCTTATTATTTGGCCTCGACCCGATGGGAATTTTTTCATAGGTTATGATGGCGTAATGGTCTGGCTGGGCAAAATTTTATATAAGGAATGGTATTTCGACTATGTTGTGTAGGTCGAATTCAGTGGGTGGCGTTACCCCACCTATATTAGGGGTAAAGTCCCCAACCCTATCAGGGGCCTGAGGTTGTATGCCTTGCCTCGGGTCCGCGCAAGATGAAGGCAACTTTTCCCCCTCGTAATCTAACGTAACGATTTTCAGGTTCCCTTACGTGTGTTGACACGTTTCAGCTGAGTCTGGTAACAGCTCCTGTCTGAGAGTTTTATATGGCGGTTCTTTACGAACTTATGTCTTAAATCAATTTTGTATATTTGCACTTTGCGGTTACTACTTTGTATGACGGATGAAATACAAGTAGCAGTCCTTTCTTTCTTGGAGCATATCCACCTCATTTCTGTAATGACCCACCCCAGCCGCGTAGAGCTAGCAAAGCGGCACACCAGCATCCATTGGGGTCGGATAAAAGGGTGTTCCGCTAAAAGCGGACTATTCTAGGACACCCTGCTCCAGGGGCAATTAATTTTTTTTTTTGCCTCCTTGATGGTTCGCCATCACCCTCTTCGCTATTCCTTGTCAGTATGGATGCTTCGATACTTCAGTATGGATGAGGGGAGCAGACATGGAATGGTGAAAAGTTAGATTCACATAAAATTCAAAACAATTTGCTACAGTTGTTATATTCAGTAGTTTAGTTAAGTAAAAAAAGTGGTAAAAAAGTTAATATATTTTACATATGTATATTGTTTTTGGTTCTTCGCTTTGAAATCGCTCAGGACAATTTGGAAATGGTTTCTTATGACGAAAATTTACTCAAGAAGATTTACTCAAAGCGACAGTTTTCAAGGCTAAAAAAATCACGTCAATGTCGTTTGTTTTCTTTGATTTTGAAGGTGTTGTGCACCACGAATATGTTCCGAAACGTCAAACAATCACGTTGAATTATTGAAAATATTGCGTGAAGCAGTAAGAAAAAAACGGCCACATTTTTGGTCAACCGGTGTTTGGCCGTAACTTTCTGTCAAAAAATGTTGTTAATATTTAACAACATTTTTTGACAAAAAGTTGCGGAAGAAAACGGCCACATTTTTGGTCAACCGGTGATTGGCCGTAACTTTTTGTCAAAAATTGTTGTTAAATATTGTGAAAAAGTTTTGAAATATTGTTTAAATATTATAATAATCTAAATACTAGTGTTAACATAGGTCATTCAAATTCAAATAATATACCTACTGCGTTCTTACAACTTGAACAAAATTCTTCATCACATTTCGGACACTTTATTGCATACGGCATAGTACTCATTTCTACTTCGTGGCGAGTAGAACAAGCAGTTGAAACGTTTTGTATGAAACATACCGTTTCACAATCGGCACGTGGACACCATGTACGTTTTTTATCCAAGTCAATTTCTGAAAAAAAAATAACATAAAATATTCTAACTGAAAATTATTTATTTTCTCGAATAGCTCAGTATCAAAGAAACGTTTATCTTTAATACCTGTAAGTCACATAAGTAAAATAGAATTATTATGCATGTGCTTGCAGCTATTTAAATTGAAGCATTTCTTTAGTGTAGCATTTATTTAATTTATCATTTGTCACTTAATCGATCTGTGGATTAAAAATAAAAACTGAAAACAAAACATAAACCAAAAAACCAAACATGTTTACAATTTTTTTTTGTAGCTGAGTTCGAATCCTCTTTCTCTTTTATTCCTATCTCGATTTTCCAATTATATTCCAGTAGTAAATACTTTTCATACATTGCATCAACCATATGAGTATTGTTTTGAACAATCAGTTACACTTAGGTACGCGACAGAAAAATAATAGCTGGAACATAATGAGGCGTCATAGCTAGTTAGATACGTGAATACTGTAGCTTGCAGCCGAAGTTGATATCTGTCAACCTATACATTTCAACAAATGCTTTAATTTTTTAAGCTATCTTGTGAATATAGCATGGCATTTGGTTACATATTGCTGTCATATATCTGCTTTTAGGGTTAATTAATACTGGTCATTAGTGGTGAAATATTACCCTATCGTTTTTATATGCACAAGTGCTAAATTTCAATAATTATTAACAATGGAAAATAATGTGAAAACGGGAGGCGAAACTGCTATAAGAGTAAAAACTGCTAAAAGAAGAAAAATTGCCATAAGAGGAAGAACTGCCATAAGAGGAAGAGCAGCTTTAAAAGCCCAAGATTCCCGCGAATACGAATTCGCAGGAACATGCAAGTGCGAAAAATTCGAGCTAAGATCAAATTGGTCGCGCAAGTTGTCGGAATGGCCAATTACGCGAAAATAAAATGTATGTCAAACAGTATGTTGGGTCTTGGGTAAAAAAACTATAGCGGCGGTTGGTTTGAGAGAGAAAAGGGAATATTGGTTATTATGTGAAAATAAGTGGATTCCACGATTGGATATTGTTCGCAAAAGGTTTTGTAAAGCAATAATTTAGGTAAGAAATGTCGTTTAATTTCGCAGGAAGATTGCAGGAATAAAAGACTGATTCAGCAGGCAGGAGATCGCCTCGTTTTGGAAACATTTTTGAAAAAGATTGTTTTGTCAGGTAGTTGTCGATATATACGCATGAAAATATGTCCATAATTTCAATTTTGTAGTTTTGAAAATTTGTGTCACATTCAAATTAGTTTGCTGTCTGGTAGTTCATACCTGCATCAATCAACATGGAAACATCATACTACATATAATTTTTGCAGTATGCTTTGCAGATCATGCAGTTTGATTAATTAATGCAATAGCATTCTTTGTTTGCATTTCATTTAAAGCTTTTACAGGACCACCGAAAATATCGTTGCTGACAATGCAAATGTTATGTTCCCCTCAGTGTACTTTGGTACTATTAACCGCCACATTGACGGGTCCATGGAATATCCATGACTACATAGAAGTAGGAAACAGAGTCATAAATATGTTGAGAGCTATTACTAAGAGAGTTAATTAAACTTGAACCTGCAATATCATGAGCCAGTAAAAAAGACGGTGTGGGCAACTCTGTAGCTACAGCAGGCTCCTGAAAAAAAATCCTTCAAATCATCGAGTCTCCGGAAAATTTTTTGGATTTTTGAAAATTAATTAGAATTATTGATAAATTTTGGCTTTTGTCCACCAAGTTAAATAAACATTTTCAAAATTCCGCGGTAAACAAGAACGGCAACCCGTGATCAAATTACCTCTATTTTCAGCACTCAAAACTTCTGTTCACGAGAACTGGCGATCGGCTAATGCGATCAATATGAAATTTACTGGACATGTTGATATTAGTTAAGACCAGGTCTGATAGAAGTGATTTTGCAATACGGGCAACTCTGTGGCAGTGGTGCCATTTGGAAAAATCGCTGAGAAAAAAAACTGGTTTTTTGCCTATAGCTTCCAATTTAGCCACCAGATTTCGACGAAATTCACGCAGTAAGTGAACCTTACTCTAAGATAAAATTCATAGAAATTTGGTTGAAATATTAGTATATGGTCGCCAACTATGGCAATTGTTGTCCCCTAAATTTTGTAAATTGGTCAGGACAATAAAGGTTTTTTCCCTATAACTTCCGATGCAGCAACGATATCAAAACGAAATTCGCGTGGCAAGTGGATCTTGCTGCATGTCTAGTTTTTTAGGAATTTCGTTGAAAAATCATGAAAGAGTTGCCAGCTATGATGAATTTTGTAATTTATTTTTATTTCTTTATCGAGCGATGTTGTCATAAAATTTCCAAATGGGAATGATCATGCAATGACAACTAACAACAAATATTTACGTTTCAAAAATTTAAAAAGTTTGGACGTTGGTAACCCTAAAATTATATTCACTCCTATAAATTACAGCGCAGCCATTCAATCGAAACTAATTTCATAGGGTGGGTTTAACACAACGTGAAGCAGCTCTGGTGCTAGCACATGATTGCCAGCACCAGACAATTCGTAAATATTGCACAAACATATGCTTCCATTTGCAAAAGTGACTTTTTACCCCGTATAAAGAGTAACGCAGCACTCGGATCGATGGGGACTTTTGACATTTTGTTCAACACGCCAGTACCAAGGTTCACACCAAAATTCAGCTCTCCCCTAATTTTTCCGAAGTTACGCCTTTTTATGTCGGATTTCAATGGGCTATTATAACAGTTTCAACTCTTAAGACCAAGATTCAATCAACGCGAATGCGATTTGCGAATTGCATTTTTTGACAGGAGCATGCAAACAAATCGCATTTGAAGATTCAATCGGTGCGATTCGCATTCGCGTCAAAGCTGCCAACTGGGAAAGCTGCAAAATGAGTGGTATTTGAATTCTCTAGTGGCTGTAGAATATGGTACCACTTCCGAAAATTGTGAGATGATTTGAACTTACTTTGTTTTAAACCTGAGAGTGTTTTCAGTATTGAAAGTATTTTCAGTATGAAAGTACTTTTGTTTGCTGCAAATTGAAATTTTTATGAGAAAAATGCCTGACGTCAGTGTGGCATTGCCAAAATTTTGAGTGGCACATTGTTGCTAGCAGCAGATTCATCGCTACCGGACTCTGAGGGAAGCTCTCAAAATTACCTATTAATAAAAAATAATATTGATCTAATAGTATTCGGTAAATAAAGTGACAAAACACTGTCCGGAAAGTAATGTGACATAAATAAATATAATAGAATGGCGATGGAGGCATGAAATCAATGACTCATCAACTTTTCGACTCATCAAGAAACACAATGATTGCCGGGACGCACTCATGACTTTAGATGATTTGAAATACGGTTTAATTTGATACCAGCTTGTAAATATCTTGCCAATAATTATATTCAAACACTACACGATGTATAATTAATATGTTTATTTGACTGATATTTAATATTCAATGAATAGTTTACTTACTAGAAGTGTTAGTAAATTTTGTTCGCGCTTGGCTGCAATTTCGCACTTTGCAGCTACAGAAATAACTTATTCTTGCTTTGGGTGTCCTGAAGCTACTGCTTCTTTTTTGATGTTTGATTTTGATGTTTGCTTCTTTTTCAATCGGATCAGCCTCTCCAGAGATTATCTCCCTTAATCATTTTGCTATTTTGCTGATATATATATGTATATATATATATATATATATATATATATATATATATATATATATATATATATATATATATATATATATATAAATATATAATTCAAATATATTAAGCCAGAAGGTTTAAGATATCAGAATTCTAGCAAGTCATGAACCTACCTGTTATATACATCTATGTCCTCCGAAAATTTTAGCTCAATCGGATCAGCCACTCCAGAGATTATCTCCCTTAATCATTTTGCTATTTTGCTGATATATATAAATATATATATATATATATATATATATATATATATATATATATATATATATATATATATATATATATATATATGTATATATACATATATATATATATATATATATATATATATATATATATATATATATTTATATTTATATTTATATATATTTATATATATATATATATATATATATATATATATATATATATTTATGCATATATATATACACATATATAAATATATATATATATATATATATATATATATATATATATATATATATATATAAAGAAATATGAATTTTCGGCGAAACGAGTTTAATACTAATGTTCTTCGAACATTAGTAATAAATAATTATTGCTATATGATCTGTATTACATTGAGTAAGAAAAAATTTGTAATGTATAACTGACAATTATTGTTCAATAAAATAAAAATTTTCAATGTAAATAAATATTTTTCAATTTTAATCATCCCGCAAAAACAATTCCAATAATAATGATATTAATAAAAAGGCGCTTGGTATATAAGAAATAAAATTTAAGTAAAGTTGTTTGCATACTCTGTAAAGTAAAATACAATTAATTTATAAAATAAATTGAAAATGACTAGAATTGCGCATAGTTTTTATTTTCATAACCTCCGTTTAACATAAATGCCATATTTTGATTCCATATAATAAATAATAATTTATCTTGAACAGATTTTGTTTTAGTTTATTTACATAAAGTTCTGGTAAATCGTTAAGAAATATTTCTACTAAAACTTAAGATCTCATACTTATTAATAAAATAAAATTAATATAATTCTCTCTATGTTAATGCCATTTAGAAAGCTAAGTAATTGTAAGATGTGAAAATATCAAAAGCGAAAAAAGTGAAGTCGGGAGTGAAATACTTATATCATAGTGAAAAATATATTTCTGAATCGGTGAATCGTTTGGTTGATATAAAAGGTAATTCTACCAATCGAGTTGTCACTACTACTTATATTTTTCATTCATTGCGTATGCCTGACGCAAATAAAGATTGACCTTAATTCGACGGTAATCAAGCATTACTTTTCGAATTTATTAACAATGTCGAAGGAACTCGTTCGCTAATCTCTTGTACCGAACAAACAGCATATGGCAACCTATTATTACGTGCAAGTTGAAATAAAATCGACGGCCCGGCTAATGAAATACTGAATATGTACGAGACCCCGCTTGATTTGGATCAAATTAAGGAGAACCTCATTTTGTATTATGCCGATCAACGTAACGAAACCTCACTAATCAAAGACTTGCACGGTCTCAGACAGGGAAACAAATCCGTAGATCTCTTTTATAGTAAAATTATCGAAATTTCAGAAACATTGACAAATTATATCCAAATTCACGAGCACGCGAATTATATAGTGAAATGTTCCTAAACACATTCCTCTCGGGCCTGGACGAACCACTCGATATAACAGTAAGAGCAATGAAGCCAGATACATTGGCTTGAGTATTTGCTAGTGTAGCATTCGCTTACAAGAATCCCCTCGGCGACATGTACTCAGCATGTGCATGGCCACGTGTAAAGATACCCTTAAGCACCTATGCAAATGCAATATGCATAAATACCCTGATTCGATTCCATATATACTTTAATTCGCAAATGCATCTCAACATGCATATGTACCCATATCCTACTATGCAAATCCCCCATGCATAGATACCCCAATTCGCATATGCATCTCAACACGCATATGCCTCAGTATCCGTCAATATTCTATTTTCACCATAATTGCTGCAAAACGCAATTTCAGCTCGAAGATTCTTCCAAATCCAATAACAACAATGTTTTGGCATTTCCCGAGATCATTCCCAGCTAATATTAAATACTGGCAATGAGCTCGGAACCCCGAAATTGTTGTTGTTGAGTTTGGAGGAAATTTCGAGCCACCGCGACTCAAAGTATTCACGACTACGACTTTGTTGTTGCCCGGCATGAAAATTCGCCAACAACAACCATATATCCAATGCGCGAGCCCAACCAAGGAATGTCGTTAATGCTGAACGTGGGAAAACGTTCATGCAACCGAGCATTATATGATCAAGCGAAAAGTTTCCGAGCAAAATTCTTGGAACCCGGACGAAATGTAATCGGCAGAAAAATGGTTGAAGAAGTGACGATGGGAATTGCGTGAGGGCTGTCGACACGATCAGGTTGCGCGGATTCGTTGTTGAGAAATCGGGTGAAGAATCCTGATTAATTCGAAAAGAAATATACTCGAACGGGAGAGAATCGTGATGGGACTAAGTATCATTGCGGAGTATTACGATCGAAATTGGTTTATTCAGTTCAAATGTGATTTCGCGGGAAATTTTTGGAATTAATTTCCATGTTTTGATGGGGAAAGGTGTGACATATTTTACTGGTACTCGTCACTGACGGAGTAGCGCATGATAGATTGAAAATCGGTCGAGTTGGTCGTGGGTGCTCACAAGAAAAGGGAAAATCAAACTATTGCGAATTTTAGTGTGAAAGCGTAGTGCCCGTTTAATGTGTAACGATCATGATTGCACATTCTGCTGTCAAAATAGAAGTGCTCCTTGAAATGGTGATGAAATACACTTTCGTGGATTGGCCATTAGCCTGTTTAAAATTTGTTTAAGTCCCTTGTTACAATCAAAAAGTGAAAACTGAAAAGTGAAAAATTTCAAAATTGTCTCTGTTTTGAGACAAGTTCGGTACAGTCCTGCAATAATTATGAATAGATTTGAATCAAGGCAGAGCCTGATTTATTATTTCGTCGAGAAATAATGCTTGAATTATTGTAGATGAGTGAATGATTCACTCACTGATTATGTCTGTGACACCGTGAACAAAAGGAAAATCATTTAATTTTGGTGTGGGTAGGTGATGTTTCAAAAGTACATCCGAAGTAAAGTATGGATGAAGGAGAACGCTGAGATATTATAATATGCAATCTTCAAGTTAAATGGTGTATTTCATGGCGGGTGCGATGTATCCATATGGTGTCGCGACTTGCATATAGATGAAGTGTTGAGAGGCTGTTGGAAATTATATGAGAAGCCTTAGATTGCACTTGAATGAGGTTATCTGTGGAACCACTTTCAAAGTGGATGTTTCTCGATCATGTTAGTAAAATAATTACTATTAATAGGAAACTAACCACCACAATGCATCGCGGTGGTTTATGAGATGCCAAACAACAGCGTTTAGGAAGTACTGCAATCGTCGTAACGTACTAATAAGTACTAAAAATAAGCAATGATACTAAGGCAAAGAGAATAAAAAGGATAGACAAACCTACACATTTGTTCGCAAAATTGGCTACGACGAGGAGTTTACTTGACGATTTAAAAGTTATCAATAAACAAGTAGTGTATACTTGTATTCACTCTGCGGCAGTTCCAAGTATTGAATGGCTTATCGACTTCGAAGGGTGGGTCATGTGTATTGGGGTGGCTTCAGCGCACGTATTTTGCTGACGGAAATCTGAGTAAGATTTGTATTGTTTATAATTTATAGTCTATGATGGACATGGTCGAACCGAAACAACGGACGAGTAAGTTTATAGCGGTTTTAATGAACATCTGTAACTTTGCTATTGAAGAGAGATAATCGAGTTGTTCAGTTCTTATTATTGCTCTTTAGAAAAAAAAATGCAACTTAATTTTTTTATTGGCAAACGATTTCAAAGTAAATAAATACTTGGGAAAAAAATTTTTTAGAGAGAAAAAAAAACCAAAGTTAACTGATTTGCATTATTATATACACATATAAGAAGTAAGATGCGGTTGATCGTGGTTAGCATTTCAATTGCGTAGTATGCGATACGATCAGATAGTAGCATAGAAATCGGCATTTGAATTGCTGATCTTTATAGCCTTTGAGGCAGCATAACATATAACTAGAGTTCATAACAAGTTCAAAAATTATATTTTAAACAAAACAAAAAAAAAACATTTGGTGATAGCCCTTTTTCTTGTACCAATGTGTATGAGAGTCACAACATTGTGAAAGGCCTTTAGGTTAAGGTAGCAACTAGACAGGTTGTAGCAAAAAAAAAAGAATATATATACGTATGTCTTTGCAAACAATAATCTATCAAATTAGTTCAAACATAAAAAAAAATATGCTGTGGTAAAAATGTACACCAATGGCCTTGTTATTGGGCCTCAACCCATGAAGTACTTTTGGTGATAGGTGAGTACTGGCCTGGCTGGCTTAAGTTTTTGAAAGGAGTGGTAGTCCGAATCTTTTTATATGTCGGATTCAGTGAGTGGCGTTACCCCGCCCATATCAAGGGTAAGGGTCCCAATTATATCAGGGGCCTGAGGTTGTGTGCTTTGCCTCGGGTCCGCACAAAACTAAGGCAACTTTTCCCCCTCGTAATTTAGCGTAACGTTTTTCAGGTTCCCTTGCGTGTCTTGACACGTCTCGGCTGAGTCTGGTATCAGCTCATGCCTGAGAGTTTTGTATGGCGGTTCTTTACGAACTTATGTCTTAAATCAATTTTGTATGCTTGCACTTTGCGGTTACTACTTTGTATGACGGATGAAATACAAGTAGCAGTCTTTTCTTTCTTGGAGCATCCATCCCATCTCTGTAATGACCCACCCCAGCCGCGTAGAGCTATCAAAGCGGCACATCAGCATCCGTCGGGGTCGGATTAAAGGGTGTTCCTCATATCATATGCCAGATATGATAGTTTTGTATCCAGGCCGCTGTAGAACTCTATGCCCAACAAACCCCTCCACATCTACCATGGTATAATATGATTATATATACCACAGACAAGTGCGCTAAACCCGACGTGCTTACTACAGTAAAGTACCCCTAACTTAACAATCAGACAATCAAACCAGTTCTTTCGAACTTATTTGCATCGAACACAGGAGTTAACCAACCACCTTTCCAAAATTTTGCTGCTCAGATTGCAAGAACGAATAATTGGTAAATACCCAACAATAATAATTACGACAATGCTTCCCAGGTTGCAAGAACAAATAATTGACAACTACCCAAACCTGAGCCAATAGAAATAGGCTCCTCATACGCAGCTTAAACTATTTCAAAGTTCAGGAAACATCCAAAATACTTTTCGGCCGACGGGACTCCCCAAACTACTTTCAAAAGAACTATTTAATGTGTGATCATTGGACGAACCAACCCCAAACGAAAATTTGAATTTCCAAGTTAAACCAGTACCATATATATGAGAGATTAGGTCAAGAACAAAATCCATCAGGAGAATGCATTTATTCTAATCCTGCAGTAGAATACGATCAGGTACCAGAATAAAATTTATGTTACGAAACCGATGATGTACATTTTCTACAAGTAGCCTCAATGAACTCATCGGCTATCTAGATGTTAACAAACACGGATCGGTACTTCCATACATAAGAATTTCATCCTCATTTGGACGACCGTTCAAATTTTTAATTGGTACAAATGCTTCGGCTTCCTTTCTGAATACGTTCACCCAGAAGATATGACTGATATTTATCCAATCACAATCAAGACAATCCTCAACCAGCACAAACTGGATAAGCAAATTACGTTTCCCAACTTCTGAGAGCACAACCACTTTGATGAATACAGCTTTCTCGTTTTCAAATTTCATCAATGTTTTGACGGTCTCTTAGGACTAGATATCGCTAGAGAACAAGACTTTGATAACGAAAAATTCAGCTATACCCCTTCTTTTTAAACCGAATTTTCCTTCAGCCGAATATTAAATACCTGGAAATTCAAAGTTTTTAACTAAACTGTCAGTCGATGTAGAAACCGAAGAATACGAGGAAATTTTCTTCAAGCCAGGAGAGAGCCTGAGTTTCACAAACATCATTATACACAGTATTAAACCAACGGATGATTTTCCAATTTATACAAAATCATTTAGATATCCGTTTGTACATCAAAATGAGGTTCAGTCGAAAATCTAAGACTTGCTAGAAAAGGGAATAATAAGGTCTAGCTATTAACCATGGAGATAACAATCTGGATTGTCTCCAAAAAAGGACGCCCGTGGTAAGCAAAAGTGGAGTTTAGTAAGTTTTTAAATTTTGTGAAATTTGAGAAACTCACATGTTTGGATTCAAATCTCATAATTAAGTCACTTCTTTACAACTTGTCAGTCATTGTAACATAAGCGTTTCTTGTTTTTCGCAATTTCCGTGAATACGATTACACTCAATAATTTGCTTGCAATTAAAATTCAAATTATAAATGCATGTGAGCAGTTTATTGTAGTTATTGCAGTTCAATATATTCATATCCGATTTTGCATTTTGTTAAATTAGTAAGTAAGCTAAATTTAGGTATAAAAGAAGCGTTGGCGATGAATAAAGTCTCTTTTTCAAACCAAAGCCCACAACACTTTTTACTTAGTTAAAGCTGTGGGTCTGCCCCAGTACTTTGGTGAATGAATTGGCACATTGCCAGTATTGTGAATTGCGTTTTAACTCACAATCATTTTTGGTCCGTCGAGCCGGATAGCCAAAATTTGAAATCAAGTTTCTGTGCAGCTACTATCGACTCTCCACCAAGCGAATTGACTACATTGCAATTCGGTGCAGAAGATAAGTAAGTTCCACTTTAAGAAACATTGAAAGTAATTTATTTGGCTAATCCTATAGAAGCAGCAAACACACAAGCGATGGCGGAAGCAAAGGTGGTGCAGCAGGACATTTTCGAGAAACTTACCAGGATGATGACGAATTTCCGGAAGGACGGCCAGGAACGGCATTCGTATGAATACTTTAAGGCGAGGCAGCAACGTCTAACGGAAATTTGGACGATGATCACGACGTCACATCAGGCTATCCTGTTCGGAGGAAAGCTGAATAGCGAGCATCAAAAGCAATACTCGCTGGAATACGATAAGGTCACGGAAATCTACCTGGAGCTCCTCTCGATTTTTGAGACTGGTGTCAAGGAGCACACTAGTCTCACTGGCACAGCAACCGCATCGAATACGATCAACGAGACAACTTCTGGCTCCAACCGAATCAGATTGGAGCGGATTACCATTCCACAATTCGATGGGAACTACGGTCGATGGAGAACGTTCTATGACCTCTTTACGTCGATGGTGCACCATAGTGAAGGTCTAATACTTAAAAACGCATCTTACGGGTGAAGCCGCCCGAGTAGTTCAGCATTTGGACATAAGCAACGAAAACTACGAAGCGACATGGGAATTCTTAAATGAAAGATTCGACAACAAAAAAGCGATTGCATGGAATCATATGCACAAGTTTTATCATCTCGCTGCAGCTAAAGAGGAACGAGATTCAGCCGTTAAAAACTTAGTGGATGCAACTGCAGAATTTCTCGCGAACATGAAAGGGATTGGCATCAACGTCGACAATTGGGATGCAAATATCATCTACATGATCAGCCAGAAGTTAGATGTTCAATCGCGAAGGCTATGGGAGGCCTCGCTGGGATCGTGTTCCGAGATACCTAAGCTAGAAACATTCATGGACTTTCTAACTGGTCGTTTCCGAGCGTTAGAAGTACTGGGCACAACAAAAAGGACAGGCAAGGTAGACGCGTTCATAGCGAGTGAAGCGACGGTATGTACCTTTTGCCAAAAGGACCACTTCAGTACTCAATGTAGCATGTTTAAAACATTGAGTGTTTCCCAACGAAGGAATCTGTTTCGAGAACGAAGTGCTTGTTACAACTGCTTGAAAAAGGGGCACAATGTCAAGAGTTGTCCATCAAAGAATCGATGCCGCATGTGCAACAAGCAACATCATACATTACTGTACAGTAATGATAGCGATGATAAGACAAAAAGCAAGGAAGCCACAAAACAATCAGCCCCAGCAACGACAACACTAATGGCTAACCAAACTGAAGCTTCCCGGACCGTGTTGTTGGCAACGGCAAGGCTCAAGGTAAGAGACAGAGTAGGGCATCTGACTACCTTAAGAGCTCTCATCGACTGTGGCTCACAACGAAGCTTCATTACCGAAAAGGCAGTTCAATCATTAGGAATATAACGTAAATATGCAAGTTTCAGCATCAGTGGTCTCGGATCAAAGTTTTCCATACGAACAAGAGGTGAAATATACACGGCAATACCACACTGGAATAACCGGTTCTCGTCCGATCACCGAAGTTAAGCAGTGTGGAGCCGGTTAGTACTTAGATGGGGGACCATTTGGGAACATTGCGTGTCGTTGGGTCGTACAAAAAAACTTTGTGCTATCCCTTATATCAACAAACCAGTTGTCTGGGAAGCACTAAAAAAAAAAGTAGAGTTATGCATACAACCCAAATTCGGAGATGAAATCAACATATCAGCTCTAATCATCTCTAAAATTACAAATGTCCGCCCAGCAGTCGAAACAAAAACAGCAGTCGAAACAAAAACTGACACACTGCAACCTACGAGATTTAGCTGATCCTGAATATGGAATTCCAGGAAATATCGACGTTTTGCTTGGAGCCGATGTGTATGGTTTGTTCGTATTGCCTGAATTCAAACAAGGCACACCATGTGCCCTAAAAACGAAATGGGGTTGGGTGCTACTTGGTCCCACTTATACAAAATCTCCGAATGCTGATATTATCGCCATGGTCTCCGTAAACTGGTACCGAAGAACCACTCGACGAGTGAAGTCAAGTAGATATGTGGTCAGACTTCGATTCAAAAAGGAGGGTGAACCAACCAAAGCACTACGAGACTCTCAAAAGGCAGCACATATTCAATTTTCACGTCTTGAAAGACGATTAATAGGTAATAAGGAACTGAGAAGCCAATATACCGCGTTCATCCAAGAATATATCGATCTAGGCCACATGACAGAAGTCAGCCCAAAGGAAATTTATTCATCATACAATTACTATATGCCTCATCATGCCGTTTGCAAAAAAGATAGCACAACAACGAAGCTCAGAGTCGTATTCAATGCATCGCAAGCCGCTCCAAGCGGAAAATCCCTCAACGATGTGTTGCTAGTAGGCCCAAGCATTCAAAACAACCTAGCAACGATTATAAGGAAGTGGAGAACTTTAAAATACGTAATAGCAGCTGATACGGAAAAAATGTACTTTCCAAACGAACTGACAAGGAGGTATCCATTGCCCAAATCAAGTTCCCTGATACGCTTGACGCCATCCATCGACTCAAATCAGCTAATGAGGATGACTGGGAGACTTCAGTACAGTTTTAGCGACCCAGACAAAAAACACCCAATCATACTACCCAGAGCTCATTTATCAAATTTAATTATAACACATTACCATCATTTAACGCTACACGGAGGAGCTCAGTTAGTGCACGCCACCATTCGGGAAAAATATTGGATTATCAATGGCTTAACAGAAGTCAAAGCGGTAACCAGAAAATGTTTGAGGTGTTCGACCCCAGGAGTTTCCCGTTTTTTCTGAACCGAATTTTCAACAAGTTCATTGATTAAATTTAAATTCATCATCAATTTACCATAAAAATCAATAAGTTTTTATTTGAACTTAATTTGATTCGAAGGAATTGCATATCTTTGGGCACTTCTTCGACCAAATCAGCATAGGCTACAAAACAATGAATTTCAAGTGCAGCCTAGAGAACTGCTTTGCTTTTGATAACACGTTAAAATTTGTAACTTGCAAAGCTTTCTGCAACAAAAAATTGCATGGTGCTTGCATGGGCGCTCCAAGGGATTGGTATCATCCCTATCTAGACAACCATTTCATATGTACAGACTGACAAAATGTTGAGTGACTCATGAAGAGTATGTATGACAGCCTAATCAGCTTTATTGGAACGTTGAATGCTGAAAAAGACCATTTGATTTCCTAACAGCAAGCCCAGACAAAAGCAAATGAGGAAATTCTAATCGAACTAACACAATATTTCGATGGTTTTACGTCAGCACTTTCCGCGTCAAACAACAAGAACAACAACAATAACAACAACAACAATAACAAAAACGTCGCAAAGTCTTTCGACACGTTGGATGCAAAAATTGATAAGTTAGCGGACAAAATGGAATCCATTGCTGCACAATTCTCATCCTCCAGAAAATCAAGTAACAGTTCTCAAGCTAGTAGCACCGATGTACTAGAAAATATAGAGTTAAAAATGACGAGTATGATGAAACCACTTATTGATTCGATAACGGATGCGTTCTCTGCACAACAATTAAAGTTTGAAGAATTGAGCGGCCAACTCGAAAGTTTGAGGGGCGCCCAGCAGACCCTGATCGATGATAATATCAAACATCTTGCGTTGAAAGAGCAGTCACTACACCAAGAACTGCTGATGGTAGATCATAACAGTTCGTCAAGTATCGCAACCAGCTGTAAGAGGATATACACGCACGACAAAGCTTCTTCACCTATAAAAGAGTTGATAAACAGCACTGCACCACCAGCTCCATGCTCTAGTTTACGTTTGCCCTCAGACCCCGACGCTGCATCGATCTACCAATTCGGTACCTTTTGGTCCAAGCACGACTGGGCCACTCGCCTACAAAAACTTAAGACAGCTAACACGCACAATCATGTTGAGAAAGCATGCTCCAAACTGCCTATCAAAGTAAACCGAATGGCATTCTACGTAAATAAAGTTCCTCACAATGCTGATGATGGATGGCTGGGAAGACTTCTTGAAGCGGATTTCTGCATCACCGATTACAATATCGAACAACTACCCTAGCGGAAATGTAGATCACCTAAGCGGTACAAGTTTTTTATACCAACTAAATATGCCTGGCTCTTTATTGATCTCAATGGAAATAGCAGCAGGTTCGACTGGAAAGGAATCACGTTCAGCCCTTGGAAGAAAGTCATCAACAAAATTAGCAGTAAGGCAAAAAAGAATATGGTAAAGAATATATCCAAATGTCCTTACATGCGATATCCCGTTCAATCACAAACCTTACTCCTTATCTTCTCCTAAAACTCCTTTTATCAAAGATACTGACCCTCTGCCTCCTACTACTTTACGTGACCACCTATTTAGCGGCCCGTCCAATGTTACTTCTAACCGTACCAAAATGCTGAAATCGTCTGATTCTAATATTTCCTTTTCCTCTTCTCTAAAAGCCCGTAACAGCGCGGCCAATATATGCCCATTGAGAAACCATAACAAAGGGACTGCAAATGTTGCTTCCACTGCGGCAACGGGAACTTCAATATCAAATAATAACTTGACGACGTCTGCATTTTCTCAAAGACCAGACCACTCTGTTAGGAATTTTTCCTAACAAAAAACACACAAACCTCAAACTGTTTGACCACAATTGCGGTGGTATGAGAGGTAAACTATCTAAACTTTTTCTTGACGCCAAATCATGCCATTTTAATTTATTTGCCTTCACGGAAACTTGGCTTAATGACTCACATACAGACAAAGAAATTCTTGGCAGTAGCTGGACCATTTGCAGAGATGATCGCGACTACTGCTCTACAGGCCAAACGCGAGGAGGTGGTGTCTTAATTGCTGTGAGCAACAACTTTCCAAGCAAACGCATCGATACCACACCAAACGTAATGTCCCAGCACTTAATTGTTCAAATCTTTTTGAATAATACATCGATTTACATTGGTGTAGTTTATATTCCACCCAGATCCGACGAATCGGTATACGATCATTTATGCGAATCTGTATCTTCCTTCGTATCATCCCTAAACGAAAAAGACAAAGTTATATTCCTGGGAGATTTCAATCGCCCCAAGCTATGTTTCATTCCCGATGAAAATGACACTTACCTGCTCCCTGTAAACCTTTCAGATCGCAACGACTTTAACCTTATGAGTACCTTCTATGGCAATGATTTGCAGCAAGTTTGTCCAGCTCCCAACCAAAACGGTAATTGGTTAGATCTTGTGTTCACTAAAGCTTATGACGAAGTAGTGGTAAGTCCAACTAATGACATAGAACATCTTTTTTGTAATAGTTCGCACCATACAGCACTCTCAGTTGAACTTGCCACTCCTGATTCTACTTACTTAAGAACGTACAATAATTCAATTGTATATGACTTTCGTAATGCTAATTATGAAAGTATTCACCATTTTCTTGACTCTATAGATTGGACGAATATTCTTTCAACGTTAGACCTTGAGGAAGCCATTTCTACTTTTTACAACTAAATATTTACCAAAGATAAAGAAAAAGAATAAACTCTCTGAGCCATGGCTTGATAGGGACCTTAGGCATTTACGGAATCGTAGGAACAAACTTTATAAGCGGATTAAAAACAATATTGACGTTAGTTCGACTATTCAGAAAGAGTATAATAAAATTGCTAAGCAGTTTTTAACCAAGTCCCACGAGGCTTATGACAACTACATTAAGACTACCGGCGAAAATATAATCCGCGACCCGAAAAAATTTTATGATTTTGTAAATGTGAAGCGAAAAACTACTGGTTATCCATCGTCGATGTTCTTTAATAATATCACTTCTTCCTCTGCCAATGAGATTGTGATTTATTTGCAGATAGTTTTCAGACTGTTTTTAATGCCTCAGACCCACCAAACTCACACATTTCTTACTCTCATTCCGCTCCAACAGCTTTGGTCAGCCACTTAAAAATTTCACGTGATGAAATACATAAAGCTATTTCGGAACTCGACCGTAACAAAGGCCCTGGACCCGACCTAATTCCTCCAACTTTCTTGCGAAAGTGTGTAGAGCAGCTTGTAACTCCTTTGCATATTTTTTTCAACAGATCACTTTCGTCTGGAGTTTTTCGATCCTGTTGGAAACTTTCGTATGTCACACCTATCTTCAAAAATGGTGATAGACGCTGTATCGGAAATTATAGGGGCATTGCCATCTTATCTTCAATTCCGAAACTTTTTGAAAAGATTGTCTACGATAAAATTCCTCCACTTGTTGACTCCCGTCTGAACGAGCAGCAACATGGTTTTAGAAAAGGTCGCTCAACTACCACGAATTTGACAGTCCTAATCTCAGACGTTCTGTGTAAAATGGAGAAAGGATACCAAATTGACGCAGTCTATACAGACTTCAGTAAAGCTTTTGACAGAGTTGACCACCCTATCTTAATTTCAAAGCTTTTGAAATTCGGAGTTGCCGGATCTTTGCAGTAAATCTAAATCCGATGCACTCTTTCTCCAATCTAAACTCAATTCACTTAATCATTGGCACAATGAAAACAAGCTTTCTCTCAACATTGCTAAGTGCCAGGCTATTAGTTTTTCCCGAAAATGCACGGTCTCACATAACACATACTTCCTTGGCAATAATTTGTTAGGCCGAGTTGAAAACGTTGTTGACCTTGGTGTTATCTTGGATGAAAAACTCCGCTTCACCTTGCACTATGATAAAATAATTTCCCGTACAAACAAACAGCGAGAATTCATCAAAAGACGTTCCAAGGAATTTCGTAACCTGTGGGTCACAAGATCCTTATACATCTCACTTGTACGCCCCATTCTCGAATATGCCTCTATCTGCTGGAATCCGGCTTTTGAAACCCACAGCAACAGACTCGAGTCCATACAAAAACAGTTCTTGCTTTTCGCATTGAGAGAACTATACAATCCTTACGATTTTAATACCCTTCCTCCTTATGAGTTTCGACTGGGTCATCTAAACTTATTGACACTTGCATCCAGAAGAAAAATGATTTCGGCCTGCTTCACATTCGACGTCATTAGAGGCGTTATCAAAGTTGAATTCCTGAATAGTAAAATTGTATTAAATAACCCTGTAAGGAACACCAGGTCCTCTCGTTTACTTAAAGAATATCCACATTCCACTACTTACGCAGCTATTGAGCCGGTAAATAGATGCTGCAGAATATTTAACAGTATAAGTTTTCTGTATTCCCCAATGATCTCCAAATTCTCCTTCAAATCCTCCCTTTTCCAAGCCATCCATAACCCTTTATCTTAAGCTATATGTCAATGTTTTGTTTGTTTTATTTGTTTGTTATTTATCAATTGTTATTGATTTATTTATTAATTATTTAATTTATTTAATTTTTTTTTTCGTTTACACATATTTATTTCTTATTGTTTATACCTTGTTTGGTTAATAAATAAAATAAAATAAAACAACAGCCAAACCTGAACAGCAGTTGATGGGTCAGCTTCCTAGTGAACGCGTCACTCCCGCAAAGCCCTTTGCACAAAGTGGCATTGATTATGCTGGTCCTATTACCATAAAATGGAGCAGTGGGAGAGGAGTAAAAACAACGAAAGCGTACATAGTTGTATTCATGTGCTTGTTGACAAAGGCAGTGCACCTAGAACTAGCCAGTGATCTAACAGCAAAGACTTGTATTGCGGCCATAAGACGATTTATTGCAAGACGAGGCATGTGTCGCACATTGATGAGCGACAATGGAACAAGTTTTGTCAGTGCGGACAAAACATTAAGACGTGATGCACTAAACATGATCACAGAAGCACAAGAAACATTAGTGATTAACAACATTAATTGGAAGTTCATTCCTCCTGGCAGCCCACATTTTGGTGGAATTTGGGAAGCCGCCGTCAAATCAATGAAGCGCCATTTATTTAAGGTCATCGGCTGCACGCTTCTCAACGTTGAAGAAATGTATACACTGCTTGCACAAATCGAGACGTGTATGAATTCACGACCCTTAAGTCCGATGAGCAGTGATCCCAACGATTTCGCAGTTTTAATCCCAGGCCATTTCCTTACCGGTCAAAGTTTGTTTGAACTTCCAGATGGTAACACCGAAGACAACCTTTCAAGGAAGTGGCAAATGATTCAAAGCATGAAAGGACTATTCTGGCAAAGGTGGAGTCTAGAGTATCTGACACAATTGCAGCAGAGAAGTAAATGGTTCAGCGAAAATCGTCGATTAAACGTGGGAGATTTAGTGTTAATAAAACACGAAAACCAGCCGTCACTCCACTGGCCAATGGGCAGAGTAACCGCATTCCATCTAGGAAAGGACAACCTAGCCAGAGTGGTGACAATCAAAACAGCCACTGGAACCCTTGATCGATCACTTCCAAAAATATGTCCACATCCAAAGGATGACCAACCCAAAAACCCAGTGCCGCAACAAGGTGAAGACCAGCAAGAACAACGAAACGTACAGCCGAAAAGAAAACGTATTGTTAAGACGCTTTCAAAGGTCATGGCCACCTTGTTAACTGTTCTTATGTGCGTTGGTGTCACCACATCTACATACTCTGTCAAGCACCTTAGCGGAGGAATCTACGTGGAACATTTAGGAGAGGCTCAACTTTCACGAGGGCAGTTACGAATCCACATCGAACAAAGCACCGAAGAAATATCTATGGACCTAAGAACCATCCAACAAATGCATAAAAACCTATCAGAGATATGTTTCGAAGGGCGGAAATTACATTCCGATTTTCAGTGTACTGAGCTAATTGACCAACTGCAATATGAAACATCTCGCACTGCAAATTTAATACAACCATGGATTGTGAAACGCAGAAAACTGGGAATTTCGGGAAATATATTGCAAGGGATATTTGGCGTGAACAACGAAGTGTACCGAGACTTGGACAAACTCGATGATAACCAAGAACGACTAGTAGAGATCAGCCACCAACAAAGCAACTTATTTCTATCCACAACAAAAATGATGAACGAATCTCAGTGGACCACAAGTACAAAATTAAACCAAGTAATACAGAAAATGAACTATATTACAACCGCTGTGAACGAGATGTCCAAATGGTATAGAACAATCAACCTAAACTACCTCGTTATACAATTCCTCACCACACACCAGCTACCTTGGGAGGTGTTAAATCAAATCAAACGCAAATATGAAACCTTGCACAGGATACAGACTGGATTTGGACTAATTGCTGAAGTCTGTTCTCCAGACGCACTACAAAATACGTTGACAAAAGCACAGCACAAGCTAGGTGAATTCTTCAGGATTGATCCAAAACAAACAGGTTCAACGTGATGTACTTCTACTAATACGGGAATCCGAGTTTCCGGACTGTTCTCAATAGTACAAAAGCAAACTTTCGAGCTGATTCGAGGGTCCAGCATTCCCCACTATGAAGGGAACATGAAGTTTACCGCAATAGATCTACCATCGCTGTCCCTGGGAATAAATCATGATGACCTTACATACTTCGAAATGAATCACGAAGAACTCAGAGAATGTCGAAAAATCTCTCCTTATATGCGGTATTGCTCTGTAAATATACTATACAATATCAATAACCAACCAAACTGCATAATTGTCCGAATCTTTGAACGAATCAAAAAACCCAAAGGTGCTCAAGTAACCTTCACCCTACAAACAATATTATGGAAGCAGCTGTATAGAGTAAACAATTGGATGTTCGTTACCCCTACGATCAAGCCAGTATCAATTATTTGCAGCGGTCATCGAGAAGACCTTCGAGTCGAAGGCGTTGGAATATTGGAAATTGCTTCAAATTGCAGTATCGAAACCGAAACTACGACGATCCAAGCCAGCACCCATAACGAAAAAAACTTGCAAATTCAAGCCACCTTCATGAAGGTTGTCAGCAGTCCTGAAAACAGGTCAGTACAAAGAACACCGTACGTCGATATCAAAGCAGAAACATTCTTAAGGCAGGACGAGTCATTTATCCACGAAGCCCAGCTCAAAGAAGCCGAACTACAGCGAGTGCTCTTATCACCCATTTGGCATCAAATTAAAAAACACACCATAATTCTAAGTTCCAGCATAGGATGTGTGTTTGTTCTAATTTTGTCATTCATGGCATGTCTTGCCTGGAAGAAATAAACCAAACTCATTAACAGTTCTAGAGATGGGCGAATTGCCTCATGGCTCATGAGGCATAGTTCTTTCTTACAGTGCGGCGCCTGAAAATAGCACAGCATAGTCTGTGAGCGAAAGCTTTCGTTTGAATAAACTTAATGAAATGCGAAGCGAACAGTGTACTGAGAGTACGGCGCAATACTGTAAAACACTCTAAAAAAGAGCGATCAGTGGTGTGTCATGAGGCATTTTGCCCATCTCTAAACAGTACGACCTCTACAGCCCCCGAAGCAACCGCAAGATGGTACGAAGCATCGACCACCCTCACTTAAAACTAGATATGCTTTAGAAGAACCAGTGGTTCTTGGTGGGCAGAATGTTAAGAATTCATTATTCATTTAAGTTCATTGTCATCATAAAATACTTATTTTCATTCAAGTTCATTGCCATCATAGAATGCTTAGTTTCATTCAAGTTCAATGTCGTAAAATACTTACCTTCACAAACTCAAGCACACGTTATCATATTCTTACTCATTCATCTCCTTATAAACAAAACGATTGTACACTTAGTCATTCTATGTACCGACAACTCAAATGTTTGGATTCAAATTTCATAATTAAGACACTTCTTTACAACTTGCCAGTCATTGTAACATAAGCGTTTCTTGTTTTTCGCAATTTCCGTGAATACGATGACACTCAATAATTTGCTTGCAATAAAGTTCAAATTATAAATGCATGTGTGCAATTTATTCTAGTAATTGCAGTTCAATATATTTATATCCGATTTTGCATTTTGTTAAATTAGTAAGTAAGCTACATTTAGGTATAAAAGAAGCGTTGGCGATGAATAAAGTCTCTTTTTCAAACCAAAGCCCACAAGACTTTTCACTTGGTTAAAGCTATCGGTGAGCCTGCCCCAGCACTTTGGTGAAAATATATATATATATATATATATATATATATATATATATATATATATATATAATATATATAATATATATATATATATATATATATATATATATATATATATATATATATATATATATATATATATATATATATATATATATATATATATATATATATATATATATATATATATATATATATATATATATATATATATATATATATATATATAAATATATATAAGTTAGGTTAGGTTGTACTGGCTGGCACATGGCCACACATAGACCTACCGGTCCGTAGTGATACCAGATAAATGGACCTCGAGAAAGGAATTCAGTCCAAGCGGCCATCAAAGGCCCCGGACTTTTTCGCGAACTGAAGGATGTCCTTCAGCTTTTGCTCTGCCACGTGTGAGAGATCCACCAGCCAGGGCTCACCGAAGTATCGCAGTCTGGTTTTCCCCAGTACCGGGCAGTGACACAGGAGATGCTGGATAGTTTCTGACACCCCCGGCTCTTGACACCTTCTACAGGTGTCGCTCGTTAGGAGTCCCATTTTCTTAGCATGTGCTGCTATAAAACAGTGACCAGTAATGATACCAACGAGTCGTTTGCAGTCAATCCGCACTAACTCGAGGAGGTACTTGGTCGATGCGAGATTGTATGACCCCCACATGATTTTGGTTACTCTGCAGGTCTGAGTTGCATCCCATCTGCGCGTCGCTCCCTGCATCATGTTGGAGTCGATTGAGTACTTAATCGCCTGGATAGGAGTAAGGATGTTAACCGCTTCCAAAAGGGGAAGACTAGCCCCATACTTGGCTAACGCATCCGCCTTTTCATTCCCATCAATACCCTTATGACCGGGAACCCAGAAGATTCTAACTCTTCTGCTGTTACCCAGTCTGTTCAGAGCCTGAATACAGTCGAATACACACTTCGATTTGTATGTGTGAGACAGCAGTGCTTTTACCGCCGCTTGACTGTCCGTAAAGATATTTAGTACTTTGCTAGTAGTATCTTTGGCGTATATGAGGTCTGCGGCTTTACGTATCGCAAACACCTCCGCCTGGAAAATACTACTGTGATTCGGAAGCCTGAAAGCTGCTTCCATAGATGCATCTGCAGAATATACTGCAGCACCCACTCCTGCAGCTGTCTTCGAGCCGTCAGTGTAGATGCTAAGAGCTGCAGGACACATTTGTCGATTCCATTCCTGCCCATCTCCCACAGTCGCTCGATATCCCCGCTCAAAGCACAGAGTGGGAACCAGGTAGTCAGTGCTTCCTGCGTAACCCCGTTCAATACTGCTGTGGCCAAAGGATCCTGGCTCGAAGTGCCCTGATTCCCTAAGCCTGACAGCAGCCTTTGCGGCAGTGCCTCTAATAAAGAGATCAAGCGGGGGAAGATGAAGCAGGATGTTCAGAGCAGACGAAGGAGTCGAGGCTAAGGCACCTGTAGTGCAGAGAGCCGCCAGCCGCTGAACTCTATTCGCCATGGTAGCAAAGGTGCTTTTATTCACTGCTGGCCACCAGACCAAGCATCCGTAAACAAGGATCGGCCTAGCTATCGCCAAGTAGATCCAGTGCGTTGAAGCAGGGCTTAGACCCCACGTTTTACCCAGCACTCTCTTGCTGGCATAAATCGCGTTGCTTGCCCGCTTAACTCTTTCCTCTAAATTCGCCTTCCATGTGAGCTTGCTGTCCAGAATAAGACCCAAGTACTTAGTTTGTAACTTGAGACCTAACCTGGAGCCGCCCAACATGATATGGTCTAAATCCGGGGTTTTATACTTCCTAGTGAAGAGCACAATATCCGTCTTGTTGGGGTTAATGCCAAGACCCACGGTATTCGCCCACTCCTCAACCAGCCCTAGAGAGTACTCGATGAGCTGACCAAGGGTGTGTGGAAACCTACCCGAGACTAAAATTGCAATGTCGTCAGCGTAGGCCACAACCGTGAGTCCCTTGCTTTCCAACTTTTCCAGAATTGAGTTTGTTACAAGGTTCCACAAGAGAGGAGATAGAACCCTTCCCTGCGGAGTGCCTCTGCAGACTTTTCTTGTAATTTGCGCACCCGACTACTCCGCTGATATGAGCCTGTGGTTAAGCATGTTGCCTATGAAGCTACAAATAGCGGGGTGAGTGTTGAGTGCGTGGAGGCTCTCCATAATAGCTGTTGTGTGCACATTATTGAAGGCGCCTTCAATATCTAGAAAGGCTCCCAAGGCGTATTCTTTGTAATGGAGTGCCCTTTCAATTTTGAGGACTACCCTATGGAGAGCCGTTTCAACAGTTTTTCCTTTCATATACGCATTTTGGGCTCTCGATAGAGTTTGAGTACCAAGTCTTTGTTTGATATGAAGATCAAGTAATCTTTCGAAAACTTTAAGGAGGAAAGAAGTCAGGCTAATTGGTCTGTAGTCCTTCGGATACGCATGGTTGACTTTACCTGCCTTGGGTATAAATACAACCTTAGCGGTCCTCCAGGCTACAGGTACATGGCTTAGCACTAGGCAACCTTTGTAAATTTGTGTTAGCCAGGAAACAGCAAGCATACCTGTTTTTTGAAGCATGACCGGCAGAATTCCATCCGGACCTGGAGACTTGAAGGGCTTGAAGGTGTCAATTGCCCAGACAAGCCTCTGCCTGGTGACAACTTCGCCAATGCCTTCGATGTCATGCAGATCAGACGCCTGCACACGAGTTAAAGGGGTGGAGTCATCCAAACAGCCCGGAAAGTGAGTGTCTACGAGTACCTTCAGCGTTTCCGAGCTGTTGCTCGTCCACTCCCCATCAGACCTGCATAACAGTGGCGTGGCGTTCATGGAAGCAAGGGAAGCATTGCTTCCCTTACATTTTACTGATATATATTTTAAATTAATTTATTTAAAAATCGCGAGAAAAATCATGGACAAGAATTTTCTAAATAAATTTTCCCAAAAACTCATAGTGAACATCTTGCACGGCTAAGGTGGTAACACCACCGAATGAAAATATTGAGAGAACAAGACGGGTGGAAGCAACTAAAAAATTGCTTCTACGAGCATTAATTTCACTTCATGTAGACTGCATTGTGACGTCATTCAAAAAAATATGCTTGTACTGGCTGTTTGGAAGCAATGCAGAAATTGCTTCTTAGGGGAAATTCTCTTCTCAAGCGAGAAACTGAGAGAGAAGCCGCGTACGTATGGTTGCTGTGGAACTTATTGTGACGTTCCCCATATAATTTGCTTGTGCGTATTTGTTTTTTTTTTTTGAATGAGAATGTTTGCTGTAGTACCTACACACTATGTGAATTTTTGAATGAATTTGAACTACGAGATGTTTTACGGGTTGCCAGAGACCGCTTGAATGTAGTGAAATTTGTGCTATATTTTATATATAAATTTGGTGAAGGTATTTTTAATTGGTAAAGGTAATTATTTCACCAACAGTTTAGAGTATTGTTGTAATTAAATTGATTTGAATTGTTTAGAATTGAGTGCGTAGAATTACTTTCTGGAATCGCATGATTTTTTAATTTTATACTTAAAATAGTGAGAGTGCAATCAAACGGTTAATGTATTTATTTGTTCCGTAAATAGCATGGATTATAATTGCATAATTAGTGACCTTTTTAAATTTCCTTTTGGATCTCGATCTTTTGCGGATAAAAAGGAACTCATTGTTTTTTACTCTAATGCAAATTCACAGAAAAAATATTTTTGAATATTCTATCAGCAATAAATCAGAAAATAGTTTAAAACAATTTTATAAATCAGTTTTTTTAGTTCTAACATTGCAAGTAATGAATGCAAAAGAGAATGTTACAAGAGCGCCCGTAGAGCACAGTTTTTCTTGCTTAAAAAGGATTAAAACTTATCTCAGGAATAGGACAGATGAACAGTTACTAAGTGACTTGGCAATACTTTCCATAGAATAGGTTTTATTAAAATAATGTTTGAGCGAGTAAAGTTTTTATCAAGACGTCATAGATGAGTTTGCAAAAAACAAACAAAGGCAAATTGCATTAAATTTAAAATAGAAGTATGCATGAATTTTCTCATCAAATTTGATTTATAATAGATTTTTTTTTTAGCTGTCACTTCATTTATTTTAAATTTCCTAGATTTTTTTTAAAATATAAATATATATGTTATTCGTTATGGGAATGTTGTTACTTAACTGTTATTTTTTATAAGTACTAGAATATTGAAATTTTCTTTATGCGTATAAACATTTAATTTGCATAATCACTGTGGTTGTTGCCGTAGCTATATTTGCAAATGCTTTATTTACATAGCTTGCTGTTGCAACATCGCTAATTTATATGTTTGCCAATATTTAATTTTTGCAAATATATATTTAATAAAAAAATAATTAAATATTGGTAGCATGCGAATTAGTACTGATAACAATACAGTATAAGTACTCTCACGTCCATGCTCGTAATTCATGGAAGCTTTTGTATTTGCAATGTTAAAAGTAGCTAACAAGAGGGTTTCCATTAATACGTAACAAATTAAACATAGCCAAAGTCAGTCATCAAAATGAACTAATTGCTTCCCTAAGGTAAACTATCACGCCACGCCACTGCTGCATAACAGGCTAGGCGTGAAAGGGCGTTTAGCCAGCAAGTTTCTTAGTCTTGCCGTCTCCGAGGTGGATTCAATCCTACCGCACAGCTCTTTCCAGGAGCTCCATTTGGCTTTCCTAATTTCCGTTTTGTATATATGTATATATGTATATATGTATATATATATATATATATATATATATATATATATATATATATATATATATATATATATATATATATATACATATATATATATATATATATATATATATATATATATATATATATATATATATATATATACATATATATACATATATATACATATATATATATATATATATATATATATATATATATATATATATATATACATATATATACATATATATATATATATATATATATATATATATATATATATATATATATATATATATATATATATGTATATGTATATATATATATATATATATATATATATATATATATATATATATATATATATATATATATATATATATATATACATATATACATATATACAAAACGGAAATTAGGAAAGCCAAATGGAGCTCCTGGAAAGAGCTGTGCGGTAGGATTGAATCCACCTCGGAGACGGCAAGACTAAGAAACTTGCTGGCTAAACGCCCTTTCACGCCTAGCCTGTTATGCAGGTCTGATGGGGAGTGGACGAGCAACAGCTCGGAAACGCTGAAGGTACTCGTAGACACTCACTTTCCGGGCTGTTTGGATGACTCCACCCCTTTAACTCGTGTGCAGGCGTCTGATCTGCATGACATCGAAGGCATTGGCGAAGTTGTCACCAGGCAGAGGCTTGTCTGGGCAATTGACACCTTCAAGCCCTTCAAGTCTCCAGGTCCGGATGGAATTCTGCCGGTCATGCTTCAAAAAACAGATATGCTTGCTGTTTCCTGGCTAACACAAATTTACAAAGGTTGCCTAGTGCTAAGCCATGTACCTGTAGCCTGGAGGGACCGCTAAGGTTGTATTTATACCCAAGGCAGGTAAAGTCAACCATGCGTATCCGAAGGACTACAGACCAACTAGTCTGACTTCCTTCCTCCTTAAAGTTTTCGAAAGATTACTTGATCTTCATATCAAACAAAGACTTGGTACTCAAACTCTATCGAGAGCCCAAAATGCGTATATGAAAGGAAAATCTGTTGAAACGGCTCTCCATAGGGTAGTCCTCAAAATTGAAAGGGCACTCCATTACAAAGAATACGCCTTGGGAGCCTTTCTAGATATTGAAGGCGCCTTCAATAATGTGCACACAACAGCTATTATGGAGAGCCTCCACGCACTCAACACTCACCCCGCTATTTGTAGCTTCATAGGCAACATGCTTAACCACAGGCTCATATCAGCGGAGTAGTCGGGTGCGCAAATTACAAGGAAAGTCTGCAGAGGCACTCCGCAGGGAGGGGTTCTATCTCCTCTCTTGTGGAACCTTGTAACAAACTCAATTCTGGAAAAGTTGGAAAGCAAGGGACTCACGGTTGTGGCCTACGCTGACGACATTGCAATTTTAGTCTCGGGTAGGTTTCCACACACCCTTGGTCAGCTCATCGAGTACTCTCTAGGGCTGGTTGAGGAGTGGGCGAATACCGTGGGTCTTGGCATTAACCCCAACAAGACGGATATTGTGCTCTTCACTAGGAAGTATAAAACCCCGGATTTAGACCATATCATGTTGGGCGGCTCCAGGTTAGGTCTCAAGTTACAAACTAAGTACTTGGGTCTTATTCTGGACAGCAAGCTCACATGGAAGGCGAATTTAGAGGAAAGAGTTAAGCGGGCAAGCAACGCGATTTATGCCAGCAAGAGAGTGCTGGGTAAAACGTGGGGTCTAAGCCCTGCTTCAACGCACTGGATCTACTTGGCGATAGCTAGGCCGATCCTTGTTTACGGATGCTTGGTCTGGTGGCCAGCAGTGAATAAAAGCACCTTTGCTACCATGGCGAATAGAGTTCAGCGGCTGGCGGCTCTCTGCACTACAGGTGCCTTAGCCTCGACTCCTTCGTCTGCTCTGAACGTCCTGCTTCATCTTCCCCCGCTTGATCTCTTTATTAGAGGCACTGCCGCAAAGGCTGCTGTCAGGCTTAGGGAATCAGGGCACTTCGAGCCAGGATCCTTTGGCCACAGCAGTATTGAACGGGGTTACGCAGGAAGAAGCACTGACTACCTGGTTCCCACTCTGTGCTTTGAGCGGGGATATCGAGCGACTGTGGGAGATGGGCAGGAATGGAATCGACAAATGTGTCCTGCAGCTCTTAGCATCTACACTGACGGCTCGAAGACAGCTGCAGGAGTGGGTGCTGCAGTATATTCTGCAGATGCATCTATGGAAGCAGCTTTCAGGCTTCCGAATCACAGTAGTATTTTCCAGGCGGAGGTGTTTGCGATACGTAAAGCCGCAGACCTCATATACGCCAAAGATACTACTAGCAAAGTACTAAATATCTTTACGGACAGTCAAGCGGCGGTAAAAGCACTGCTGTCTCACACATACAAATCGAAGTGTGTATTCGACTGTATTCAGGCTCTGAACAGACTGGGTAACAGCAGAAGAGTTAGAATCTTCTGGGTTCCCGGTCATAAGGGTATTGATGGGAATGAAAAGGCGGATGCGTTAGCCAAGTATGGGGCTAGTCTTCCCCTTTTGGAAGCGGTTAACATCCTTACTCCTATCCAGGCGATTAAGTACTCAATCGACTCCAACATGATGCAGGGAGCGACGCGCAGATGGGATGCAACTCAGACCTGCAGAGTAACCAAAATCATGTGGGGGTCATACAATCTCGCATCGACCAAGTACCTCCTCGAGTTAGTGCGGATTGACTGCAAACGACTCGTTGGTATCATTACTGGTCACTGTTTTATAGCAGCACATGCTAAGAAAATGGGACTCCTAACGAGCGACACCTGTAGAAGGTGTCAAGAGCCGGGGGTGTCAGAAACTATCCAGCATCTCCTGTGTCACTGCCCGGCACTGGGGAAAACCAGACTGCGATACTTCGGTGAGCCCTGGCTGGTGGATCTCTCACACGTGGCAGAGCAAAAGCTGAAGGACATCCTTCAGTTCGCGAAAAAGTCCGGGGCCTTTGATGGCCGCTTGGACTGAATTCCTTTCTCGAGGTCCATTTATCTGGTATCACTACGGACCGGTAGGTCTATGTGTGGCCATGTGCCAGCCAGTACAACCTAACCTAACCTATATATATTTATATATATATATATATATATATATATATATATATATATATATATATATATATATATATATATATATATATATATATATATACATATATACATATATATATATATATATATATATATATATATATATATATATATATATATATATATATATATATATATATTATATATATATATATTATATATATATTATATATATATATATATATATATATATATATATATATATATATATATATATATATATATATATATATATATATATATATTTTCACCAAAGTGCTGGGGCAGGCTCACCGATAGCTTTAACCAAGTGAAAAGTCTTGTGGGCTTTGGTTTGAAAAAGAGACTTTATTCATCGCCAACGCTTCTTTTATACCTAAATGTAGCTTACTTACTAATTTAACAAAATGCAAAATCGGATATAAATATATTGAACTGCAATTACTAGAATAAATTGCACACATGCATTTATAATTTGAACTTTATTGCAAGCAAATTATTGAGTGTCATCGTATTCACGGAAATTGCGAAAAACAAGAAACGCTTATGTTACAATGACTGACAAGTTGTAAAGAAGTGTCTTAATTATGAAATTTGAATCCAAACATTTGAGTTGTCGGTACATAGAATGACTAAGTGTACAATCGTTTTGTTTATAAGGAGATGAATGAGTAAGAATATGATAACGTGTGCTTGAGTTTGTGAAGGTAAGTATTTTACGACATTGAACTTGAATGAAACTAAGCATTCTATGATGGCAATGAACTTGAATGAAAATAAGTATTTTATGATGACAATGAACTTAAATGAATAATGAATTCTTAACATTCTGCCCACCAAGAACCACTGGTTCTTCTAAAGCATATCTAGTTTTAAGTGAGGGTGGTCGATGCTTCGTACCATCTTGCGGTTGCTTCGGGGGCTGTAGAGGTCGTACTGTTTAGAGATGGGCAAAATGCCTCATGACACACCACTGATCGCTCTTTTTTAGAGTGTTTTACAGTATTGCGCCGTACTCTCAGTACACTGTTCGCTTCGCATTTCATTAAGTTTATTCAAACGAAAGCTTTCGCTCACAGACTATGCTGTGCTATTTTCAGGCGCCGCACTGTAAGAAAGAACTATGCCTCATGAGCCATGAGGCAATTCGCCCATCTCTAGAACTGTTAATGAGTTTGGTTTATTTCTTCCAGGCAAGACATGCCATGAATGACAAAATTAGAACAAACACACATCCTATGCTGGAACTTAGAATTATGGTGTGTTTTTTAATTTGATGCCAAATGGGTGATAAGAGCACTCGCTGTAGTTCGGCTTCTTTGAGCTGGGCTTCGTGGATAAATGACTCGTCCTGCCTTAAGAATGTTTCTGCTTTGATATCGACGTACGGTGTTCTTTGTACTGACCTGTTTTCAGGACTGCTGACAACCTTCATGAAGGTGGCTTGAATTTGCAAGTTTTTTTCGTTATGGGTGCTGGCTTGGATCGTCGTAGTTTCGGTTTCGATACTGCAATTTGAAGCAATTTCCAATATTCCAACGCCTTCGACTCGAAGGTCTTCTCGATGACCGCTGCAAATAATTGATACTGGCTTGATCGTAGGGGTAACGAACATCCAATTGTTTACTCTATACAGCTGCTTCCATAATATTGTTTGTAGGGTGAAGGTTACTTGAGCACCTTTGGGTTTTTTGATTCGTTCAAAGATTCGGACAATTATGCAGTTTGGTTGGTTATTGATATTGTATAGTATATTTACAGAGCAATACCGCATATAAGGAGAGATTTTTCGACATTCTCTGAGTTCTTCGTGATTCATTTCGAAGTATGTAAGGTCATCATGATTTATTCCCAGGGACAGCGATGGTAGATCTATTGCGGTAAACTTCATGTTCCCTTCATAGTGGGGAATGCTGGACCCTCGAATCAGCTCGAAAGTTTGCTTTTGTACTATTGAGAACAGTCCGGAAACTCGGATTCCCGTATTAGTAGAAGTACATCACGTTGAACCTGTTTGTTTTGGATCAATCCTGAAGAATTCACCTAGCTTGTGCTGTGCTTTTGTCAACGTATTTTGTAGTGCGTCTGGAGAACAGACTTCAGCAATTAGTCCAAATCCAGTCTGTATCCTGTGCAAGGTTTCATATTTGCGTTTGATTTGATTTAACACCTCCCAAGGTAGCTGGTGTGTGGTGAGGAATTGTATAACGAGGTAGTTTAGGTTGATTGTTCTATACCATTTGGACATCTCGTTCACAGCGGTTGTAATATAGTTCATTTTCTGTATTACTTGGTTTAATTTTGTACTTGTGGTCCACTGAGATTCGTTCATCATTTTTGTTGTGGATAGAAATAAGTTGCTTTGTTGGTGGCTGATCTCTACTAGTCGTTCTTGGTTATCATCGAGTTTGTCCAAGTCTCGGTACACTTCGTTGTTCACGCCAAATATCCCTTGCAATATATTTCCCGAAATTCCCAGTTTTCTGCGTTTCACAATCCATGGTTGTATTAAATTTGCAGTGCGAGATGTTTCATATTGCAGTTGGTCAATTAGCTCAGTACACTGAAAATCGGAATGTAATTTCCGCCCTTCGAAACATATCTCTGATAGGTTTTTATGCATTTGTTGGATGGTTCTTAGGTCCATAGATATTTCTTCGGTGCTTTGTTCGATGTGGATTCGTAACTGCCCTCGTGAAAGTTGAGCCTCTCCTAAATGTTCCACGTAGATTCCTCCGCTAAGGTGCTTGACAGAGTATGTAGATGTGGTGACACCAACGCACATAAGAACAGTTAACAAGGTGGCCATGACCTTTGAAAGCGTCTTAACAATACGTTTTCTTTTCGGCTGTACGTTTCGTTGTTCTTGCTGGTCTTCACCTTGTTGCGGCACTGGGTTTTTGGGTTGGTCATCCTTTGGATGTGGACATATTTTTGGAAGTGATCGATCAAGGGTTCCAGTGGCTGTTTTGATTGTCACCACTCTGGCTAGGTTGTCCTTTCCTAGATGGAATGCGGTTACTCTGCCCATTGGCCAGTGGAGTGACGGCTGGTTTTCGTGTTTTATTAACACTAAATCTCCCACGTTTAATCGACGATTTTCGCTGAACCATTTACTTCTCTGCTGCAATTGTGTCAGATACTCTAGACTCCACCTTTGCCAGAATAGTCCTTTCATGCTTTGAATCATTTGCCACTTCCTTGAAAGGTTGTCTTCGGTGTTACCATCTGGAAGTTCAAACAAACTTTGACCGGTAAGGAAATGGCCTGGGATTAAAACTGCGAAATCGTTGGGATCACTGCTCATCGGACTTAAGGGTCGTGAATTCATACACGTCTCGATTTGTGCAAGCAGTGTATACATTTCTTCAACGTTGAGAAGCGTGCAGCCGATGACCTTAAATAAATGGCGCTTCATTGATTTGACGGCGGCTTCCCAAATTCCACCAAAATGTGGGCTGCCAGGAGGAATGAACTTCCAATTAATGTTGTTAATCACTAATGTTTCTTGTGCTTCTGTGATCATGTTTAGTGCATCACGTCTTAATGTTTTGTCCGCACTGACAAAACTTGTTCCATTGTCGCTCATCAATGTGCGACACATGCCTCGTCTTGCAATAAATCGTCTTATGGCCGCAATACAAGTCTTTGCTGTTAGATCACTGGCTAGTTCTAGGTGCACTGCCTTTGTCAACAAGCACATGAATACAACTATGTACGCTTTCGTTGTTTTTACTCCTCTCCCACTGCTCCATTTTATGGTAATAGGACCAGCATAATCAATGCCACTTTGTGCAAAGGGCTTTGCGGGAGTGACGCGTTCACTAGGAAGCTGACCCATCAACTGCTGTTCAGGTTTGGCTGTTGTTTTATTTTATTTTATTTATTAACCAAACAAGGTATAAACAATAAGAAATAAATATGTGTAAACGAAAAAAAAAATTAAATAAATTAAATAATTAATAAATAAATCAATAACAATTGATAAATAACAAACAAATAAAACAAACAAAACATTGACATATAGCTTAAGATAAAGGGTTATGGATGGCTTGGAAAAGGGAGGATTTGAAGGAGAATTTGGAGATCATTGGGGAATACAGAAAACTTATACTGTTAAATATTCTGCAGCATCTATTTACCGGCTCAATAGCTGCGTAAGTAGTGGAATGTGGATATTCTTTAAGTAAACGAGAGGACCTGGTGTTCCTTACAGGGTTATTTAATACAATTTTACTATTCAGGAATTCAACTTTGATAACGCCTCTAATGACGTCGAATGTGAAGCAGGCCATCCATCCTGATCCATCAGCTGATCCATCAGCAAGTTTCTTAGTCTTGCCGTCTCCGAGGTGGATTCAATCCTACCGCACAGCTCTTTCCAGGAGCTCCATTTGGCTTTCCTAATTTCCGTTTTGTATATATGTATGTATATATGTATATATATATATATATATATATATATATATATATATATATATATATATATATATATATATATATATATATATATATATATATATATATATATATATATACATATATATACATATATATATATATATATATATATATATATATATATATATATATATATATATATATATATATATATATATATATATATATATATATATATATATACATATATATACATATATATACATATATATATATATATATATATATATATATGTATATATATATATATATATATATATATATACAGGGTGTTTGGAAAACCGGGCCACCCTGTACAACAATTTTTTGCTCAAAATATATCAAGGAATGCCTCCTTACAATAACGTTCACCGAGTACTAAACACCCTGTATATATAAGGTATATATATATATATATATATATATATATATATATATATATATATATATATATATATATATTTATAAATATATATATATATACATATATATATATATATATATATATATATATATATATATATATATATATATATATTTATATATTTATATATATATATATATATATATATATATATATATGTATCTATATATATATATATATATATATATATATATATATATATATATATATATATATATATATATATATCTAACTAATCATATTAAGCTGTCAAACGTGCGTGTAGTAGCTCCCGTCGGATTCATTTAAATTAAATTAGTTTTTGTATAATTCCAAACAATATTCAATTTTATTATTCATACGTGAGTGTCTCCACACTATGCCGATGTACTGATCTTGTGTGCGGTGCTAACGTGAGTGCTTTCTGTCTTTCTTCTCATAACAAATATTACCCTTCTTCTCCCTGTGAGGATCCAATAGAAAACAAGGTCGCGTAACGTCGCGTGGTCCTCCAAATCGCGTCAACAGCAAAACTCTGAGGTGTTGACCCGGTTTTCTGTTGAATTTATACCTTGTACAACCCCATAAAGGGCATTTAATTTATTCTTATTGACATATTTCATGTTCATATATTTCTCTTTTATCACGTTCCTCATTAGTGAAAGTGCATAACGGGAAGTGCGAACAAAGAATACAATTCCACATATGGTAACAGAACATTTGTTTAGTAACTCAACTTTCTTTCAAGTCTTGTTCTTATATTGTTTTTCCTTCATACAGACCCAACTGGTCATAGCCCAGTGGCATTGTTGCAAACTCTGGAGCACTAGAGAGCGAGGTCGATTCAACGTCAGTACTTCAGCTTTTTGTAAGTCTCGTTGGGTTTTGTAAAATAAATCGCTTCGATGCCAATTTAAATGAAAAATTGCACTTTCGTTTTGAAAAAATTCTGAATTAAAATAATTTACAATTAAATTAACACACTTAATATTTTTAAATCAACTGCACTGGCCGACCTGTTATAAGGTTAAACTGAGTTTATCATCTCACAATTTATCAGTTTTGGTAGCAGCGTCACATCATCAACCACCTCGCATTCTGACGGACGGAGTTCAAATTCGCACAGCGCCGAGCTTTTAACGCGCATTTTTGACTCTTCGCATAAATATTTAATTTACCAACTGATTGGTTTTCGTCCATGGTAAATTGAATTTCAGCAATTGTATACTTCTGGGCACCATATACACAGAAAGCTAAATTAATCAATTGCATACCTCTGGGAACCTTAAGATTGGATACTTTTGGGCATCGAATCCACCTGCTTAAATCATCATGAGCTTCAAATGCAGCCTTGAAAATTGCTTTGCCTTTGGCAACACGATGAAATTCGTGACATGCAAAGCTTTCTGTAACAGGAAGTTACACGGGGCTTGCATGGGTGCTCCCAGGGATTGGTTTCATCCGTACCTCGAGAACCATTTCATCTGTTCGGATTGCCAAAATATTGACCTTCTTTTAAAAAGTATGTACGACAGCTTGATTGGCTACATCGGGACACTTAATTCCGAAAAAGATAATATAATATCTAAACAGCTAGCACAAGCGCGTGCTAACGAGGAATTCCTGGCGGAAATATCAAATCATTTCGATGGTCTGGCGTCCTCCTTTTCGAAGTCGAACATTATGAGCCACGAAAAGTATTTTGACACTCTTGGGAAGAGAATGGATACTCTTACTGATAAAGTGGATTCCTTTTCTTCGAATTTGTCCACTTGTAATAATAATAGTAATTATGCTTGCCAATCAAACACCAAAGATACGCTTGAAAAGTTTGAAAATTTATCACGAACGTTCAAAATGCAAACCGACAGACTCGCAGACGCTTTGTCCGAGCAACAACTAAAGTTAGCTGATATCAGCAGAAAATTGGAAGATTTAGACCGTCATTGCGATGCTTCAACAAATGATGCAGACGAAAACTTATTAATGAACGATATAACACTCCACCAAGAGCTCCTCAACGCAACGTTAGAGACTAATAGCAAAACAACGGTCAGGAATATGAGAACGAAGGACAAAGCAACATCACCTATTAGGATTCTAGCTGAGAGCACAATTCCATCTACTCTAGAAAAACTTTCAAATCCTGACTGTGAAACCCCAATTTACAAATTCGGTACTTTTTGGTCCCATAATGATTGGCAGAATCGTTTACAAAAAATAAAAAAAACCAACGAAATTCTTCCCAATAAACATACTGTAGCATTTGCCTACCATGCTCACTTCTGTGACATGTGCTCTACATGTGCATGGGTACGTGTAACGATCCCCTTAACCTTCAATATTCAATGGTTTTCATACTGAATATCGAAATGCATCGGCTCGAGAATTCGTCCAATTCCAATAACAACAATGTTTTGGTATTTCCGGAGCTCATTCCCAGCAATATTAATTACTGGCAATGAGCTCGGAACCACGAAATTGTTGTTGTAGAATTAGGAGGAATTTTCGAACCACCGCGACTCAAACTTCTCACGACGACGATTTTGTTAGTGGCAGGCACTAACAACAACCTTAGAACAAAGGCTAGCACCCCAAATCGCAAATGCGATCGTGAGAAAATGTGCAGTAGCTCGATGGCATGATGCAGGAATTCGATTCCGAGACAATTCTGGGAACTGGCCGGAATGGAAATGGGAGATAAAGAGAATTGATTTAGAGTGATGGCAGTTGGAGTTGAGGTGTCGTGGTTGTTGGTTCGGGTCGGTACATGTGAAAATTCAGTGAATTTTTCATTTCTCCCCTTGGTGAATACTGTCGGCCGAGTTTTTCAATTATTCGTGAAGTAGTGATGTTTTTTGGTTAAGAAGAAAAAGGCTACTAGTTTAATTGAAGGTTATGCCTTAAATTGTGATCTTCGGACCAATTTTTTGTGCATCGCGAGCACCCGAATCACAGCAAGAAGCTCAAAAGGTGGTTCTGTTTGTGCAATGACAATTCACCTCTACTTGGTGAGAAATTTCGCAACAAGTGCATCTTGAAATTCTTGTGGTGCCTCGTCCAGCGATGATATCTGTGATTTGTGTGTGCTGGAAAATATTCGGTTGCTGGTTTTATCTGTGAAAAAACTGAAGAAAACGGAAAATGTTCGCTTGAATTGAAATCCTCAAATGAAAATCGAGTTTTCCCTGTAGTGTTACGTGCGCTTCCGTACGTAGGAGTACATAAGTTTGTGTTCTGTGTTGCTCTCGGTATGTTTGGATTGATCGATTGCAAGGGCATTTGCAGTACAAGTGTTCGTTCTTCGTCTTCTGCTGCGTTTTGTGCGTGTTTTAATTCTTCATTTTGTAACCAACTAGGCATATACGACGGAACAATACAGTTTGCCGGAAATTCGTTAATTATTTAGCAATATAAGAATATCAGTTTTGAGTGCTACTCATTTCTCATCTGAAAAGTGGGGAAAGGATTGATCCTAGTGCGATTCGTGGTTTACAAGTGTGTTTCTTAACGACACCTACTACGCGTTTTTACGTGGAATTCCCTATCAAATTGGATTTATATATGTGATCACCCAGTTTTTTTTCTCCAATATCGGCTATGAAGCCCTATTCCCTTCCCCTGCCTCAATTCTATAGTTTTTCGAGTTAAGTATGTCATGGAAATTCGCTGTGATTTTATACTGGATCATAAAAACACATCAATAGGTTTATTGCATGTTGGCGGTTCGATTCCGGATAATGGATGGAAGTAATTGTCGGTCACGACAACACCACTAAGGTAAAGCTTCCTTCCGCCGAACCCTGCGCTATAACAACTCACAACTCACCCTGCGCTATAACAACTACACGGATATTACGTCGAGTCCGTGAGCCGCAACCTTTGCCCGCATTCAAGTTGATTATTTATTCAACGGATCAATATCGAATTAATTCGGCCGATCATTACCTATAATCAAACTAGTTGCCGTTCCTTGTCACACTACTACTCGAGACCGACACCTGGATCCTAGGATGATATAGTGTGCAGACAGTGGTGGCTGAAATTTTTGGTTTGCTTAATTTAAAAATATTTGGCTGTTTGACGCATTTTCTGGAGAAATAATTAGGGGTTTTAAATTTCAATGCAGTGCATACGACAATTTTTTAGAATCTGAAATCATAGGTCCCAATCTGATTGGTGGATGAAATCGCATCTAAAGTATATTTTGACAAGTTCTCAAAAGCAACATGTATACTTTTCGTCTATTAAGATTATCAATTTATAGCTGAAATCAATTCAATAGAGCATATCTTTCTGTTAAGCAATACAAATTAGACAATTTCAGTATTTCAGTCAAAGTACACAAATTAAAAACGATAGTGAATGAAAAAATTAACAATTGGTATTTGAACTTGAAAACATTTTTTAAGGGAAATCTTAAGAAGAACAAATTTTAATTAACCTTACGTCAGATGCTGTGATGGTGTAAAATACAAATTACAAAGAAAAAAAAAACAATTCAGTACGAAAATATTGACCTTGGAGAACAGTATTGGAAGATTTCAATCAACTCGATGAAAACAGCGATGCTATCAAACGGTAGTGGCTTTAACGGAATATATTTCCACAATCTAACGCTAACTTCGTTCTATCTTGCTGCAGGCGAATCTATTCCACAAGTTTCGCTTTGGTTAGTGTTGTCAAATGAAAAATCCGAAATCTCACGTAATGCAATAATTTCGAGGAATTATATATGGAATTATAAAATCGAAAAAATAAATGGAATCTGTTATTTTTTTACATCGTATTGTGCAGAAATCACTGTTTGAATACTTTGCGTAAATTGTATTAGTTTGTTATTTCAGTGATAAATATTATCTTACATTGCTGGCTAAAAAGAAAAAAAAAAGATTTTTAACAAAAATTTGTATTTTTACCTTTACAAGGTATATATGAATACCTGATATATATAATAAGTATAAATGTATTAATATGAAAACAACACTTTTCATATAATTTTTAAATTACACAGTAAAATATTGAAATTTCGAGTTTTTCGTCTCTATTTTTGAAAAGCTTTCAATGTGTGACAAATCTTCAAATTTAAACTTAGAAATTACCATTACAATACGCAGAACTTGCTCGTGTTGAATAAATTTCAGATTGTGGTTATTATGACCTAATAATTTCTTAACAATTTCAAAAATTTAATCTGCTTATTGCAGTGTCGATTTGTTTAACGTTTGAAAATCAATTGTATTAGATGGAAAAAAAAAAATATTTTAAAATTTAATAACAAACCAATAATAATGCGTTCTTAAAGTGAAACCATTGGCCTTCTTATTGGGCGAAAGCCCATGAAGACTTTTCTTGCAGATTCGCGAGGGCCTGGCTGGCCAATGACATAGTGTTTTCTTGATTTTTCAGCATTTTCAGCTCGTTAATGGGAGGGACACTGGCCATCCATAATAGTTTCTTTGTATTAGATTTTTTGGATTTTTGATATTATGGCCAGTATCAGAGGGTGGAGGACCCCAGACCATCGGGGTCAGGGCTCCACTACCATCGGGGGCCCGGGGCTGTCTGCCTCGCCCGGGTTCCTCTGAAAAGAGAGGCAGCGTTTTTTCCTCCTTCCTTTGTAAAATTTTCAATTTTTCTGGCTCCGTGCGTTGTCACGAGCACTGGGTCTGCTTAGTCAGCTCATGTTGCAGAGCCATGGGTGGTTTTCCTTTACGGAATTATGCCCTTTTGGTCCTTGGGTATTTTATATACTAGTTTGCGGCTACATTATAATGACGGATGAGTTATAAGTAGCATCCCCGTTTTCAGAGAGCCAACCGACTCCATTGTTTTAAAGAACCCACCCCAGCCGCAGCGAGCTAGCAAAGCGGCACCTCAGCATCCGTCGGGGTTGGTTGAAGGGTACTCCGCTCATGCGGACGAGGGGCCTTCACGGCCATTTCTAGGCTACCCTGCTCTCGGGGCAATGCTTTTTTTTTTAATTGGAATTTGCCTCTTGAATGGCATTAGCCTTTATACTTTTTGAACCTTAGCACTCTTGGTTCTGGACTTCGGTCTGGTTCTGAGTTGTGCTAAGGTACTCTAAATATACAACTCGCTACAATACGTCGACAAAATTAACAACTTCATCAACCAAAAGTGCATTCTTCGTGAAAAGGATTCCTCTTTCTGCTGACGACAAATGGTTGGGAACGATTCTCGAAGCTGATTTTCACATAAAAGATTACGAAGTGAAATTATTACCCCAGTCCAAACATAAATCCTCCAGACGGAGTAAAGTTTTTGTTCCATCAAAATATGCGTGGCTTTTTACGTGCTGCAGTGGAAACAACGGCAACATCAACTGGAAGGGGATGACATTCAGCCCTTGGAGAAACATTACCGGCAAAACTAGGAATAAGAAATAAAAAATTGTAAAAAGAAATTGTATCCCTAGCCACTCCTTTGCCCAACTTCCTTCCGCCCATAAGACTTTCTCATCACCTTCTCAGACTCAGTCTCTAGTGATAACAGATAATTCTTCGTTAACTGATGCTTTTACTCGTAATGCATCTACTCGTAATAATAATTATGCATCTATACCCCCAGCATTTGACGCGTCATCTTCTCACTCAAGCAGGTATGCTAACGTAGCTAATAAAATCTGCTCCAAGGTTTCCAATCAGGCTGCCGCAAACATAGGTATAGGTAGCAATATGACATCTGAATCTCTTCGAAGATCAGTCAACCCTGTTAGGCATTTTTCCTAACCAAACTCAGACAAGCCTCAAACTTTTTTACCACAACTGTGGTGGTATGAGAGGCAAGCTAAGTAAATTACACCTTGACGCCAAATCATGCCATTTTAATTTACTCGCCATCACGGAAATTTGGCTTAATGCCTCTCATAAAAATGAGGAGATCCTTGATAGTACTTGGACCATTTACAGAAGCGACCATGATTATTGTTCTACGGGTCAGTCTCAAGGAGGTGGTGTCTTACTTGCTGTTAGCAACACATTTTCAAGTGAGCTCGTTGATACCACCCCAAATGCTTTTTTCCAATGTATAATTGTTCGGATCTCCTCTAATAACAACTCAATTTACATCGCTGTTGTCTACATCCCCCCTAGATCTGAAGAATCCATCTACAGCAATTTTTGTGACACAATATCTTCATTAACGACATCACTTAGCGAAAAAGATAAAATAATAGTTTTGGGTGATTTCAATCGTCCGAATCTTTGCTTTATTCCGGATGAAAATGACTCTTACCTTCTCCCCGTAAACCTGGTAGACACCAACGATTTCAATCTTGCGAGTGCCTTTTATGGTAATGATTTACAGCAGGTTTCCCACATCCCCAACCAAAATGGAAATTGGTTAGATCTAGTCTTCACGAATGCTTATGACGAAGTAGTGGCTAGTCCAACTAATGACGCTGAGCATCTTTTTTTGCAACAGTATACACCATACAGCACTGTCAGTAGAACTTTCCACTTCTAATTCCACCTACTTAAAAACTTACAATAATTCAATTGTATTTGACTTCCGTAATGCTGATTATGAAAGCATTAAACACGTTCTTGATACTATTGATTGGACGAATATTCTTTCAACTCAGGATCTTGAGATAGCCATTTCCTCTTTTTACAATAAAATTTTTGACGCCGTTGAAAGATATGTACCAAAGATAAAAAAAAAAAAAATTGTCTGAACCATGGCTTGATAGAGACCTTAGGCATTTGCGAAATCGTAGAAACAATCTATATAAGCGAATTAGAGAAAATACTGACGTTAGTTCTGCTATTCAGGAAGAGTATAATCAAGTCGCTAAGCAGTTTTTAGCAAATCTCGTGAGGCTTATGATACTTACATTAGGTCCACCGGCGAAAATATAGTCCGCGACCCGAAAAAATTCTTCGATTTTGTTAATGTGAAGCGAAAAACTACTGGCTATCCATCGTCGATGTTTCTGAATAATACAACGTCTTCTTCTCCTAAAGAGATATGTGACCTATTCGCAGATAGTTTCCAAAAAGTTTTTAGTGCACCAGACCTAACAAACTCACACCATTCTTCCTCCGATTCAACTCCAATGGCTTTTGTCAACCATTTAGAAATCTCCCGCGATGAAATACGTAAAACTATTTCGGAACTCAACTGCAACAAATCTTTTTATGCAAGTGTGTAGAGCAGCTTATAACTCCTTTGCTTATTTTTTTTAATAGATCACTTTCGTCAAGAGTTTTTCCATCCAGTTGGAAGCTTTCTTATGTCATACCCATATTCAAGAATGGTGATCGACGCTGTATTGAAAATTATAGGGGCATTGCCATTTTGTCTTCGATTCCGAAACTTTTCGAAAAGATAGTATACGACAAATTGTCTCCGCTAGTTGATTCCCGTCTTAACGAGCAACAACATGGCTTTAGAAAAGGTCGCTCAACTACCACGAATTTGACAATCCTAATCTCAGACGTCCTATGCAAAATGGAAAAAGGTTACCAAATTGACGCAGTCTACACAGACTTCAGTAAGGCATTTGACAGAGTTGACCATTCTACCTTAATTCTTAAGCTACAGAAATTCGGTATTAACGGGTCTCTACTCAGCTGGCTGATTTCCTACCTTTGCGATCGAACACAATGTGTAAAATTTAAAGGATTTTTATCGAAAAACGTTAGTGCTATCTCTGGTGTACCCCAAGGTAGCCATCTTGGTCCACTTCTCTTCAATATATTTATTTCCGACCTATCTGACGTCCTAGCAGGCATACCTCATTTACTCTATGCAGACGACCTCAAACTTTATCTGACCATTGAATCGAAATCGGATGCCCTCTTTCTCCAATCCAAACTTGATTCCCTTGATCATTGGTGCAATGTAAACAAGCTCTCTCTCAACATTAATATATGCCAGGTTATTAGTTTTTCCAGAAAATGCACGGTCACACACAATACATACTTCCTCGGTAATAATGTGCTAACTCGAGTTGATAACATTGTTGACCTCGGTGTTATCTTAGATGAAAAACTCCACTTCACTTTACACTACGATAAAATACTTTCTCGTGCAAACAAACAACTTGGCTTCATCAAAAGACGAGCTAAAGAATTTCGTAGTCTGTGGATCACAAGATCTTTATACACTTCACTCGTACGTCCTATTCTCGAATACGCTTGCATTAGCTGGAATCCTGCTTTTGAAACCCACAGTGACAGACTCGAGTCAATACAAAAGCAATTTTTACTTTTCGCCTTGCGAGAGCTATACAACCCTTATGACTTTAATAGCCTACCCCCTTATGAGTTTCGACTGGGTCATTTAAACCTATCGACACTAGCCTCCAGAAGAATGGTGATATCGGTCTGCTTCACATTCGACGTCATTAGAGGCGCTATTAATGTAGAATTCCTGAATAATAAAATTTTGATAAATATCCCTGTGAGGAACACCAGGTCCAATCGTTTCCTAAAAGAATATTTTGATTCGACCACATATGGAGCCAATGAGCCAGTAAATAGATGCTGCAGAGTATTCAACAGAATAAGCAATTTATATTCCCCTAAGATTTCCAAATCATCCTTTAAGTCCTCTCTTTTCCATGCCATCCGTACCCTTAACCTTAAGCTATAGCTTTTATGTCAATGTTTATTTATTGATTGCTATTTATTAATTTTTTTGTTACTCTTTTTTTTTTAAATTTGTTTGTTTTTTACTTATTTCACTTGTTTGTTTTTACTTTTTCCTTTACTTTACTTTTCCATTTTTTATTTTCATTTGATGTCCTTTTTTTTAATATGTGATTTTGTACCTTGTTTTGGTGAATGAATAAATAAATTTATATATATATATATATATATATATATATATATATATATATATATATATATATATATATATATATATATATATATATATATATATATATAGGTCCGGTTTTCAAAATCTGCGGAGTTACAGGGTGGTCAAGAAAAGTTTTTCGGACCTGTACCCTGACTCACTTAAATCTTTATATCTTGAAAACTAATAATTATAACGCAATGTTTTGTGGCTTGTTTTTTATGGAATCAAATTACCTTTAATTGTACTTTAAAATGTAACGTCCTAAATTGTTACTGTTACATATTTTGAGATATTTACTTCAAAACACAAAATTTTGGCACTTCTACCCCGAAAATGCTGTGTTCAATGTCGTTTTTCTCACAAAATCTCATGAAAAGATGCCATTTGAATTTTATATTTTTATAGGCCATATTGTTGGCTACAAAAGTTGCATACATGTTTATGACTTAGGTTTGACCATTTCGCAAGTAGTAAGCGAAAATACGTATCGCTTAAAAAGTAAATATGCCGTAAAGTGGCCCTCGATGAAAAGAAAAGTTTAAAATGTTATTTGTACTTAAGTATTTTTAATGCCCATTAATTACTTTTTAAACTATCAATAAAATAAACTAAATTAAAACTAATTTCAACATAAATAATGCATCTGCCTGGATGTGGCAGGTAAAATTGGGTACAGTTCTTCGCCTTTATTAATGGGATACGTTAAAAATTTAAGATCCCATAAAAACAGAACCACTTTCAAATTTTTGTTAGTTTCAGTACATTACTCGAACTACAAGATATTACCGAAAATTTCAAAAATAAATTGAAAATGTTTCACTACACTAATGAAGAATATGCAGATATTATGTACATATATGGAGAGTGCCGGGGAAGTTCAAAAGCGGCGAAATCTTTGTATCAACAGAGATATCATCATCGACGGATTCCTGGACGGAGAGTGTTTCAACAACTATACACAAAGATTCGGGAAACTGGCAGCATAAGGACGAGCCGAGTAAACGCAAATCCTGCGCCTGCAATCGCTGTACGAACCGATAAAGAAAACCTGCATGCAGTGGAAACTGACCCATCAATCAGTATTCGACGCTTGGCGTTGCAGTTTAACGTGCCTACGTGGAAAGTTTGGAGTGTTTTAAAAGCAGCCCGTTTACATCCCTACCATCACACACCAGTGCAGGAGCTGCTACTGATCGATTTGCCAAAAAGGATGGAATTCTGCAATTGGCTCCTTGAGAAACAATTAGACAACGAACATTTTTGAACACTATTCTCTGGACGGATGAGTCCTGATTTACCAAGGACGGTATCACAAACTTTCACAATTTACATACGTGGGCTGGGAGCAATCCACACACGAGAAGGATTTTATCGTTTTACCATAGGTTCAGCGTAAATTTATGGGCAGGAGTGATTGGTAACGATTTAATTGGACATATTAGGCTCTCGCCTACTTTAAATAGTACCAATTACTTACATTTTTTAAGACATGATCTGCAGGACTTATTAGAGGATATTCCGCTGCAACGATTGGCTTCCATGTTTTACCAACACGATGGTGCTCCAGCTCACTATGGCCGACCAGTCAGAGATTGGTTGAATTCCAATTATACCAATCGCTGGATCGGTAGAAATGGACCAACACACTGGCCTGCGAGATCTCCTGATCTAACAGTTATGCATTTTTTTGCATGGAGACGGATGAAGCAACTTGTCTACATAACGGAAGTATCAACATTGGAAGACCTAAATACCACGATCGATGCGGCTGCAACAGAAGTGATGCAGCAGCTCAGAAGTATGAATATGAAAAGAACGCCTGCGAAGCGAGCTTTAGCGTGTATTCAAAATGAAGGTGGTTTATTTTGGAAATTTACTGTAGCTCAAAAATTTTGAAATAAACCATAAAAACCATTATTAAATTCTTTCAGTTCAATATATATATATATATATATATATATATATATATATATATATATATATATATATATATATATATATAAATATATATATATATATATATATATATATATATATAGCTATATATATATATATATATATATATATATATACATATATATATATATATATATATATATATATATATATATATATATATATATATCTATACATATATATATATATATATATATATATATATATATATATATATATATATATATATATATCTATATATATATATATATATATATATATATATATATCTATACATATATATATATATTATATATATATATATATATATATATATATATATATATATATATATATATATATATATATATATATATATATGTATATATATATATATATATATATATATATATATATATATATATATATATATATATATATAGCTATATATATATATATATATATATATATATATATATATATATATATATATATATATATATATATATATATATATATATATATATATATATATATATATATATATATATATATAGTAGTAAGGGTGACGCTTTTGTATCTTCAATGCATTACGCGGGTTCAAGACAGCATGCTTGTAAAAAGAGCCACATTTTCCGATACGGCTATACTATCTGGTTTTTTAGTAGGTTTGTTAAGGTGTACGGTTAAGCGAGATGGCTTGTGTTTGGAGAAGTGTCAAATTTTCCGAAAGAAATGTATATTCCGTCTGGTTACATTTAACACTGGCTTCAATCGGGGTGTTTCTGGGCTCCGTTTTCTTATATTTACCGTGAGAGGATAAGCTTTTCGTCAGCGGATTTTCCCCACTCATTGAAAGTGGGACTTTTAGGCTGACATGATCACTATTAGGGCGAGCGAGATGATCGCAATGAGTGCGAGGAGCGAAATTGCTGCTACCAATACCAGATTTGCATACGAATTCGAGCGGTCGAATTGCTTATTTTGAAGCTAAAAAACGTGTATACGCGAATGAATGAAATAGAACTGTAAAGACGAATAATAATGTGTGTATCTTTTTTTATCTGCTTGCAATCTCTTTCGCTTGCATACAGATGTCGATGAATTGATATGCGCATGATGATGACGATAATTTCTTCCGTTGATTTTTTTGGAAAAGAAAAATTATTACATCATGTAATAATTTAATTAATAATAATTGAATTTATTATAGTTCTTTTAAAGATAAACATATTCTCATTTCTCTAAATGTACAGTTAGACGAAGACCAAACTTCGATTTAACTAACCCAAAACATTTACTTGGGTACTCCTTTCCAATTTCTAACGCCCTTATGGGTACGAGGGTGTCATACACGCTTACCGCGGTTTTACACAATAACTCGAAGATGTTCTGTTAAAAAAATTAGATGCATAAAAAATTTAAAATAAATTGGATATGAATACCTACCATGTTGCAAAAAAATCGATATTTATATACACTTTACGGCATTAACTTTACATGAATAATGATACTTAAATCATCAGGTTAATACATACACCATACGATGTAATTTTTCATTTTATCAATTATTAAGCATGATAATCGATATGCTATACAGTATAGTTAATCTAATATGTCTTTCAATTTTACATTACAAAGATAAGTTAATGTGTCTTTATGCGCAAATTGCTACAATTTATTACTGTGAATTTATTTACATGATTTTACCAATTATTAAGCATGATAACCGACCATGAACTATACAGTCTAGTTAATCCAAAATGTTTTTCAATTTTACATTACAAATATAAGTTAATGTGTCTTTATGAGAAAAATACCACAATTTAATACTGTAAATTTATATAAACAAAGTAAGTGATAAAAGATATAGTTAAAAGGTCAGAGTAATAACTTAATGTGTCTTTATTAGCAAAATGCCACATTTTATTACTGTAAATTTATGTATTTATAATTTATAACTAATATAGTTAAAAGTTCAGAATGAGGAACAAACCCCAATTTCTTATTGTGTAAAAATATTTCAAAAAATATCGTATAAAAACAGAAAACCACAGTTCACGATAGCTGGAAGCAAACATAACAATTAAGTTTATCCAAATATAAGGTCAATTTATTTAAAAATTATTTATTCTATAAAATTGTTTTAGTACAGCCGAAACGAAGTACGGGAAAAAATAGTAGAAAGAGTAAAAAGCAGTAGAGGAAAAGAAAGTAAGAAGAAAAAATGAGAATCTTAATTACTCAGAGGTCGTTAGTAACTTAATGTTATTTAAATACATTATCTTAAGATTAGTACATACTACATTATCTGCTATCACTGCTAAACTTATAATACACGACAAGATCTAGTTATAAGAAAAGTTCGTAAAAAATATGAATTCGGACAGTTTATCAAGACATCTGGAAGGGGCCTTAAGTCTAAGCTCAGAATATTTCCTAGCTGTTTTAAATATCGTCTTAAAATATATTAGTGAGGAGAAAATGGTTTTCTCGGCTGAAGATAAGCAGCTCCTTTTGCACATGCTTGTGAAATATTCCTTAAGATATAACGTACCGCTATCTGCTGTTGGGCTAAGGGGTGTATTACGTTTTCTCGGGATGGCTCACGATGGTGGTACTTTGTCCGAAAGTTCAACCGTGGTCACACTTCAAAAAATCTTTTGGTGAGCTTAAACAACGTACAGGCTGATACAGTTCAGCATGGTAGAGGATCGAATGTCTCATTCGAAACGCTTTCGAGAGCAAGCACTTTTTTTTTTACAAAATTTAATACTGAAAGCGTGAAACTGGTCTTCCGATTGAAAAGCTTCGATGATACCAGTGTGACCCTCTGTATGACTTATAGAAAGCGTTTAATGACATAATTAGAGATGTGGGAAAGAATTCATCCAAGGATAGCAAGGTCTATTTCACAATAGCATTTCCTAACTCCCCTGACGTGAAACCCATCTGGTCTAGTCTGAGGCCTCTGAGCCCTCTCGGTGGTAGATATGTGCTCGAATTTAATTTAATTTATTTACCAAACAAGGCAACATACATTAACAATTCAATATAACAACATAACAATTACATACAAATTTTTTTCCAACACATTAGAAAACAAAATACATCACAACTTTTTATTTTAGTTACTTTACTTTACTTTAATATATTTTATTTTGATTTTAGCTAAATTGATGGGCAAATTAAGTGGGATTAGGATGTTGATAGGGTCTTTAATAAGTTTGTTCTAAAAGTGTGTTTAGAGATCCCCGAAGCGTAGTTGCTGCTTATAGAGTTAAAAATTCTACAGCACCTATTTATGGGCTCGTTATATGAGAGTTGCATACCTAGTGCGTCTTGGTTGGTCATTGAAAATAATTTTGTTGGAGAGAGCTTCAACATTGACTGCACCACTTATAATATCAAAGGTTAGGCATGCACTTAACAGTGTTCTTCTAGAAGAGAGAGGCATTGAATTAAGTAGGCTCAGTCTGGTTTTGTAAGAAGGAAGATGTTGGAAGTCTTTTGGATCATAGAGGTCCCTCAAAGCGAAAAGTAAAAACTGTTTCTGAACAGATTCTACTCTCTCACTATGTAGCTCAAAAACTGGGTTCCATATTATCAGGCATACTCCAATAGAGGACGCACCAGAGTGATATATAATGACTTGGTAACCCATATATTCTTGAACTCTTTAGCACGTCTCTTAATGAATCCGAGCTGTTTATTAGCCCTGGCAAGGATTTTGTCATAGTGGAGATTGAACCGCATCTTGTTGTCCAATACTACCCCGAGATCTATAATATGATCAACCCTATTCAATATGGTGTTGTTAAGGCAGTAAGAATACTTTTTGATCGTATTCTTACGGGAAAAGCTTATTACATGGCACTTGTTAATGTTAAGATTCAAATTATTCTCATTGCACCACTGTTCGAGAGATTGAAGCTTGGATTGTAGAAGAATTGCGTCAGATTGCGTGGGTGGCCCTGGAATTTAACAAGCTGAGTTCGATCGCGAAGATAAGAATGGAGCCAATCAAGAAGAGACCCTGATATACCAAAGTTGCGAAGCTTGTATATTAGAGTTTGATGGTCAACCCGGTCGAAAGCCTTACTAAAGTCCGTATAGACTGCGTCAATTTGACTTCCTTTTTCCATTTCACAGAGCACATCAGAGACCAGGATCATGAGATTGGTAGAAGTCGATCTACCCTTACGAAATCCATGTTGTTGCTCGTTTAGAAGAGGGCCGATTATGCGAGTAAGTTTTTCACAAACTAACTTCTCAAAAAGTTTGGGGATAACAGATAGAATAGCAATCCCTCGATAGTTATCGACTGATCGTTTATCACCACTTTTGAAAATAGGCGTGAGGTATGAAGATTTCCAGAGAGATGGAAAAACACCTATGGAGAGGGATTTATTGAAAATCGTGTGCAAAGGTGTGATCAATTGGTCCGTAAATTGCACGACGAAGGAAGGAGAAACCAAATCAGGGCCTGGTCCTTTGCCGATCTTTAGTTGATTAATAGCTTTAATAATAGCCTCTTGTGTAAGAACGAACCCGGCGATAAGAGGCCTCGCGGTGATTCTTGCAGACATAGTAGAAGTGGAGGTTTTGCGAGCAAAAAGAATTTTGAAAGTGATCAGCAAAAAAGTTACAAATGGCTTGTGGGCAGGAAGAAACCATGTTACCACGGGACATCGAACAGGGATAGCCGGTAGTTTTCCGTTTCAAGTTAACGAAATCGTAAAACTTCTTGGGATCACCAATGATTTTTTCCCCCATTGAGTTAACATAGAACTCATACGCTTCGCGGGATTTGATGGAAAATTCGTTGGATAGCTGATCGTATAATCTGATTAGACCCTCATTGAGCAAGCTTTCATTTTTAATTGCTTTATATAATTTATTTCTACGGTTTCTGAGACGCCTTAAATTATTGTCGAGCCAAGGCTCTGAGAGTTTGTTTTTTTTTTCTTCAGCTTCGGTACGAATAAGTGAATGGCATTGAAAATTATTTTATAAAAGGAAGACACTGATTCATCTAAATCTAATAACGAAAGAGAAATTGTCCAGTCTACTGTGTCCAAATAGTTTCTAATGCTTAAGTAGTCAGCATTTTGAAAATCATATACAATTTCATTATTGTACGATTGGGTGAAAGAAATATTTGTAGCGGAAAGCTCAACTGTAAAAGCGAAGTGATGGAGAGTGTTTGAGAAAAGATTCTCGGCGTCAATAGTTGGGCTAACCACCACTTCGTCATAAAAGTTAGTAAAAATAAGATCTAACCAATTGCCATTTTGGTTAGGGATAGGAATTATTTGCTGTAAATCGTTGCCATAGAACGTACTTATAAGGTTGAAGTCAATGGAGTCAGAAAGGTTGATTGGAAGGAGGCGGTCATCAGTTTCGTCGAGAACGAAACTGAATTTTGGACGATTGAAGTCCCCCAGAACAATTATTTTGTCATCGTCGTGTAGGGAAGCTGTTACTGAAGATATCAAGTCACAAACGTCCGTGTAAGTAGTTTCATCAGAATGAGGTGGGATATAAACGATACCAATATAGAGGTAATGCTTATCGAATAAGACTCTGATGAATTTGTGTTCAAAAAGTTTGTAAGAACTGGTCACAAGTTCACTTGAAAGGATATTGCGAATCGCAATAAGTATACCGCCTCCTCTTAAAACTCCAGTATAAAGGTAGTCGCGATCGGTTCTATAGATGGTCCAATCAGTGTTAAGAATTTCTTCGTTTATATGTGAGTCGTTCAACCACGTTTCAGTGATCGTTAGTATATTAAAATGGCAAGATTTAGCGTCAAGAAAAAGCTTGTTCAATTTACTTCTCATACCACCGCAATTGTGGTAGAGAAATCTTGGGCGAATAGAAGCAACTTTGTTGTTAGGAGTAATATTTCTTCTGGTCGTCGCGTGATTTTTGTAATAGAGAAATATGTTTGGAATTGACATAGGAGCGGTAAGTCAGAAGATCTCGTTTGACTTGCTCCGGAGACATTCCAAGTTCTTCATGGTAGCGATTAAAAATAATTCTTAAAGATTCAAGGTCAGTGGGAAGACCCTCTTGTTGAATCATAACTTTGAGCTTAGTCTTCGTTTTTCCATCAAAACACGTGGTTTCATGTGTATCATGCATGTATGCAAGGAAAAGACTGACATTGTCGTAAATCTTATGATCTCTGAAACGAGACAAGAGGTATCTGCTCTCTAGATCATCTTTAGAGGTTGCAGTCAGCTTTACGACAGGTGGTACAAGTGGGTCGAGGTATTTGGGTGAAGATGGTCGATTGACAGAAGTTTTTGGCATAATGATTGCACCAGATTGAAATGGTATCAGATCATCGCCACGAACAAAATTAGAATATATTGATTTCGACACGGCTTTGGTAGGTTTTAATTGCATATGAGCAGTATTGACGTGGAAAGAGATGCGAGTGATGTTGAAGTGAAAGAAGGAATATTTTGTTTTGCAATTTTAGGCAAGCTAGGAGAAGGTAAGGATTGAGGAAGTAAAGGAGGGATAGAGAAATTACCTAAATAAGTATTCTTATTTTTATTTCGTTGCAAAGCTGGTTTTTGACGTCCGGAGGAGACTCGTTTGTTGGTTCTTTCAATCCATGGGCTGAACTTCATTCCTTTCCATGTAAAAAAGTTATGTCCATCACGCTCGTGGTTGAGAAATATCCAAGCATATTGAGCTGGTACAGATAATTTGAAGCAAGTAAATGATTTTTGCTTGTTTGCACGTAAACGGGCTGGTAATTCTTTGCATATACCATTTTTCATTTTGAACCCTTTCTTCAACACCTTAGAAAGCCAGGCCTCGTCGGCGAAACTAGGAGCACCTTTAACAAAAAAACTTGTTGGGGAAACGTCTGCTACGTAAGTACTTTTCGCTCTTTCATAATTTACACTGCTACTATTGTAGGATTTTTGAACATTTTCAATCCTCTTGATCCTGTTGTCCCATTCTTCACGAGACCAAATTTAAGAAAAATTTTTTTGCCAAATTTAAGAATAGGACGCTCCGGCACTTTCGAAACTGTTGGTGTGGAGGTACTGTTTGATGAGGCTAACTGCTGCTCCCTAGGACAGTAAGTTTCCGGTTGAGCTGAGTTGGGATTGGGAGATTCTTTCTCAAATGGAAGTTCGGCAAGCTTATTGAACTTGTCGGAGAGGTAGTTGTAGCCGCTGTCGAGGCTATCTAATTTTTCACAAATTTTTGTCAGGAGTTCAACCACGATATCTTTGTCTTTACTTAGGATTGTATCGTGTTTCCGGGGCGAAGGTGGATCTACACAACCTTTCTTCTGATTTGAGATAATCGTCGTCAATTTTCTATCGAGTGTCGATATTGCCATTTCGATACTCTGCTTGTTGTGGAAGTTCGTGACTGTGTGCACCAGTCCATCAAAACAACTTGCCATTTCCGCAAAAATTCTCAGCAGTAGCTTTCGATTGCGCTAACTGTTTGGCTATGATGTCATGTTTATCCGCATTGATGCTAGCAATACGATAGCTGATGTCGTCGAACATACATCTTAGTAAGCCTTTCGTGTCTTGGCAGTCAGAGCATATAAAATGGTCGGAGAGGTAGTTAGAATACCAATCTCTTGGTGCATCCATACATGATCCATGCAGTTTGCGCTGACAGAAACCCTTGCAGATAACCGACTTTGATTTGTTATCGTAAGCGGTGCAATTTTCCAAACAGCATTTGTGATTCATAGTTGCGGTTTGCACAACTCACTAGTCAGTTTGTAAAATATACGAGCATGAGTAAGTGTTTGGGCACAGTGCTTGTCGGATGGTTAATTAGGTCAATAAATTTGAATAGTATAGTAGATATTTAATTTATAAAAAGTTAATTTTTTTTTTACCTACATTTGCACAAATCACTAGTGTGTTTTATAAAAACAAAAACAAGATCGTTACGCGAATATGTGTAAATGTTTTATTCACTTGCGCAGGCAAACATGGGCATACGACACGAAAATAGGTCTTATGAAAGATTATACACTCCAGTTGGTAATATTGGATTGATGTTTATATATAATAATTAATGACAGTCACTGTTTTGCTACAAATACACGATAGCCAACTAACTTTAATTGGGTCACAAGTATCACATGCACAAATTGGCTAGAAATGTGATGACTAAGTATTTATAGGCACGAACAATAAATCAATAATCGGCCCACTAAAGTGTTTTTTTGATGGACATGCACAGTTTTATTTAATTTCAAATTCTTCAATTCTAAATTCTTTAATTGGGTCACTGGTATCACTTGCACACACAAAACGGGCAGGCAGTAAGAAATGTGATGGCTAAGTGTTTATAGGTAATATCGACATAACAAATAATCGGCACAACGGTCAACCTATAAATTTAAATTTAATAAAAACCCAGTGCGCGTAATACGTCCGCTCGCCTCGACGACCAAGAATGTTTTTAATAGCAAACGTAAACAAGTCCAATACTATTTTCCTTTCAGACGATATAATGTTGTTTAACGCTAATATCGTAAATTTTCCTTCTGGCAGCGGGAGAGTCAATCCTCAAAATATGACCGAGGAAAAGACTCTAGCGAGAAAACATAGCGTGGTTGATGTCGGTAATGACAATGATATTTACTGTCTTCCGCAAAGCATTTGCTATGGCATTGAAATGGTTTCAGAGAATTCTAACAAACGAAAACATGCCTTATTCGCTGCATCACTGGATAATTCAGTGAAGATTTTATGTAAGAAGGCTGAAGTTGCAGTTGATCCGAGCGGCTGTACCCTGGTTGACCTATACAAGTTTCTAAACCATCTAAAAGACTCTCAGATTATAGTGTTTGACGATTTGAAAAACACAAGCTCTATTTTTTTAAGATACCGATAAGGGGTGTTCTTGTAAAAAAGATTTTACTTCACTATAGTAAAACATCAAAGCATTTTTATGTAATCAAGTCAGTTACAGGTCTTTTTGCCAACAGATACATGTCTTCCTTTTGCGACAAAGTCTTCGATCATAAACTCCACAAGTGTGATATGAAATGCCGATATTGCAATTCTGCACCCCCATGTAGTTTTTCCAGACAGACAATGAAGACCTGTGATAAATGTAATCGTTCTTTCAGAGGCGAAACCTACTTTAATAACCACCTTCTGAATAAAATCATTAGTAAAAGCGTATGTGACACCTTTAAAATATGTACAATTTGTTCAAAGTTTTTTGAATTTTGAAAAAAGAGGCGAAACTCTACATCAATGTAATGAATATTATTGCAGTTCATGTTCAAAAATCATGCCTTCCGATCATTTGTGTTATAGTAAACCCTATAAGGGTAAACGAAACAACAAGTTTTTGCTAATATTCTCCGATTGTGAAAGCACTCAAAACACATTCTATGCTAAAAGCCACACTTCTTATCTTCATGTGGTAAATATGAATGTAGCACAGCAAGTTTGTCATAGTTGTTACGAGGATCGTGATTTAACAAATAACTGTAACGTCTGTGGTGTCAGGGAACATGTCTTCGAGTATGACAAGTCATCAAACGTAGTGAAAAGGTTTTTAGATTATTGTTTATTACCGCGCTCATATGCTTCCAATGTTTATAGTGTTGCACACAGTTTACAGGGATATGACGGCCATTTTTGATCTCGGAGCTCGTGGATAGAAAATTGAAAATAGAACCCGTCAGTCCGAAGCAGCGATCTACTGCCCGCGGGTTCGAATCCCGCCGTGCTCATGGCTGTATTTGTTCGTCTTGTGTTGTCTTAACAATCGGCGACTGGGCATAATACCGGCGCTCCATTAATTAAGTGCCACATTAAAAGCTTTAGTAGCGACTAACACTAGCGCTTTAGAAAAAAGAAATAAATGTGGCACTTAAAAAGAAATAATGGAATAATTGATATCGACTTCTCCCATACGTGTCTCCCTACCGCCATCGCTAAGCAATAGCTTCAAAGGGCAATCCCCTGAGCTTTGGCATTGTCATAGAAAAAAGAAGCTAAGTTTTGGGTCTCTTACATTTATCGATTCGCTGAATTTTCTAGCCATGTCTCTTTCCAAGTTTCCTAGTGTCTTCGGGATTGAGGAAACATTGATTATGTTGGAAAATAACCAGATCCTGAAATGTATGGTTATAACACCATGAAAACTAAAGAGAGGGAAAGTTTAAAATGGCATAGTACAGTATCTCACGGGGATTTCGACAATAGGACAGAGATTCTGATGTATTGCAAAAACGATGTTAATATTTTACGTCTTGGATGTATTCATTTCATACGCGAATTCTTTAATACAACTGAAATTAACCCCTTGGTTGAATCTATGACTATTGCGTCAGCATGCATGCTCGCCTTTAAAGAAAAATTTCTAAAGGAAGGCACGCTAGGCATCATGCCTAGAAACGGTTATTACAAATCCCAAAACCAGTCTTTTATTGCTTCCAAATGGCTTACTCTAAAAAGTCTAGAGAATAACGATGAAATTTTATCGGCCGTTAATAAAGGGGAAGTAAGCCTTGAGAAAGGCGGGTTTTTGGTAGACGGCTTTCACCCGAAGACAAACACTGTTTATGATTTTTCGGATGTTTTTATCCCGGTTGTAAAGACTGTTTTGAAATAGACAAGGTAGGTTATAAATCTGCTTACGGCACAGAGACATTATCACAAAGATATGAAAGTACGCTTAAAAGAATCGAAATAATTAGACGTCTGCGATATAAATTAGAATATATCTGGGAATTTCAGTTCAAAGATTTTTTGAAAAGTGATCCTGAAACGCGAAGCTTGCTAGATGAAAAGCCTCTGAATATTTTACCGCCGCTAAACCCGCGGTATCGGGATTTTACTAGTTTATATCCTTACATAAACAAATATGCTGTATATCCGATTGGTCATCGTAACATTTACCGTAAAGATAGTATACCACCTAAATCGAAAGTTCTTTCGATGCATGGTTTTATTTTGTGTGCTGTTGTAGCTCTTACCGAGCTATATATTCCTGTACTTCGTTTTAAAAATAATCTGAACTTGTATTTTGCACTGTGTAGAAAATGTGCGAAAATGAACAATGTTTCATCATGCACTCATACAGATTACAGGTACGTGGGTTATACCCGAGATTCTATTAGCTGTGAAAATAGGTTACAGAATAAAGAAAATTTTTGAGGTCTGGGAATACGAGCACAGTATTCCTATATGTAGTAATATATGATCCTATTACGAAAAGCGGCGGTCTATTTATTGAATATGTTATCACTTTTCTTAGAATAAAACAGGGGGTGACAAATACTCAACCGACAGAGAAAAAGATGAATTCGTTCAGGCCTACCGTGTAAAAGAAGATATCGTCCTGAATAATGAACAAATTGGGAAAAATCCTGGGAGACGTAATACAGCCAAAATTTGTTTGAAGTCTCTTTGGGGAAAATTTGCCCAAAGAGAAGATCGAACTCAAACCAACTATTGTCATTAAAATTGCGCGTGACTGCTGTCGAGGATTCGTCATCGCTGCAATTTAACTATGATCACATAGTGACGATCGACAGAAAAACTTTTTAAAAATCCCGGACTAGGTCACCGGAGGTAACCGCATTTACAAAGCGAAAGTAGAACAAAAAAAAACACTCGTGACATCGAACATCGTTATGGCGCGATACCGCACGCCGACATCCCGAGGAAAACTCTCGCACACACACAATAATTAATTTTATTGTAAACTAATCATTTCCTTTAAAAAAAAACATCAAGCTTATTAGTCGAGTCCACTGTGAAGCGTGTGTGCTACAATTTCTTAAAAAAATGCATACACTATATCACTGTTGTCTTATCCAAAATGTATCTTATTGAGCAAATGGTTTCATATAAAACTAGATTGTACCCATTTATTGGAACGTTCCACACATTGTCTTTGTACGTTCGCCAAATTTTAACCACTTGCTTAGTCAGAAGTCGGTGAGTTTGATGGGATAATCGAAATGAAATAAAATATTTTCCGGTTTGACATCACGATCAATTATTCCGTCGTTGTGAAGAAAATCTATTACCAGTGAAATTTCAGCATCGTACAGGCGAACTAAATCGAACGGGAAATTATGGATTTGACTGAAAAGTTATCCACACGGTATGTATTCAAGCAGTATATGTAAATGACGTCTGTTCTGCCAAGAATCTATTTGTTTATAGATGAACGGATAACGGCTGCACAATTTTTGAATGTCGACTTCATCTTTCAATTGTTGCACGCTGTTATTTTGAATGCATACTCTATTTTCGGGTTGTTTTTTTAGCTAATATTTTAAAAACTATTCCAAAAGCTCCTTTCGCAATTACTTCATCAACGATGAATTCGTCGTTACGGCTTTTACGTTTGAAATTCGACTGGAATATTGAATTGGTCAAAGATACGGGCCACCGAGTTTTTGATTGTTGTCGGGGAGAACTTGAGCGTTACTTAAAATTTTCAGCTTTGGTTTTAGAAAATGAATGAGATGTTATGACTGAACTGTTGAAGCTTAAATTTAGACGTACACTGAGACAAGCTGGGTTCCACGCTGATATCTGACGATAGTTTATAGGTCGCGTGAATTCTTACTCTCCTTTTCTTCGCCTCCATCCCAGGCCAAACATGCATTCATGAGAATCCGAACGAACGTCCTCGTACCGTCATGGAACATACATTCATGAGAATGCGAACGAACGGCCTTTTTAAATCTTCATGAACCCTGATAGAAAAGCGGCGTAACACTATAAAGAATTTTGTAATTTTCTAGAGTCTCCTGGTATAGAAATCTGCACTTTATATCCTGTTAACGAAGACACTTTGTGGGTAACATGGAAGTATATGAAAGAAAATTTAGAGATGCTGTCGCATATAAACATACCAGTTGCCGCATACACAACAGCTTTTGCCAGACTAATCTTTTTGACGCACTCGAAAAGGTCGGGGAAAAACTTCTTTACTGTGATACTGACAGCTTGATCTTCGTTGATGACAAAACAAACCCTGTCTGAGCTCTTCCTTCCCAATATCCGACATTTTAGGCGATCTTACAAACGAGATTGAAAGCTTCTGCCCTTATGCTTTTATCTCCGAATTTGTAAGTAGAGGTCCAAATAGTTACGGTATAAAAGTAGAGAATGAAACAGGGAGCCAGTACATCACAAAATGTAAAGGTGTTACCATTAATATCAAAAATTTTAAAATTGTAAATTTTGAATCTCTTAAGAAACTTGTGACCGGTCAGGGTGAAAGTGACGTCATTTCAATCACTAATGATAAAAAAATTAAACGCAAGCGCCCAGGAGTTGTTATATCTGCAGCTGAAGAAAAAAGTTTACAGTTCACGTTTGACAAAAGAGGTTTTACTGAAAATAATTTTTCATTTCCATACGGACTAAAAGGCTAAGGTGATGTAAGGTTTTAGATATATTTATAGTAAAATTATTTTGAAGAAATAATAAAGGTGATATAAGAGTCTTTATAAGCAAAATGAAAATGCCATAGAAATCGAATACATGCAATTATATAAGTTAGTATAAACGTTTAAGACATGTTGTGAAATATCGTTAGATATAAAATTATTTTGAAGAAATGATAAAGTTGATATAAGAGTCTTTATAAGCAAAATGAAAATACCATAGAAATCGAAATACATGTAGTTATATAAGTTAGTATAAGCTATTAAGACATGTTGTGAAATAACATACTACATGTAGGTTTATAAGTTAGTATAAGCTATTAAGACATATTATGAAATATCGTTAGATAGTAGAAATAAATAAATGTTGTGAGATTCGAAAACCTGTTTATTTTATTTCTTACTACTTTGCGGAAAACATGACCGTGTTTGTTTTCGATATACAGTACGTTTCTGAAAACAACGGTCAATATTTCGTCAAGGAACTGGCGGTACTGCCTCTACCACTACGATCCTCCATACCCTTATCAGGAACTAAATGAAAGAGCTCGAAAACAAAACGCCTTTAAATGGTTTACGTTGGAGCGACGGCAATATTAATTATAACCAGCTTCCGAAAATCTTTCGGAATAATCTGGCACTCATCTATTTACAATCTCACCCATCAAATTTTAATTTTTAATTCTAAAATATAAAGATTCTAAAGTCATCTATATTGCTTTAAATATGGTAACGTTCAATTAAATCGTGATTATTCTAAAAATAAGTGATGGGTCCCATCCACTTCAGACTCCTAGGAGCCTCGGGTATCTACAAGTTCAAGTTTATCAAAGTATGTGCATTCTAGTTAGATATTTTTTCCTGAATAATGTGAATTAATCGTTTTGTTAGGGCTTCGAATGCAAGCAATCGCACGGATAACGCTGGATAAAAATCTTCGTTATCCGACACAAATACTTGTTCTTCACTTAAAAATAAATAATTGTTGCTGTTTTGATTGAGAGATTCCAAACGATGTTTTGAAAAATATTGGTAGAAATGAGATTTACACAAGAGAAGAAGATTTAGATATAACTGATATGTCTGTAATAGACATAGAATCATTTTGAGATGTAAATTTTAAACTTTTTTATTTGTTTTTGTTATACATTCGAGTGTTGATCAATAAGTTATGATAATTAATATAAACTAAGGAGATTAAACTTAAAAGATATTGTGGGTACACAAACACCTACACTTATCATTCCCACATTCACTACTCACCACACTACTTGACATAATACACACCACATCAAAATTCACACATCAAGTAGGCTAAGTTTAAAAATTATGGAAAGAAAAAAAGAAGAAAAGAATGTGATGTCAATTAACGTCAGTTGGTTAGAGGAAGGATTTTTGAAAATATAAAAATAAATGTTGCTAGATAATATTAAATATATAGTATATACAATAAATGATGTTAAATTAGGATGAAATAAATATCCATTAGATATTTCAAAATAAAAAGTTAATGCGCTTAATTTTGGACGATTAACTAAATTGGTGACCCCGTATTGAACACCGACGCCAGTTCAATAGTGCTCCTCATTAGCGTTTTCGCCACATCGAACGCTCACACGAGACCCGACAACCGTCGTCTCGGCAGCCATTCCGGAGCGTTACAGGAATATACATCATCATCAACAGCAGACGCAAGCAAACCCGAAACAGATTCTGTTATCGATTCAGCAACACCAGTATCGCGACGAGCAGACAACCCGATAACCAAAAGACGCACAGCACTGCCGCACCAACAATCAACAACAACAAATCTGGATGGTAAAGAAAAAAGCTATCATTTAAAAAAGAAATCGAAACCGCAATAGCAACAGCGACAAATTGGACGATTTTTCTTATAATAAAGGTAATTCAATTTTTTTCTTGCTCTCGCCGTTACCTTTGACAAGCGATTTGGCACTCCCGCTTGGCTTGAAGTACTTTTCCAATCCATTGGGCGGAGGCTTTTCACAAGACATTCTCAAAGCATCCAGTAAACTTTTGAGTGTTCGATTGCAAACTGCTGCACTGCTGTATAGCCGTCGGCGGATCGCCGAATTTCCAACTAAAGTGTTCCGCAAACATCGCTTCACCAGCCAGACCGACGCAATAAATAAATAAATAAAGAAACGCCCATGACTAATGGTAACACCCAGTATCAATCTGCTGCTGGTCGAGTGAAAAAAGTTTTCAAAAAGTTTCAAAAAACAGTTGTTTTTGGAAAAAAACAGTTCGTTTTCGTTTTCTGAAAACAACAGAAACGCCCATCACTAGTTATAATTACACATTTCACTTCTCTATATATTCAATAATTACAAAATTTTCAGCCACCCTATTTCCTTGCCGCGTTCCGTTTCTATTCGTCCCGTCGCGTAACTCCGTTAGAATGTCGTTGGACAATGAGGATGCGGTTCCCTCAGGCGCGTCCGCGGTACCGCAAATTAGTGCGACCTCCATAAAACCGCCTGTGTTTTGGCAAGCAGAGCCAACTTTGTGGTTCTCTCAATTAGAGATCCAGTTTGCGAACGCATACATTAAGTGTTCGCAAACAAAGTATCACTATGTGATTTCCTCGCTGGGTCCTGAGCAGCTGAAGGTGGTCAGGGACGTGGTCGCGAGCCCGGACCCTGACACGCCTTACGAAATCCTCAAGAGGGCGCTTATATCGCGGCTTTCAGCCAGCGATTCGGCAAAACTTAAGCACCTATTGGGGAACCTCTCACTAGGCGATAGACAACCTTTCCAGCTGCTTCGTGATATAAAAGTTTTTTTTTGTTAAAGTTTTTTTTTTTACATTGTCTAAGTCTTGAATAATGGGGATCGGATATCTATCCGGGACGGTTATGGCGTTTAGGCGTCTGTAATCGCCGCAAGGACGCCATTCCCCAAATTCCCTGCTGTAGCAGGAAATCGAATTCTTTCTTAGCCGCCGCGAGCTTATCTGGTGCAAGTCGACGTGGTCTCGATACTATTGGAGGGCCTGTGGTCAAAATGTGGTGTGTCACCTTGTGTTTACAAGGTTGTGAGAACCCTGTGTTGACCGTGATGGCATGGTATTTGTTGAGAAGGGCATGTATCCGTGGATCAGAGGTTTGCTCAAACAAAACACTTAGTTTTGGACCTTTGTACGAAGTGTACGTGCCTTTCGATGAAAGAGAATCCACAAGGATAGCATTCGCCAAGTCGACGACTAGCCCATAGTGGCAGAGGAAGTCTGCGCCTAAAATGGGTCTAGAGACATCGGCAATGATAAAATGCCATGAAAACTCACGACGGAGTTCCAGGTCTAGTTTGATCACCTTTCGTCCATAGGTGTTGATGGTCGACTGGCTTGCCGCGGCAAGTCGCATACCAGAAGGTGGAAGTTTTCCGGTAGTAGGTGCTGGAAGCACCGAAATATCTGCGCCTGTGTCAATCAAGTAGTGTCGTTTAGACAAGTTGTCATGAATAATTAGACGACGGCTAGGTGACAAGTCGCGTTTTCTTACCGTCTGAAGAAAACAGCGACTTAGTTTTTTGGTTCAGATGAATCAGCCTTGAAGGCGCATGGAGAGATGCATTTTAGAGCCTTGGAGCCGAATTTGAAGTGATCCCAACAAATACCAGTACCTCGTGACTGGCTTCGGCGACGTGGCTGCGAGCGAGATCTCCCTTGGCACCTCGAACGCGATCGTAGTGTTTGGTGTACGAGCCTCCTGAGGGCAGCAACCTGCTGTGTCAAAGTGGCCACCTCTGACTGCTGGGGGGAAACGGCGACTGAGCTTACTTGTGGCGTGACAAAAACCTCCGCTATTTTGTCTGGCGTCTCCGCCAACTTGCTCAGGCTGGCCTCCGGAGAGCAGGCTAAAATAGCCTGAGTCTGCTCCGGAAGCCGCTGCAGCCAGAGGATCCTCAAAAGGTCGTCCCCAACCGCGGAACCTCCCAACTGCTTCAATATCTTTATTTTTCAATATAGTCTTCTAACAAGTTAATACATTTAGACCATCTTTTTTCCAAACCCAGGATACCCTTAGAAAAAAATTCTTTATCTGGACTCTCCCAAAATGCCTCAACAGCGGCCATTATTTCCCTATCTTCAAACTTCTTACTCCGAAGGTATTGTTTGAGCCGACGAAAGAGGTAGAAGCCACTGAGAGCTAGATCTGGCGGATAGGGAAGGTGTTCAAGCAGTTCGAATCCTGTTTCTTTAATTGTATCCATCGTAACTGCAGCCTTGTGAGTCGGTGCGAAATTTTGAAGAAACAGAGCTCCAGCTCGCAGTTTGCCGTGAGTTTTCTCCTTCATTGCCTCTCACAATCTTCTTATTTGGTCAGCTTAGTAAGAGCCTGATATAGTGGCTCCCTTTTCCAAACATTCCATCACAATAATTTCTTCAACGTTTCAAAAAACTGATGCCATAACCTTTCCTTCCGAACTTGACACTTTGAATTTCTTCGGCGTCCTTCGCGGTGTTCATATTCAGTGGATGTTCTTCCCAGCTGAAACTCCTTGGCCTAGCGTGCAACGGTGGAATAAGGAGGAACAGAGTCCCCTAATGTTTCCACAATGTCCCCGTGTATGCCTCTGGGAGACAATTTTTTCAAACGGAGGTACTTAATGTTAGCTTTAATTTCGTTTTCCCCCATTTTGATGTTCTCTCTTCGACTGTTCGTATTCAAATGAATGTAGCTCCCCTTAGAACTGTGTTATACTGGAGCTAATGCTTTCGGCACTTTGAGTCCCTGGTCGGAGCCTATTTATATGTTTTTTATGCTGATTTAGTGAATATATGCAGTAGTAAAAAATTTTTTTTTGGAATTTTGGGCGAACTGGAAATAACCGATTATCATTACTTACGCCTCGTCCACATTGGCCATGGGAGATGGCATGGCATTCGACTTGCCATGGAATTACACCAAAAGAAGTGATTATACTATTCTTTAAATATCAACAAATTTAGATTGGTAAAAGATATAAATCAATTATTCAAATATTCAAATATTCGGCTGAAATTCATATCTACTTCAAAGGTATTCAATCTGATTAACAACTATGTGCAACTTTTGACCTCGTGCGCATGAAATTTAATGGATTTTCTTCTCTTTTCAAAACTCTAACAATTTAATTCTTATGTTTTAACACTTATCTGGGATTCTTGGTTTTGTTTTCGCCAACTGCCATTCAGTCCATCCCCAGCCACAACACCATTCCAATCGTTCGTTTATTGAATAGCACCATGCATTCCTTTAACAATTCGTCGACAGTCACAATGCCTTTCCGATAGTCAATACCACCACTCATCTCCGAAACTTGATGCACTCCTTGGCCTGACCCTCTGCAAACGTTTTCTTTTTCGTGATCATATAATCGTGATCCACAACGAACTCGTTACACCCAAAGTTCAAAAATTCATTATAATTCCCCTTTATTCAGTCACTGCCGTTAAACTACAAACGGATACATCAGCTACCTTGATCTCACTTCGATGATTTTCTTTGTCTTTTTTTTTTCTTCAAAAATTCTTCGGTAAATTCTAATCGAAAGACTTTAATTTAACACTAGACAGAGCGGATATGCCGGCAAATTATTATTCACTAGTTCCCGAACTACGGTAATTCAATTTAAGCCGACCACCAACTTTCAAGTCAAATGTTCAACTTATATTTCACCACTTTCTTTAAGATAAGCACCATTCTTTTTCGCACTTTTCGAAAAAAAAAAACGTCTTGAAAAGTTCAAACTTAAACTTTAGCAGTCCACTGTTCTTTTTAGTTTGTTCTCTTAATAAAAACCAATGGTTTTATTCTTAATTTTTAACTGCCCAAATTCTCCAACTTTCTACTTTCACTTTCTACCCCAGAATGACTTTATTCTTTTCCAGTTCATACTCAAGTCCCCCTTTTTCTTTGTTTGAAAAATTTTCACTATACCGCTAGAGCGGTTTATTTCCAATTTCACATTTTCACGTGATTCCAAACCATTAGGGCATCACCAAAATAACAGATTCAGAAATCAACCACCAGGTTCGCTGAGTTTTCGCGCAGTGTTTGGAGTTCCAGCTGTCACCACAAGGTCCAGAAAAATTTAACCAACAGTGCCGTGATGCTTTGTTTACATTTAACGTGCGATTAAAAATAACCGCAGAAGCGCGGTACCGTCGAGTCTCCTAGAGCGCGGCCTGTGATGTTTTAGTTGGACTCCGTTGCTGTGCAGTTTTTCTACCTCCGATTTCAGGATCTTAGTGGGAAAAGTGAGTTTTTCTGCCAGCTGGAATTGCTGTTAATGAAGTGCCGAAGATACGTAAGTTTAGGCGAATAGGGTCTCAACAATCGTGGGGACGACCCAGACCCTGAGAGGTCTCAAAAATGCCGGGCACAACTCGCTGGCTTCTGACCGTGAGCGCCATCCGTCATCACGCTTTGATGTCTTTAGCGTGGTAATTTCCAAGCACCTTCCCTTTCTCGTCTACTAACTCGTAGATGACCTGTCCCACTTTACGCTTAACCGTTGCCTTAATGAACTTTGGGGCAAGTTTAGCCGCAAATCGGTCAACCGCACAGCTTAGTGAATGATTGCGTACCCAGACGTCTTGACCGATGCCAAAATCTTTTACACGGCTTCTTAAATTGTATCTTTGCGCGCCCTTGTTGTATGCCTCAGTCATTTTGGTTTTGACCTGACAATGAATCTAACGTAACCGGTCACAATTTGGTACTGTCACAACCTCTCCATCCTCAAAAGCCTGTAAAGACTTCAAAAGCGCGTATTCAGAACCATGGTGGATAGGTTCATACCCGAACATCAGGAAATGGGGCGAACAACCTGTGGACTCATGTACTACATTACGAAATGCGGCACATGACTCCGGCAGGTTAGCGTCCCAATTCCGATGGTCGTCCCCTATGTAGGCTCGAATAGCGGTTAGAATAGACTGGTTGGCTCTTTCGGAGGCATTAGCTTGGGGTGAATAGAAAGGGGTGTAGCAATGGTTCACCCCGTATTGGGCCAGGAATTCCGAGAAGAGTTTAGACACAAATTGGACCCCATTGTCAGTATGGATGGTCTCAGGCACGCCAAAGGTCAAGAATACGTATTCTTTTAAACATTTCACCATCGATTCAGCTGTTGCTTTGGGTAGGGCCTTGAGCCAAATGAATTTGGTATAGTGCTCGAGCACCACCAGCAACTGGGTGTTACCTAGCTTTGAACGAGGATATGGGCCTATGAAGTCAATAAACAAGCGTTGCATTGGTCGATCAGTAATCCTGGCAGCACCCATAGGTGGTCTCATTGTAGTATTCGTGGCCTTAACTTGCTTGCAAATAGAACAATTGTTGACATAGCTGGTGACATCTTGACGCAGCTTCGGCCAGTAATAATAGCGTCGCAAGACTTCTAGTGTTTTACGAATCCCACAATGTGACCCCAAAGGGCTGTCATGACTACGTGCCAGCAACACTTGTCTTCCTCCTTCAGGCACCCACACCTTTGCACTGGGAATATCCAAGTCAAGACCTCCGTGTGATCCTAGATGAATATACACAACTCCGTTTTTCGTGTACAATGTTCCCTAGCAATTGGTGATGCTCAGGAAGACAAACGACAGCACAATGAGGCCCCCCTTCAGAGTCGCGTGCTGGTGATAACGCGTCTGGTACGACATTTTGAGTGCCTGCTCGATGTTCGATGTTGAAATTGAACCCTTGTAATTTTAGGCTCCACCGTGCTAACCTCCCCGACAGATTTCTCTGGCCCATTAACCATTTCAGACTGGCATGGTCTGTGATAATGGTGAAAGGCAGCCCCTCGATATATGCTCGAAACCTTTTGACACTCTGCACCGCAGCCAAGCATTCTAGTTCGGTAACGCTATAGTTGCGCTGCGCAGCATTCAACTTCGATGACATAAAGGCGATGGGATGCTCTCCACCATCATCATCTTTCTGAAATAAAACACTGCCGATGCCGGTGGCACTTGCATCGCACTGAATATAAAAGTGCCGAGAGAAATCTGGGTTGATCAACACAGGTGCAGACACTAAAAGTTCCTTCGTCCGATGGAAAGCCTTATTAGCAGCCTCAGTCCATACGAACCTTCTTTTACCCTTCAGCAGATCCGTCATAGGTGATGTAATGGACGCAAAATTTGGGATGAAACGCCTATACCACCCAGCCATCCCCATGAATCTCCTCACGTCCTTTACCGTTTTGGGTCGTGGATATGCTATGATGCCGGAAACCTTTTCAGGATCCGTCTTTAGGACACCATCACTTATCACATAACCTAGGTATCGAATTTCTTTTTGGACGAATTTGCTCTTCTCAACATTGATGGTCAAATTCGCCTGCTGTAATAAATTGGCCACAATAGACAGCAATTTGAGATGGTCATCAAATGTTGGACTTGTTATCAGCAAATCATCCAAATAAACGAATACCTGGTCATGCAACTCGTGAGGGATGACCTTATGCATCAATCGACACATAGTCTGTGGAGCATTGCACAATCCAAAAGGCATGACAGTGAAGTTATACAAAGGACGTCCAGGTACTGTAAACGCTGTCTTTTCCCGCGATTTTGCATCCAAAGGAATCTGCCAAAAGGCATCTTTCAGGTCCAGACTGTTTATAAAGCGTGTGGACTGCAGACGTGCTACCAGACCCTCGATCAACGGCAAAGGGTACGCATCCTTGACAGTTACCTCGTTCAATCGTCTGGCGTCCAGGCATAACCGCACTTTACCGGGTTTCCTTACTATTGTGACCGGAGAGCTCCAGGAACTCCTACTCTCCTCAATTACCCCTAAAGACAGCATACGGTCCAATTCGTCGTACATCAATTTCTGCACCACTGGTGACACTGCGTAGTGACGCTGTTTAATTGGTTGAGCATCACCTGTGTCTATCACGTGTGACAACAAATTGGTTTTGCCCAATCCTAGCTGGTTAAACGATGGAAACTGACGCACGACTTCATCGAGCCGTTGCTTGTCCCCCCGGTGAAAACTGATGATAACAAGGGTCCTGTGGAACTAACTCAACAGCAGAGCAATGCGGTGCAATTTTGAATGCATCCCAGAAGTCGATGCCCAGATAAACTGAATTGATTAAACTGGGGCATATTAGGAAGCGTATTAGCCTCGTCTTCTCCTTGAATTGCACCAATGTGCTTACATATCCGAGTACAGGCGCCTTTTGGCCAGAAGCGGTATGAACTTCAGTAGGCATTGAATGTATATTCAAGCCCAACTCCTCAACCAGCTTCAATGCCCCTGCTCCCAGGATGCTTACACTTGCTCCACTGTCAAGCAAGCCAGTCAACTGCCGACCTTTGATAGAAATGGTGGCAAATGGTCGGTTATCTCCATGGATGGATACAATAGAATCTAAACAGGCTTTCCGCAAAAATCGCCGAAGGGTGAAATATCTCCAGGCACGATTAAAACGCCTTGATGACTGTTTACGAGCATCATGTTTTGAGTTAGTAGACGAATGGAAAAGAACAGAAGGACATGGATTTTGGGGTGTATTTATTGACGGCGTTGCAATTCGGGGTCGACATTGGTAGCTACGTCGGTCTTTTGGGGTCTGGTTGAGTGAATAGCCAGCGGAATACGCATCCTCCCCGTTGAAAGCGCAATCCTGCTGGAGTTTTCCGCTTGGCATCTAGGGCATTTAGGTTTTAGTACTCCTTCCTTGCCACATCCGAAGCAGAATATCCGTTGTATGGGAGCGGGACAGTCCATAAAACCATGACCCAGGTCACGACAATTCCAACACACTCGGTATTCTCCTCTACCCTCTACTTCACGATGTTTATTCCTAAAGGTGCTGGAGTTCGTTTGTACGGCATGTACTTCCTGTTTTGTCAACACATTTGAGGGAGTGGAACCTACAAATTCAGAAAAGTACCGAGGGGCTGGTGGATTTGAATCTACTTGCGCATAATTTCCACAATCAGGTCTAGATTGACTTTCTTGTGTAAACCTTGCATTATAACTAGCCGGTCTTAAATTAGCATTATCAAAAGAAACACCTTTAAGACCCGATTGAATCACCCGCACATTGTTTTGGATACCATCATCAGATGAAGCATATCCTTGATCCCATAACGGATGACGAGCGAACAAAGAGGGTTCACTCAGATGACTATTGTTAAGGTAATCCGAGTCGAAATGCACCTCTTGCTCTTGACGTGGCCGACGATTGATGTCTCGATCTGAATTCATTTTCAAGAGTCTCCATTCTGATTCCACCAGACAGCAGCGTCTGACTAACTCTCGGGTTGAGGTAAATTCCACGCCAGCTAAGTGTATTCTAAGTGCTGGAGACATATTCCTAAGCACTACACACTGAAGATCAAGATCCATTAAGGGGGTATTTAATTGTAGAGAAATACTCTCAAGGGCATCAAAGAAATCTTGGAAACGTTCTCCTGGTTTTTGCAATCTACCATCTAACATTCTCCGCACGTCCACATCGGATCTAAAAGAGCTGAACCGTTCCAGAAATTCTACCCGTAACCTACTCCATAAAAGCGGATAGTTCAATTCCCGGAAACGCCAGTACCAATCTGCGGCCTGTCCTCTCAGAAGCAGGTGGAAGTCTATAGCAAGGGTGGCTAGAGGAACATGGTAATCTTCCGCCAAGGACAACACACGAAACATAAACTGTCTCGCGGTCAAACCTGAAGTCGAGCCATCGAAAATCAGGTTCCATTTAGTTATAGGGACTTTTATTGATGATCGCTCACTCATCTCTGCTTGCGCCTGAAAAGTAACTCTCGGTGGGTCATTACTGATAGAAGTATTCGGACGAGACGTTTGCTCCTGTTGCATGAAAGAAACTTCTTCGTGAGGAATCCGTCTTCTTGATGACTCAGTGGCGGAACTGTGTGCTACCGTCTGACCAGTGGGAGATGAATTCGTTCTCATTGCCTCTGTGATTCTGGTGCCTTGAGCAGCCGAAGGGGATAGGCTCAAACGTTCCAATTGGTGCTGGAAAGGCGTGTAGCTAGGGTCCCAACTATTTGTTCGGCGACGCATTGTTCGAGTATGATATACTTTTTTTTTCCAATTCAAACCGAATTAATCTTCAATAATGTATTTTTTTTTCCTTCAGATAAGTATTATCAACAACCGAATAGGAGTATCAATTCAGAACACTTAGGATTCTTCTTTATACATAATTAGCGGATAACACAATTATGTGCCGCAAGAAATAATTGAATACCTCGTGATGTAACTACAGAATAAAACTACTTCGTATCTGAAAAATATAACTTTCAATTCAGTTCATAAAAAAAATAATGATTTTTACGGATCCTCTTCGGGACAGGAATTAGAGACAGGAAGGGAAAAGGTATGAAATTTGACACTGAATGATGAAATAGGACTGGGGAAATCAGGAGGATACAGCTCTCTTATAGTTGCTTTGAAATGACCCAATGATCATCTGTCCTGGGTCCTGCTCAAAATAATTCAATCGACTGAATAACATCCTACAGATGGACAAGGATCAAGAACAGCTCATGGGTCATTTCAGTGGATACTTTCCCCCAGATGCGGCAAACTCAAGCCAATCTAATTACAAGATTAATTCTGTTAACCAGAAGATATTGCGCATCTTATCTTATTTAACTGGAGGTAATCCCACAACCACAAGAGACTGGTCAGCAATTAAAGAGACAAGCTCTGTTCGACACATAAAACGAAGACAATAGCACGAGATGGGCGCCAATGCTGCATTGACGACCGCTCGGCAAGATGATGATAGCAAATAAAAAGGGTCAGGTATATGACTGCAACCATAGCCAAAGAAAAGAAAAAAAAAATGGCTGAGGCAACAAGGTGCTCCTATCAAACATTTGCCACCCCAGCCGAAAGCACATCTGCCAAAAGAAAAATATCTAAAAAAGAAAGCCAAAATAAAGCCAAATTGATTGGGCGCCATTTGTTGCGACTGACTAAACTCTGTCGAGCAGTCGTCAGTGCAGCATATATTTATTGAGAAATCTTCCTTCTCTTGCCCGGCGTGCCTTTTCCCAGCCGACTAGCTCAGCCTGGCGTGGGCTTGCGGGCGGAAGATTTCTACGTGCTATGGCACGCAGACAGTACAACAATAATCAAATTTCACATTTTTATTTCAGCAACAAACAGAAAAGAAAAGGAAACAAAGAGGTTCCGTAAAAATCATTAAAGAAGTATTTTATTCAATATGCATTATTTGCACCAAAAGAAACTCAAACAAATACAATAATCCAAGAAGAAAGAAAAATAGAAAAAAAAACAAAAAAAATTAATAAGAAAAAAAATATATTTATATATATGGATGCCTCACTTGCCAAATCGATTAACTCCATTTTCTGAATTTCATTAAATTTTTACTATCAAAGCACTTAAGAAGCTCCTAACTGTATATATTCAAAACAAATTTCTCTAATAATAAGTATTTAGTGGTGCTAATACCTATTATTAGAGAAATTTGTTTTGAATATATACAGTTAGGAGCTTCTTAAGTGCTTTGATAGTAAAATTTAATGAAATCAGAAAATGGAGTTAATCGATTTGGCAAGTGAGGCATCCATATAATCCAACCAAAATTCAATAATCCAACTAACTAAGTCCAATCATATAAAGAAAATCAAATCAAAGAAATCACATTCAAGCAAATAAAGCAGAATTTGGGTGGGGTCTCTTTATGCCCAACCCCGGCCGGAGTGGAGCTCACATGGATCATACAGAAAAGGCATAAAACGTTGCAAGCAACATGACATATCAATAATAATATGTAAATATATGAATATAAATATTAATTTAGATATCTAAAAATTACATGCACCCACACCAAAAGAAGTGATTATACTATTCTTTAAATATCAACAAATTTAGATTGGTAAAAGATATAAATCAATTATTCAAATATTCAAATATTCGGCTGAAATTCATATCTACTTCAAAGGTATTCAATCTGATTAACAACTATGTGCAACTTTTGACCTCGTGCGCATGAAATTTAATGGATTTTCTTCTCTTTTCAAAACTCTAACAATTTATTCTTATGTTTTAACACTTATCTGGGATTCTTGGTTTTGTTTTCGCCAACTGCCATTCAGTCCATCCCCAGCCACAACACCATTCCAATCGTTCGTTTATTGAATAGCACCATGCATTCCTTTAACAATTCGTCGACAGTCACAATGCCTTTCCGATAGTCAATACCACCACTCATCTCCGAAACTTGATGCACTCCTTGGCCTTACCCTCTGCAAACGTTTTCTTTTTCGTGATCATATAATCGTGATCCACAACGAACTCGTTACACCCAAAGTTCAAAAATTCATTATAATTCCCCTTTATTCAGTCACTGCCGTTAAACTACAAACGGATACATCAGCTACCTTGATCTCACTTCGATGATTTTCTTTGTCTTTTTTTTTTCTTCAAAAATTCTTCGGTAAATTCTAATCGAAAGACTTTAATTTAACACTAGACAGAGCGGATATGCCGGCAAATTATTATTCACTAGTTCCCGAACTACGGTAATTCAATTTAAGCCGACCACCAACTTTCAAGTCAAATGTTCAACTTATATTTCACCACTTTCTTTAAGATAAGCACCATTCTTTTTCGCACTTTTCGAAAAAAAAAACGTCTTGAAAAGTTCAAACTTAAACTTTAGCTGTCCACTGTTCTTTTTAGTTTGTTCTCTTAATAAAAACCAATGGTTTTATTCTTAATTTTTAACTGCCCAAATTCTCCAACTTTCTACTTTCACTTTCTACCCCAGAATGACTTTATTCTTTTCCAGTTCATACTCAAGTCCCCCTTTTTCTTTGTTTGAAAAATTTTCACTATACCGCTAGAGCGGTTTATTTCCAATTTCACATTTTCACGTGATTCCAAACCATTAGGGCATCACCAAAATAACAGATTCAGAAATCAACCACCAGGTTCGCTGAGTTTTCGCGCAGTGTTTGGAGTTCCAGCTGTCACCACAAGGTCCAGAAAAATTTAACCAACAGTGCCGTGATGCTTTGTTTACATTTAACGTGCGATTAAAAATAACCGCAGAAGCGCGGTACCGTCGAGTCTCCTAGAGCGCGGCCTGTGATGTTTTAGTTGGACTCCGTTGCTGTGCAGTTTTTCTACCTCCGATTTCAGGATCTTAATGGGAAAAGTGAGTTTTTCTGCCAGCTGGAATTGCTGTTAATGAAGTGCCGAAGATACGTAAGTTTAGGCGAATAGGGTCTCAACAAATTATATGTTCGCCTCTTCCTCAATTTACACCTTTCCTCACATTCCGCTTCCTCTAACCTTTGCAGTGCTTTCAAACACCGGATAGCGCGCACATGTTCACTGCTGAGCGACATTTTCAAAATGATATGGCATGACATGCCGTTGTCCAGGCACCAGATGACATGCCATAAACTGACATTCGTTGCCATCGCATATGGCAGAGCTCATGGCCAATGTAGACTCTAGGTTATTGATCAACCCTCATATAAATATATATATTGTTTTCATATTGAACCATGTTTATTTCAAATAAATAAGAAAGCATTATAATTTTACAAAATCTAGCATTATTTAGCATTAAATAAAATTGAATCTAGCATTATTAAAAAAAAATAAATGGCAGCACTGCCCGAAAGCTTTTAAAGCACGAGTAAGCTTCACTTCCACATGTTTCTTCCAGAGAAGTTTTTTGTCCAAGATTACTCCAAGATATTTGACTTCATCTGAAAGTTGAAGTGTTACACCCTTCATGTTTGGAAGCACTAGTCCTCCCAGTTTTCTTTTCCTGGTAAACAAAACAAGTGTCGTCTTACCAGGATTCACTGTTAGGCCGTGCCTCGAACACCAGCTGCCAATCAGATTCAATGCACGCTGTGTATTTTTACATATCACATTCAGATCTTTACCGGCAGCCAGCGCGGCCACGTCATCAGCATAAGCCAGTGCGTGCAGCCTTTCTTGTTGCAGTTCGTTAAGCAGGGAGTCGACTAGCATACTCCACAGGAGCGGTGATAGGACGCCCCCTTGAGGGCATCCATTTGTCGCCTCTGTTCTTAAGTAGTAGTCGGATCCAGCTTCCGCCAGCAACCATCTCTGCGTCAACATGGCATGAATCCACCTAACTAAGACATCATCCACGCCATGACCTTTCGGAGCATCACATAGTTCCACGAAGGGCGCGCAATCAAAGGCCCCTTCAATGTCCACAAATACCCCCAACGCATACTCACCATTAGAGATCGCTCCCTCAACTCTGGCCACCAAAGAATGAAGGGCCGACTCGCATGATTTTCCTCGCTGGTACGCATGTTGCTCATCATTCAAAGGGTTAAACCTAAGCGCCGTAGTTAAGCTGATCGGTCTAAAGTTCCTTGGATCGGAATAGTCATCTCTCCCCGGTTTAGGTATAAAAACTACCTTAACCTCTCGCCAAGGTGATGGAACATAACCCAAGGAAAGGCATGCCCAGATGATTTCTCTCGGGTCTGCCCCCAAGTGGTCAATTCCCTCCCTAAGCATAACCGGATAGATATCCAGGCCTGGCGATTTGAAATTTTCAAAAGACATGATTGCATCCCTGACCTTTTCACTGGTGACCACAGATCAAGTTGTGTACCAGCACTTCCTACTGCTGCGAAGAGCAGGGATTTTGGTCACAGGCGCATTTGCCTTCTGCGACTCAATCACCGGACCTCCCGGGAAGTGAGTCCCAAGTAAAGTCTGCAAAGACTCCTTTTTGGACTTGGTAAAATCACCATCCGAGCGTTTTAGAGAGTCTAGCTTAGATGATTGATCCTTCTCTAGGACTTTGCAAAGCCTAGACGTCTCCCGTGCGCCTTCCAGTCTCTCACAGTAAGATCTAAATGACTTCGTCTTAGAGGTCCTCACCAGCTTTTTATACGGTCTCTGCAAAGTTCCGTAGGCGATCCAGTCACTCTCATTGTTGCTCTTACAAGCTCTGTTGAGAATTTTCCTGGTAATTTTCCTTAGCTTCTGTAGTTCCCGATTCCACCAGGGAACCGTCTTGCCACATCTGCTCTTACTGATCGGGCAGGCCTCTTCATAGCTACTTATTATGTCTCTATTCAGAGTGCTCAACCGGGATTCTATTGACTTTGGCGATTTTATCCTATCACTAGGACGCGCTCTGTCTGCAAGAAACCGATTGAACTTAGGCCAATCAGTGTTTCTTGGGTTTCTTCTTTCCACCACGGGTATTAGATCCGTGGCTAAAGAGAACACCATGTAGCGATGATCAGAGAGTGAATCCTCATCTGATACATTCCATCCAGTCATTGATCCAACTATTCCAGATGAACATAGCGATACATCAATGACCGCCCGTCTGTTTGGGGTGACAAATGTGGGAGTAGTCCCAGTGTTTAAAATCATCAGCCCGGCAGAAGTTATAAAATCAAAGAGACTTTTACCCCTGGCGTTACATTTGTTGCTGCCCCAGCTGGTATGCTGGGAGTTGGCATCGCAGCCCACCACCAGTTCAAGTCTCTCCGATTCAGCATACAAGACCAGGTCCTTTAACTCCTGTATCGGCGGTGGGAGTAAGGAGTCAAAGGGAAAGTAAGCTGAGGCGACTATCGTGCGCTTAAGCCTACCATTTTCTCGGTATTGTACGACGACCGCTGACAGGTTCGGGCTTGAAATCTGTCTGAGCATGGTGGCATCAAGCAGATTGGAAGCCAGAGCACAAGTCATCGGCCGTATTGATCTTTCTTCATAAAAGATCTTGGCCCCCGTGATTGGACTAAGTCCGTAGATCCTACCGCCTCTAACCCACGGTTCCTGTACAAGTGCAATGTAGGGGGAGGCTTGCAGTCTTGTCAATTTTTCGCTCAAAAGATAGGACGAAGCCTTGGCACGCCGCAAGTTGATCTGGACAAATCTTATACCTTCAGGCACAGAAACGTCCGGAGTTTAAATCTTTGGATCCCTTTGCAGGGACCCTTAGACAATGTCCGCGTGACCTCAATGAAAGAAACTCTATAGGAGAGAATTTCCACTGGATCTCTGCGTTTTGCTCTGGCGATCTGTCCATAGACAGTCACAAAAGTTCGTGCCTCGCCACTTCCTGATTTGGTTAAATTTAACCGTACACAAGAAGTAGCTCAGCACCATCCGGTACCTGTCTCTTAGCATCGAGAAACTTCTCTGGTCAAGTACGATCACCAGGTTGAAACCATCTTCACCTGTGGTGGGATTCTTCTTGGGATTCATGTACTTGATGATCCAGTGTTTCGCATCGATGCCCGGATTCAGTTTGCCGAACATGCCAGTGATGTCACCTGCACTCTTGCGAGGACCAGGGATCCAACAACTGACATAACAGGGTTTGGCTAGTTCGGAGTCCAAAATGGTAAATTTGGGCCGACTGCCAGTACCCAATTTAAGAACGATCTGTGTGAGCCACTCCTTAGATGTTTGATTGGAGCAGGCGACTTGGAGGTGACCGTCCACAAACCTCGCTTGCGTGAAGTTGTAAACTGGTCCCGACTCTGCTATCTCTCGCCACAGTTCGTTTTTAAGGATAGCGCACTGACCTTCGGTCATTTTGCCACCCTTGCCAGACACACCTATCACAACAACCAGCGAAGAAGACGCAGCTTCTGCATACGTTCTCTTCCCTACCTTTGCGGAATGTGTGTTTGTGCCAGAAGGGCCAGCCTCTGCGAGATTTCTCTCGCAGATTTTGACACCTTTCGGCACCTTGCGCTCAGAGACGCAGGCATCCGCTTTCGCCTCAACCTTGTGTCTCTTTCGTGCGCCACCACTGGCAGATTTGGCATCTGTTCTGGCTGGCTGGGAGGTCTTCGGTGTAACCGGTCCCTCCTTACCTTTCAGCGTCGTCGCTGAATCCCGATTTGCATCAGGAATCATCAATTTCTTGAGCAGAGTCCTTTTCTGTCGACGCCTGAGAGCTATCCCTGGTTCACAAAGTCCAGTCGGCGTAGCTTTGCATCCAGCCACTGGTCCAGAACATTTGTGCTCCGAACATGCGAGCTAGCATCACCAGCCAACCTTTCTTTCGCTACCCCAGGTCGGCTCAGAGGTTTCACTGCCTGACATCCAGTCTCCAGAGAAACACCTACAGTTAATGCTGCATTTGTCTCTCTGTCAGCCTTCGTCGGTAGCTTGCCCCTTTTGCGCAGTTTCCTACGTTGTCTGCAACTGAGAGCCTCCACAGGTTTCCAGAGTTCAGAGGAATGAGCACTCTTACTATCTGTACTGCCTGCGGGCGTCTCATTGGCACTAGTCGGAGTTACCTCCTCTAATGCATCCCTTCTCCTCTTATGTGAGGATTCGGGAAGAAACATCTTTTCCCCTGGTACGGCCGTAGTCGGACTTCCAGCTGACACTGTACTCGCCTTTCCGGAGCCTGTGATCAGGGGCGATGCTATCAGCAAGTCCGAAAACTTGCTGGCCATGGAGTCTTTCACGATGGTATATATATATAGTATATATATATATATATATATATATATATATATATATATATATATATATATATATATATATATATATATATATATATATATATATATGTATGTCTATATATATAAAGAAAAAAGGCACAATAGTATTAGAGTAAAGAAAAATAAAATTAAAAATTAAATGAAATTCAGAAAGGAAAAGTAATCAAGAGCAAAATCGGCCGAAAAAAAAATTCAACATAAGACTTAATTATGACATATTTCATGTACCTGACAGAACGTTATTTTTTAAAATATTTTTAAACACAGCTAACGTTCGAGGCAGTGGACCAGGGTTAAGGTTACTATGCTGACGAGGCAAACGCAAAAGGGGAGAAAAGAAAAGTTTAAAGAGGAGGCAGTCGTCGAGGAATACTTTAAGTGACTGAAGGGAAGGAATTTGAAGGAAAAAAAAGCAGATATAGAGAAGTGGAAAGATTAACAAAACGTTTAGAAGATCTAGTGATAAAGCCGGAAAAACGAGAAGCCTTGGCAGTGACGTGTAAAATATGTAAGTCGAATTTCAACTTGGAATCGAAAATCACGCCAAGGTCCTTGAAACTATCAACAACATTAAGAGGGGAGCCGAGGACAGAGTAGGAGAAGAGAAGAGGGGATGGTTGAAAGACATTTGATGATACTTCGAAACATTCAAAGTGAGAGAATGTAGCATTTGCCAATTTGAATTTATTCAAAATTTCACGGCAAATGACTTCTGATACGTAATGTATCAAAAGTCCTCTGCTACGACCTGATAGCGGTACCTTGTTTTCGAGAAATCGAAACACAAGCGATGTCGCATTGCTATTTCAAAACTAATTTACCGTACCAACGGTAAATTATTTTTGAAATTTCGAGACTGGAGACGGGCTGTGGGTAGCTCGAGACAATCAAGTTTGGGTCGTCGTGGCAACGGGAACTCGTGGAGGTGTTGGAGCTGCCCGGTTGTGCAGCTGAGTGCAAGTAATCAGTTAATAATCAATTGAATAACCAATTATACTGAATTAATTTCGGTTTGTTTCGGGGGAGCTGTCCCTTTTCGTACGGAACATACGTCTGCGAAATTTCAAAAGTCTGTGCAAATATCCGGTGGACAGTTTTTAATAATGACGGTATCTACGCATATGTAAACGCATAATTCGGCATTCAATAACACTTGTGGGAATATGTTTATAAAAAGAAACTGAATATTGATTTGTGAAATGCTTCGGTAGCAATACTATGCAGTTTGGTGCACACAGGAGTAGGTGAAGAAAGACGGTGGGTGATAAGTGCGTTTGGTGGTGGTGAAGTCAATTTCAATTTGGGCTCGTAGATGCAGCGAACGAAAAGTGCCTTATAGTGCGTTGACGAAATTCATTGTCTTTTTTTAAATTGTCGATATCTGTTCGGCACGTGTTAGGTACGTTGAGTGCCTTAAAAGTGACGGTGATGTTTCTAGGCGTAGACACAAGTCACAGACTTAGTGAAAAATACACGTCAGTTGCTTGATTTGCGACTTCCGTGCAACGAGCCAACGTTAGATGCTGTACCGATTAGTGTGGCCGAGAAATGCTCTCACGTTACAGTCGTTGTGACAGCACGTGGCAGTCATATAGTTGCCTATCAAGGTCCAATCCGTGTGCTTTCAATTACGATAGATAATAACGGTACTACGATTTCGGGTGAATGTAGTCAGATGAGATGAATATAGAAACTACCGTGGAATGAAGAAAATCACCTCTCAAGAGAGGAAGTGAAATTAATTGTGTGTGGTGCATAGTTTGAAGTATTCACATGTGCGCTGAGGCACCTTAGTCTATGGTTAAATAGTCAAAGCCCAAAGTATTATAAATGCATTCTTCCGAATTGCTACGATTAACGTATCTCAAAACGACGAACGATACTATTATTTTATGAACGTCTTTACCCTACGTTCTGCCTCTGCTATTCGAATACAAAGTGAAACTAAAATTGCCGATAGTAATAGTAAAATTGAGACAAAATTCGCACGGAATACATATTTTGTCGCAAGAGTAAATTTTGTGCTTTGTAAAATCAGTTGATAGAACGTGTGCCCGAATCGTTCCAAAACCGTTAAGATTCAACGTTTTTTTTAATGTCCATGAATTATAAACATGTTGTTAAATGACTGTTTGGTGAATAATAATATTCTGACCTACAAAAATAAGAATACATACGTACAGCTAAAAATCAATTATAACCAGCAACTTAATAAACATCGTAATAATACTAGCTGTGAATCCACACAATACAACACATAAAGTTCTGCAATTGAATCAGGTTGGCGGCTCGGATGCTGAAAGCACAGGAAGCTGCGTTGATGTTCATTGGCATATAGGCATAATTCGCACGGTTGAAGGTAAACGGACCAGGGAAGTACGAGTACAGTCCGAAGCGAGGATACAGCAAGCATATTAATGGATATGCAACATCAACGGCCGAATAGCAGCAGCAATCCGTGCGACAGGCAAATGGCGCAGCAGCAACAGTTGCTGTCACATCACCTATTACGGCTACAACCTATTTGATTGATACAACGGTGGTCAAAATATCATGGCGGCATCATACAGTCAATACCCGCCGACTGCCATTTACTACCAGCATGTACTGGTCATCACCAGCTAAGTGTTAAATTATAAGATAAATATACATATATAGAATATTCAGAAAGAAACAAAATGAAAAGGCGATATTAGCCTAAAGCAATTTCAAAGATATTTTGTTGTATATAATATACAAGCGCGCTTGAGAGTTTGGTGGCCATAGGCAACCTTCTGTTCAAAATTGGTGAATATTGAGAAAGCTAATTATAATTTCCATAACGGTTTACAGTACATTATACACATAACTTCCACATATGTTGAAACAGATCCTTAAATAGACTTTTCGTTGTGTCTAATGAAACAGGCAAATTGAAATTATCTATAACTGGAAGGAATATTTTAAATTTATCTTAGTTTTAAGTAAAAGAACAAAACTTATTTCATAATTGAATTGGATTGGATTGGAAAAGCAGGCATGAGTTGCAGTGGGTATAAGTCAAAATTGTAAGGATTTCAAAACCGTTTTCTTTACCTTACGATAATTTCATTGGTAGTTTCGTCTGAATGCAAGAACAAGTATATTCCTGAAATTGAACTTACTAATTAACACTGATTTAAAAATGTAAAAATATACCGCGAAGACGTCAATGTGAAGCTTATATTTTGAACGATAATGCCAATTGTCATATTAGTCGATTACCATGGCGGTAGCATTAATAAGAAACTAGGTGTATGTCCCTTAAAACCAAAGAAAGAAAAAGGAATTACTTTTTGTTTTACCCCTAGTATGTCCAACACCGCGGGAAGTGGACTAGCTGAGAGTTACTGATAGTTTGATATGTTATTAGACATGAAAAATCCTGAGGAAATTTAATGATTCCTTTTTTTGTTCTTCTTCGTTTTTCTAATTTTCCCGCTTTTGTACACATGTACGCTAACTAGGGCATGCAATCCCGAGATTTCGGGATCTCGGGATCCCGACACATTTTGGACATTTTCGGGATCCCGAATTTTTTATCGGGACTCCCGAGATTTCGGAATTGATAAAATTTAACCCATTTTGGGAATAAGAAAGCAGAACTTAATACTAAAAGAAATATTGTTTTATGAGAACGGAGGTGGAAGACAGTTGTAATAATGAATTACAACTGGCGTATGATTACATGCTTAATATCCCACCAAAAAGTGTACTGCTGGATGTGCAGAAAAATCAGGTCTAGTTTAAATTTTGAACCTCTTGACGAATTGTGTTGTTCAAAATGTTCAAAATGAATCAGCAGTTTGAACCAATCGATATTATTACTTATCACTTGTTTCATTGAAAAGCAATATTATTTTCTAATTGATATGTAGACAACTAAAAAGAATAATGTATTTTTATTATTTTATTAGAGCATCCGTTATGCTGATTTAATTTCAATTCGTTTTTAAATAATTTTATAACTTACTGTCATGACTAGAGCCTCAAAAAAATGTTAAATAAAATGGGCTGAAAATGTTTGTGAAAATGTTGGAAAAAAAGACTGAAAATTGTTATAAAAAATGTTAAATCAATTTAATTCAGATGTTATTATATATATCCACTATATAAAATAGAGCAACAAACATAAAAAACTGAGAAAGAAAACTTCATTCTGCATCATTTTTCATTCTGAATCATCTTTATCGTCAAAAAAATTATTATATTGAAGGATATTGAGCATTGCAATTTGTGATTGAGGGGGAGAGTTACGTCTACTGGATAAAATGTACTTATAAATGGACAATGAACGTTCCGCATCTACTGATGTCATTGGTGCAAAATTTGGTTTGATTTTTTGATCCACTGGTAGGTCGGTGTAAAAATCTACATCAGGGTTCTTTGATATACTTTTTTCGATTCGGCCTCGTTGATGACAGCGAGTAAATTTTTCATAGTTGATGCACATTTATTCGTTTATTTAGATATAGGAAATTTCTAATGAAACAATGATTACTTATTCAGCAGTTGTTCCAGTTTGTTTCAACTCGTATTAATTATACTGTCAAAAACGCCGAATGAATCATGATGTGAATCTGCTTTAGTTTAATCATCGTTAAAACATTATTGAAGTTTATCTTTGTTTATTTAATAAAATAAATGAAATTTTGACGCTCTCAGTTTTCTGTTGAATATATATAAAAATTATTGTTTGATTGACTCATATTATATGAATGTACTATATTCATCTTTTCGATTGATTTGAGCAAATCGTGAACGATCAATCGAGAAAAATGTTTAAATTTCTACTAAAAGTGTGAAAATGGCAGAAAATTGTTAAATTTCCTATGAAAAGACAGAAAAGGGCGGAAAATGTTAATTTTCCAAAAAACAACATAAAAATGTTAAAATGTGTTATTTTAACAATTTTAACATTTTTTTGAGGCTCTAGTCATGACCAAATAAAGAGCTTTATTGGATAAGAAAATAAGAAGAAATTAGATCATAAGATTAATTTAGATGCAATTATAGATTAACGTCTTACTTGCTAGTACCCATGTACATATGTGCATAAATTTAACATTATAATGAACTTAGCTTCCGGTTTTACGTATATATAGTTGAAATAAAGTTTTAATTGAGTACGAATAAGCCAATATATCTGTTTAAATTCCCTTAATATAGTTTTTCTTATAAAATCCCGAAATCTCGGGACTATCTCGGGATCCCGAAAATTCTAATCCTGAATTTCGGGATCACCATTTCAATCTCGGGATTAATGCCCTAACGCTAACTGTTTGAATTAAAAGTGGATTGCCATATCAGAACTTTCTAAGATATTGAGTGTTAAGAAATCTTAAAATTGTATAAGGGATAACCGTCGCGAATTCAAGATAATGCCGATGTTTGTCTAAGTTTCCAAGGAAATGACAAATTTTTAATTTTATTAAGATATTTTTCAATTTTGGTTTGTTTTCAGTTGAGGAAATAATAATAATGCTTTGTTAATGTGTATCTCTTGGCCTTCTTATTGGGCGAAAGCCCGAGAAGCTCTTTCCTCCTTTCAGGGTCTGCGCAAGGCCTGGCTGGCCGATAAAATGATGTAGAGTTTAAGTGTTGGATTTTTAGAGTTCTTCAAAGGGAGGGATATTGGCCACATATAGTTTTTTCTGGTTTTATTGATATTTCATGGCCAATATCAGTGGGTGGAGGACCCCAGACTATTGGGGTCAGGGCTCCGCCACCATCGGGGGCCCGAGGCTGTCTGCCTCACCCGGGTTCCTTTGAAAAGAGAGCCAGTGTTTTTTCCTTTTTCCTTTGTTTTGAATTTCAATTTTCTGGCTCCGTGCGTCGTCACGAGCACTGGGTCTGCTTAGTCAGCCCATGTTGCGGGGCCATGGGTGGTTTCCTTAACGGAACTATGCCCCCCCCCCCTTTTGTCACTTGGGTATTTCCATATACCAGTTTGCGGCTACGATATTATGACGGATGAATAATACGTAGCATCCCGCACCAGGTAGCCAAAGTACCCAAATCTTTCTGCAATACGAAACAGTCACCAGCGGATTCTATCACTCTGAAAATTTTGAGATCATCAGCGTACAAAAGATAGGGTGAGTTAAAGAGGGAAGGAAGATCGTTAACAAACAAAAGGAACAATAAAGGACCAAGAATAAATCCTTGCGGAACTCCTGAGGTAGGAAAAAAGGGTGTAGAAGAGCAAGAGTTAACAATCACAGCCCAAGAGCGATCACAAACGCAGGAGGAGAACCAAGAAAAGTGGACACCACAGAGACCAAACCCTGCTGACTTGGACAGAAGAATCGAAAGCCTTGGCAAAGTCTGTATATAGGACATCTACTTGCTTTTGCTTGTCGATTCTGGAAGCATCGGTGACTTACCTTTAACGAATCCATACAGTTCACAGGCCAGCAAGGGCTGAATAAAAGGGTACTCTCTATTGTAAACTACTCTTTCGAGGAGCTTACTAAAACATGGCAAAAGGGATATTGGATGGTAATTAGAGACGGAAGAAGTATCACTAGCTTTATGAGTGGGAAATATGTTGGTGGATTTTCAAAGGGCAGGAAAGGTACCGGTTGGGATGCTAATGTTGAAAATTATTGACAGAGGAACACACAAAGAGGAAGACAGTGATTTGGTGAAAAAATTCAGAATGCCGTCAGCACCGAGGCTAGCACTTCCATCGAGGGACAACATTAATGATTGGACTTCCAAAGGATTAGTTAAAGCAGTGGAAAGGGTACGATCAGGCGTGGAAAAAATTGTTGAAGGCGGAGAACTACTGAGATGGGAGGTAAAAGAAGAAAAAAATTGAGCAAAGAGCTCGCAGGAATACTGAGATGAGGACGCAGACTTATCATGAAGATACTTGATAGAAGGAATGCCAGAGGAAGTCTTAAGAAATTTCATATAATACCAAAAAGGCTTAGGATTGTCCGAAGTAATAAAAGTTTCGACATGCTCCAGGTAGGCACGCATTGCATCATTGGCTGCCTTTTTAGCAGCAGCCCGTAACCTTTGAAAATTCCAAAGGTCATTAAGAGAGCCAGACCTTTTGTATTGACTACGCGCCGCATCTTTGTCTCTAAGAGCAACCGCAACATCGACTGTGAACCACGGAGGATCGAAACTTCTTTTACAGCGGAAGGAAGGAGTATAGCAGGAAAAAAATCCTAGTGCATCAGAACCGCTAGAAACACTTATGTTCGAAGAACAGAAGAACGTTTGTGCAGATTTTTAGTGTGTATTCTATCACTACTTACTTTTCCTACTTAAAACTAATCCACCCTAAGTAATAATAGAATCTAAGCTTATTTTAATTTCGGTGACTTCATCGAAAGTTACTGCGGTAGAAAGGTGTTTTGGGGTTGCCATCCGAAAAATGTCCAGAGCTTAGAAAATTTAAACAATGTTTACTTATTTTCATTGCAAATGTTTGCGATGAAAATACTTCATGCAAGCATTTATTGGAACGAAAATAACAAAAAGGCCTAGTGCTAGAAGCCCTTAACTAGCACCGAAGCCAAAAATATGTCGCATCTACCTTACGTTGAAGTCAACCTGCTCTGCGAATTTCGTATTGATCTGATGACTGCATTGGAAGTTATAGGGAAGCAAAGAAATTTGGGGTTACTATTCGCAAAAGTTTTCAAATTTTCTAGATCTTAATAGTTGGTGTTTATTTTCACTATAAGATCACTAAGATTTGAAAATTCTTTGCTAAAATCGCTTACTAAAGGTATGCCAAAAAATACAAAAACAACTATAGCTGGCAACTCTATCATTGTTTTGAACTAATATTTCTACTGAATATTGCCTACAATAAGTTTAGTTTTGCATTTTAACTTCGTTATGATTCAATGACTGTAGTGGAAGCTATAGGGCAAAGAGCTTTATTTTCCACGGGAATTCTCAAAATTTGAGACACCAAAATTACCATAGCTGGCTGCTCCAACCGAATTTTTCAACCAAATTTCTGCCAAACGTGGTTTAACGTGGATTTCGTCAAAATCGAATGATTGAATCAAAATTTATAGGGCCAAAAGCAGTTATTTTTCTTAGTGATTTTTCAAGATGGCACCACTGGTACAAAAATTGCCCACATTTCAAAATCGCTTCTATCAGACTTGGTCCTATTTAAGGCCAATATATTCTACAAATTTCAATTAATTCTGATTATCAAATCGTGAGTTTCCGTGAACAGAAGTTTTTGATACTAAAAATGTAGGCAAATTGGGAAAGGGTTACCAGGTGTGCTCGTTGAAAAATTTCAAATTTTTCACTTTGGCTATAGAGACAAAGCATAAAACTTATTTATGAGTGGCTTTTTTTTCCAAAAATCGATATTTTTTCGGGAGATTCGATGATCTAAAGGTATTCACTTACCGCGCCTGCCCTTGCTACAGGGTTGCCAACAAATTTACAACTTCAAAATACCTATACCTTCTGAAAGTTTCATAATATATAAAAATCTTTATCAAAAGTTATCGTAATTTAAAAATTTTCAATTTTTCCCGTTCTCTTTTCTATACATATATATATATATATATATATATATATATATATATATATACATATATATACATATATATATATATATATATATATATATATATATATATATATATATATCTATATATATACATATATTTATGTATATATATATATACATTATATATATATATATATATATATATATAAATATATATATATATATATATATATATATATATATATATATATATATATATATATATATATATATATAAATATATATATATATATATATATATATATATATATATATATATATATATATATATATATATATATATATATATATAAATATATATATATATATATACATTATATAAATATATATATATATATAATATATATATATATATATATATATATATATATATATATATATATATATACATTATATAAATATATATATAATATATATATATATATATATATATATATATATATATATAAATATATATATATATATATATATATATATATATATATATATATAGATAAATATATATATATATACATATATATATATATATATATATATATATACATTATATAAATATATATATATATATATATATATATATATATATATATATATATATATATATATATATATAATATATATATATATATATATATATATATATATATATATATATATATATATATATATATAAATATATATATATATATATATATATATATATATATATATATATATATATACATTATATAAATATATATATATAAATATATATATATATATATATATATATATATATATATAATATATATATATATATATATATATATATATATATATATATATATATATATATATATATATATGCATATATATATATATATATATATATACATATATATATATATATATATATATAATATATATATATATGCATATATATATATATATATATATATACATATATATATATATATATGTATATATATATATATATATATATATATATATATATATAATATATATATATATGCATATATATATATATATATATATATATATATATATATATATATATATAAGTTTGTACAAAATTCATCTTTTTAAAGAAAGTCGTGGATTTTCGTCTACATAAGTTTTATTTTGTTATAGAATTGCGTTTGTTACTTGCTCCCTTCATCAAGTGTCTGTACACGGCTACACGTCAAATTACAAATAGTGATGAAGGCAACAAGTAGCAAGCAGAATACGTGTTTATAAAACTTACGAAAAAAAAAAGGGCGGCTTTCTTTAAATATGCACATAGTTGACATAAACCACTAAAAAGCTACACATTAATTGTTATCATCTTAAGATTGAATAGCCTCTATTTCTACTGTTTGTGGGTTGACTAGTTTACTGGCGAAGAATGTCGAAATTCGCGTTTGGGACAAAGTTTGTTTTCTTTTTTCTTCGAGCAACTGCTTGTAATCGTTGACAGAAGTGTAGACTTCGTTTGAAATTTCTGCACTTCTTAATTCGTCGGGATCATTTTCTTTGAAGATTTTTAACGCTTTATCTAAATGTTCGAATGTTTCAGCAAAATCATTTAATTTAAATGTTTTTTTCCTTGTTTACACTTTGGTCTTTTGATATTGCTTGTGTTTCATTCTCACTTGCCAGAATTTGCTCAAGCTCCTCATTACCTAGTGGCTCATCTCCGCAGATCAATAGTTCTCGAATGTCGGTTTGATCAACTGTTGTAAATCCTATTTGTCTGGCTAATTCAAGAATATTCCTTTCAATTATTTATACTTGTTACACAATCAGGTCATATTTTCCTCCACACCTTGTTCATATTTTCGGATGAAACTTCTAGGCATGATTCATTTATATTGCTAATTGCCTTTGCAATATCATACTTGCCCCAAAATTTTTTAATTTTGATTTCACTGCTGTCCCCCCGACTCAGTAGCTTCGATTAATTGGTGAAATGTACGCCGCGAACAATAGGTCTTTAAGGATGCTATAACACCTTGATCTATTGGTTGAAGAATAGCGGTCGTATAAGGAGGTACAAAACCACTTTAATGGCCATTGCTGAGATTTATGGGATAACTTGGAGCGTTGTCTAAGATTAGTAACGCTTTATGAGAAAGATTATTGGCTTCCAAATAATCTTTTATTGTCGGATAGAAATATTGATCAAACCAATCACGAAATATATTAGAAGTAACCCAGGCCTTTTTGTAGCACCTCCAAATAACCGGTCGATTTTGCTTGCATATATTTTTGAAAGCCCCTGGATTTTCTGATTGATAAACAGCAAGAGGTTTCAGTTTCAAATCGCCTGATGCATTCCCTCCAAGAAACAAAGTAATCCTGGATTTTTCTGCCTTAAAGCCAGGAGCTCTTCTTTCTTCAATCGAAAGAAATGTTTTTGAGGGCATGCGTTTCCAATACACGCCTGTCTCGACAACAGTAAACACCTGCTGTATGCAATATCCTCCATTTTCAATAATATCATGCAAAGTGTTTGGAAAGATCTTTGCTGTGTCATAGTCCGCACTAGCCGCTTCACCTGTTACTTTTACATTGTGAATTTTATTTATTTTCTGGAAGTTTTCAAACCATCCATTGCTGGCAACGAAAGTATCTCCTCGACTCAAGTTTTTAATAAGCTTTTTACCTTCGCTTTAATAGTTAACGTGCTCACTGGCATATTTTGATGATTCAGGTCTTTAATCCAAATAATCAACATTTTCTCCAATACAAGGGCCCTTTTTTGGTAATTATTGAACCACTTGTACCCCTGCTTTAGCTGATTCTCTTTTTTTTCTACTGCTGATAATGGTTCGAACAGCTGTTGGGGGAAGTCCCATAAAACTTGCTATGACTGTCGATTTTTCACCTTTATCGAAACATTTTAAAATTTTTAGTTTCTTGCCAACAGTCACTGTTATTCGCATTTTCTTGGGATACGGTTTCCGAGCAGAATGTTGTTACTTAGCTGTATGTAGTTGTATGTATAATGTAGTTGTATGTATAATGAACTTTCTTTTACCAGGTGAACAGTTTTCATATGAAAAAAAATCTGTTCTATGAAAACGGCGACGTAAGTCAAGGGACGGACGACATAGTTTCAAGGGTTTGGTCTCAAAATAATGAACGACGTAAGTCAAAAAAACGTATAACAAGGGAGACGTAAGTCAAGGGACTACTGTATATATATATATATATATATATATATATATATATATATATATATATATATATATATATATATATATATATATATACAGCGGTGGCCAAATAAAAAGCGACACCTGTGAATATCACCACATAACGTCTCTTCAGAATAATCGCCGAGCTTAAATGATACGAACTGGTGTTTAAGAATTTAACTATAGTGTTACACGTCAAATGTAAAAATAACAGAACCAAAAAAAATTCTTTGTGGACAGTACAGCCACTTTTCCGTTTCATGAGCAAAAGGATCATTTTCGCAAAAAAAAGTGTTGAATTGAAAATTATCCATTATTTAGGATTCGTAATAGGAAATTTGAAGGAAAAGTACTAGTAGGGAGGTAAAAACAATATTCTTTATATAATTTAACAAAACTAGTATTTCGTATTTCCTCCGCGAGCCCGGATCCCAGCTTCAATCCTTCGAGGCATGGATTTTATCAAAGACTGGCAGTATTCAGTGGTTATGTCGTCCTCCCAAGCTTTTTTGGGGACGTTTTTGAGTTCCTCTTTGGTCCTGGGTCTCCGATTCGTCAGTTTTCTTTTAAGTTCCGCCCAACAATTCTCGATTGGGTTCAAATCAGGGCTGTTTCCTGGCCACTCCAGTGTCGAAATTTCCCTTTCTGCGACAAATTCTTTAACCTATTGAAAACCAAAACAATTTTTTTAAGTTTTTGGTTTTTTTACTGTCGTATTGAACTGTTGTTTCTAAAAAAACCACAACTTACCTTACGAGCGCGATGACATGGAGCAGAGTCATCTTGGAAAATTGGGTCGTAAATGACTGGGAAGAGCCTATCCATCGACGGGATCACATGGTTG
>OZ022264.1:191436071-191453938 GCA_963978885.1 Nemotelus pantherinus
TTGGATTGGAGAAAGGGGGCATCCGATTTCGATTCAATAGTCTGATAAAGTTTGAGATCGTCTGCATAGAGTAAATGAGGTATGCCTGCTAGGACGTCAGATAAGTCGGAAATAAATATATTAAAAAGAAGTGGGCCAAGATGGCTACCTTGGGGTACACCAGAAGTAGCACTTACGTTTTTCGATAAAAATCCTTGAAATTTTACACATTGTGTTCGATCGCGAAGGTAGGAGGTCAGCCAGCTGAGTAAAGACCCGGCAATACCGAATTTCTGAAGCTTTAGAATCAAGGTAGAATGGTCAACTTTGTCAAACGCTTTACTGAAGTCAGTGTAGACTGCGTCAATTTGGTATCCTTTTTCCATTTTGCATAGAACGTCAGAGATTAGAATTGTCAAATTCGTGGTAGTTGAGCGACCTTTTCTAAAGCCATGTTGTTGCTCGTTCAAACGGGAATCAACAAGCGGAGAAAGTTTATCGTATACCACCTTTTCGAAAAGTTTCGGAATCGAAGACAAAATGGCAATGCCCCTATAATTTCGGATACAACGTCGATCACCATTTTTGAATATGGGTGTGACATACGAAAGCTTCCAACAGAATGGGAAAATTCCCGACGAAAGTGATCTATTAAAGAAAATATGCAAGGGATCTATAAGCTGCTCTACACACTTGCGCAAGAAGATCGGAGGAAGAAGATCAGGCCCAGGACCTTTGTTGCAGTCGAGATCCAAAATAGCTTTACGTATTTCATCCCGGGAAATTTCTAAATGGTTCACAAAAGCTGTTGAAGCTGAATCAGCGGAAGAAAGGTGTGAGTTAGATGGGTCTGGCGCATTGAAAATTTCTTGGAAACTATCAGCGAATAGGTCACATATCTCTTTAGAAGAGGAAGACGTTATATTATTAAGAAACATGGACGATGGGTAGCCAGTAGTTTTTCGCTTCAAATTAACAAAATCAAAGAATTTTTTCGGGTCGCGGACTATATTTTCGCCGGTTGTTCTAATGTAAGTTTTATAAGCCTCATGAGACTTTGCTAAAAATTGCTTAGCAACTTCATTATATTCTTCCTGAATAGCAGGAAAAACATCGGTATTTTCTTTAATAAGCTTATAAAGTTTGTTCCTACGATTTCGCATATGCCTAAGGTCCCTATCAAGCCATGGCTCAGACAATTTATCCTTTTTTTTTATCTTTGGAACATATCTTTCAACGGCGTCAAATATTTTATTGTAAAAAGACGAAATGGTTGTCTCGAGATCTTGTGTTGAAAGAGTAGTCGACCAATCAGTAGTATCAAGAACATGTTTAATGCTTTCGTAATCAGCATTACGGAAGTCAAATACAATTGAGTTATTGTAAGTTTTTAAACAGGTGGAATCTGGAGTGGAAAGTTCGACTGACAGTGCTGTATGGTGTAAACTGTTGCAAAAAAGATGCTCTGCGTCACTAGTTGGACTAACCACTACTTCGTCATAGGCATTTGTGAAAACAAGATCTAACCAATTACCATTTTGGTTAGGAGTTTGGGAAACCTGCTGCAAATCATTACCATAAAAGGCACTCGCAAGATTGAAATCGTTGGTGTCTACAAGGTTTACGGGGAGAAGGTAAGAGTCATTTTCATCCGGAACAAAGCAAAGATTCGGACGATTGAAATCACCTAACACTATTATTTTATCTTTTTCGCTAAGTGATATCGCTAGTGAAGATATTGTGTCACAAAAATTGCTGTAGATGGATTCGTCAGATCTAGGGGGGATGTAGACAACAGCGATGTAAATTGAGTTGTTATTTGTGGAGATCCGAACAATTATACATTGGAAGAAAACATTTGGGGTGGTATCTACAAGCTCACTTGAAAGTGTGTTGCTAACAGCAAGTAAGACACCACCTCCTCGCGACTGACCCGTAGAACAATAATCACGGTCGCTTCTGTAAATAGTCCAACTACTATCAAGAATCTCCTCATTCTTATGAGAGGCATTAAGCCAAGTTTCGGTAATGGCGAGTAAATTAAAATGGCACGATTTGGCGTCAAGGTATAATTTACTTAGTTTGCCTCTCATACCACCACAATTGTGGTAAAAAAGTTTGAGGCTTTTCTGAGATCGGTTAGGAAAAATGCCTAAAAGGGTTGCCTGATCTTCGAAGAGATTCACATGTCATATTACTACCATTAGAAGAATAATTTATATTGCTCGTAGAGGGAGCTAAGTTTACGGCGGCCTGACTGGAAACCTTGGAGGAATGTTTATTAACAACGTTGGTACACCTGCTTGAGGGAGAAGATGCCGTGTTAACTGCTGGGGGTATCAGTGCATTACTATTATTATGAGTAAAAGCATTGGAACAGTTAGATAAGGAAGAATTATCTGTTGTCATTGAAAATTGAGACTGAGTACGTGATGAGCGAGTTTTATGGGTGGAAGGAAATTGGGTAAAGGTGTGACTAGGGATACAATATTTTCTTACATTTTTTTGTTTTTTCTTAAACCTAGTTTTGTCGGTGATGTTTCTCCAGGGGCTGAATGTCACTCCTTTCCAATTGATGGAGCTGTTGTTTCCACTCAAGCAAGTAAAAAGCCAGGCATATTTTGATGGGATGAAGAGCTTACACCGTCTTGAGGATATATGTTTACGCTGGGATAAAAATTTCACTTCGTAGTCGTTTATATGAAAATCAGCTTCGAGAATCTTTCCCAGCCATTCGTCGTCAGCAGAATAAGGAATCCCTTTCACAAAGAATGCACTTTTGTTTACTGAAGTCGTTAATTTGGAGGACGTGCTCTTAGTGTGAAGAATATCGTTCGTTTTTTTTATTTTTTGTAGACGATTCTGCCAATCGTTTTGGGACCAAAAAGTACCGAACTTGTAAATTGGGGTTTCACCGTTGAGGTTAGAAAATTTTTGCTGAGTAGATGGAGTTGTACCCTCAGCTAGATTCCTTATTGGTGATGTTGCTTTGTCCTGCATCCTCGTATTCATAGCCGTTGTGTTATTATTTATTTCCAACGTTGTATTAAGGAGCTCCTGATGGAGTGTTATCTCGTTCGCTAATAAATCTTCGTCAGCATCATTTCTTGAGGTTTTGCAATGACGGTCTAAATCCTCCAATTTTCTGCTGATATCAGCTAATTTTAGTTGTTGCTCAGAAAAAGCATCTGTGAGTCTGTCAGTTTGCGTTTTTAACGTTCGTGAAAATTGTTCAAAATTTTCAAGCGTACCTTTGTTGTTTGCTTGGCAAGTATCATTAGCGTTATTGAAAGTGGACAAATTCGATGCAATGGAACCCATTTTATCAATTAGAGTATCCATTTTCTTCCCAAGCGTGTCAAAAGACTTTCCGTGGCTAATACTGTTCGATTTAGAAAAGGTAGACGCCAGACCATCGAAATGGTTTGATATTTCCGACAGGAATTCTTCATTTGCTCGCGCTTGTGCAAGTTGCTTGGATATGATATTGTCTTTTTCCGAATTAAGTGTCCCAATATAGCTAATTAAGTTGTCGTACATAATTTTTAAGAGTCTTTCAATATTTTGGCAATCTGTACAGATAAAATGACGCTCGAGATACGGGTGGAACCAATCTCTGGGAGCACCCATGCAGGCACCGTGCAACTTCCTATTGCAGAAAGCTTTGCATATCACGAATTTCATCGTGTTGTCGAAGGCAAAGCAATTTTCGAGGCTGCACTTGAAGCTCATGATTAATCAATGAATTTGTCGATTCGATGCTCAGAAGTATCCAATATGATAAGTGCCCGAAAGTATGCAATTATTTAGACTTGATATCACAGACAAAAACCAATTTGTTGGTAGGTAAGTGGAATATATTTATATATATATTTATCAAAAATGCGGGTTAAAATTCGGCGCCGTGTGGATTCGATCGTCGTGTGGATTTGATCGTCAGATCGCTAAGCGGTTGCTAATGTAACGCTGCTACCAAAACTGATAAGTTATGGGATTAAAATGTCAATTTAACTTTTCAATAGCTCGGCCAGTGAGGTTAAATTAAAAATGTTATGTGTGTTTATTATATAGCATATGTATTTGATTTGTAATTGTTTCAAATTGTTTCAAATTGAAAGTGCTATTTTATCATTTAAATTGTTTTTACTTGAAATCAAAGCGATTTATTTTTCCCGATATGTTGAAACTTACAAAAAGCTGAAGTACTGACGTGGAATTGAACTCGCGCTCTAGTGGTCCAGAGCTTGCAACAATGTCACTGAGCTATGACCAGTTGGATTTTATTGTTGGTAAAATAACATAAAAACCAAATTTAGAAGTAGGATTAGTTACTAAAACAAATGTTCTGTTAACATATGTGAAATTTACTTCTTTTTTCGCACTTCCCGTTATAGTTGTTTCGATTTATACACTTTCACTTATGAGGAACATGAAAAAAGGGAAATATGATGATAGAAATAAACTAAATGACCTTTACTGAATTGTCCAAGGTATATATACAACAGAAAACCGGGTCGACCCCTCAGAGTTTTACTGTTGACGCGATTTAGAGGACGACGCGACGTTACGCGACCTTGTTTTCTAACTGGTTCCTCACAGGGAAAAGAAGAAGGGTAAAAATTGTATTGCCAAGAAAGAAGGCACCCACGTTAGCACCGCACATAAAATCAGCGCGTCGGCACAGAGTAAATACACAGATAAATAAACACTATAATGGATTATGGTTTAAAAATATACGGAAATTTAATTTAATTCCGACGGGAACTACTTCACGCACGTCTGACGTAACTGACTGACTATGGTGCAGGTCAGCATATCTATATATATATATATATATTCGGGAACATCTTAAAGCACTCGCAATTTGCATAAAGGTGCTTCCACTGCTCTTCATTTGATGAGCTAGCTGCCGCTGAGCCTCTGTGCACCATGTACCTTTTGCCATTTCTAAACACACATTTTATGGTAACAGGAATCATGAATGAACTAAAAACATTGCAAATCTTACCAATCAATTCGATTTACCAGAAACTAAACACCGTAATTAGGGATATTCCAAGTTGTGCTAAACTCGTGTCCAGCTTAGGTCACGTACCACTTGCAATTAAATGAGAATCGAGACGAAACGGAACACAGGAAACAAACGAAATTAACGTGAAATAATCATCACATCGTGGGCAAAACAAAAGAAGAAGAAATTGAATGAAAAAGGTAAAACAGTAGAAGATATTTGCACTTGAAAGTCACAGATAACGAGTGTGCTAAACTCGTGGCTACCACTGTATATATATATATATATATATATATATATATATATATATATATATATATATATATATATATATATATATATACAGTCAACTCCGGTTATAACGAACCTCAAGGGACCGGTAAGATTGGTTCGCTATAGCCGATGTTCGTTATAGACGGAGGCATAAAAATACACATAAGAGTAGTTACACATACATATAATTTTTATTTATGCATCAATATTCAAAAACAAACAAAGTAAAATCAACAATATTTTTCGAACTATCCATTGATTGAAAATTTTTATTCTTAAGTTATGCGCGTACATATATTATTTATACATTCTGCTGTCTCGTCTGTATATGCTTCTAATTCAGCCAAACTATTTAAAATAGTTTGAGATGCATCGCGCGACTGAAGAAAGGTACGAAGTTCACTTAAATTTTGTTTTGCTGCACTAACAGTTATAACCGGTGCTCTATGTGGCATGTCAACTTCATCCTCAGTTTTCGAATTGTCACGATAAGTGCTGGCACAACCTCTTACAGAAGAAACGATGTCATCGTCGGTTAAAAAATCAGATGTGATGAGGCTATTATCTACGGTGATCTAGTCACGTGAAATGAAGATATTGGATCCTTCGGAACCTATGGTCTTCGATTTCTGTTAACTTTCTTCGATTGATATTTCATCGTAAGCATTTGGTACACCTTCAACATTAGTTAAATAAAATCCAGCATGCTTAAAACAGTTTTTTATTGTTTGAGAGGATACTCCTTGCCAAGATCTATGAATAAGATTGATCGCGTCCAGAATAGTAACAGTAGCAATGTTTTAAATAATATTTAACAAAAGAGCTTGCCGATAGCGACTTTCTAGGGCCTGTATTAACTTTCTAGGGCCTGTATATACAAGGGTGTTGTATATGGGTTGAAGTAACGAACTAGTATTTGGTGGCATAAAAACAAGCTTAATGGATCGTAACTGGTGAACTGTTGGGTGCGCTTGGCAATTACCCACTAACAAGAAAATTCTCCGTTTATTTCTAGTACATTCTACATCCCATTTCCGTAAGTAGTCGGTGAAAATTTCAGATGTCATCCATGTCTTGGTGTTTGCATGATAATCAACAGGTAAACTCTTCACGTTTTTAAAACATCGCGGATTTTGTGCTTTGCCTATTACTAGCAGCTTTCGTTTCTCTGATCCCGATATGTTGGCACATACTATCCTTAGCTTGCTTCTATCCTTAGCTTGCTTTCCCCCTTTACACTGCTCTCCTTTAAATTTTAAAGTTCTGTCGGGAGTTAATTTTTAGAAAAGGCCAGTTTCGTCGGCATTGAATATGTCATCAACGTGGAATTCTTGTTTAATTAATGGCCAAACAGTTGTAATCCAATTGTCAAAAATAGATACAGCTGCTACAGCTGCTACTTCGCCCACAATTTTCCTGCTGCATACATTCTGACGTGCCTTCCATCGCTCGATCCAACCTTCACTGCAAACAAATTCGTTCTGTATTTTCCTGCCGAAATCTTCAGCTTTCGTTTTTAAAACTGCAACACTGATACTAACATTATTTAACCGCTGTTGAGTGAAGCATTTTAATAACATTTGATCGACATCATCGCGCACGGATTTCTAATTTTTTTTCACTTTCACTTTAGTTTTTTCGTATGCACTAAACAATAAATTGTCCCTACTGTAGACTTGCACAAGCCTCTTTCTCGGCATATGACACTCTGCATTTTCCCACTTTCAATTTCACGAATAATTTCACATTTTTCCTCTAAGGAAAAAGCTTTTCGTTTTCGAGCATCACCCATTGTTCTTTACGTTCTTCACTGCAGAATATTATTTCGTTACTACATAGACGAACAATACAACCACATTCGGGGAAGTCCCCAATTATATCGAGGTGTTCTTTACGCACACTCATCGTACACATCGAAGTATCGTTCATAGATTAGTGTCACGAAGTTCGTTATAGCCATGTTTGAAGCCAAATCGGATGGAAAATTAGTTCGTTACATCCGATAGTTCGTTATATACGAGTTCGCTATAAACGTTTATTTTTAATACATTTCCTAATGGTCACGCGCCGGGACTTAAGAATAGGTTCGCTATAAACCATGGTTCGTTATAACCCGGGCCGTTATAACCGGAGTTGACTGTATATATATATATATATATATATATATATATCTATGTATCTATATATCTATATATCTATATATCTATATATCTATATATCTATATATCTATATATCTATATATCTATATATCTATATATCTATATATCTATATATCTATATATCTATATATCTATATATCTATATATCTATATATCTATATATCTATATATCTATATATCTATATATCTATATATCTATATATCTATATATCTATATATCTATATATCTATATATCTATATATCTATATATCTATATATCTATATATCTATATATCTATATATCTATATATCTATATATCTATATATCTATATATCTATATATCTATATATCTATATATCTATATATCTATATATATATATATATATATATATATATATATATATATATATATATATATATATATATATATATATATATATATATATATATATATATATATATATGTATGGAAACATGATTTTTTGGCCAAATCGATTTTAATACTAATGTTCTTCGAACATTCGTAATTAAGTTGGACAAGAGGGAATAAAATTTGTCAAGAGCATCATCCACACTTAGCCCTCTGAAGAAAGCGGAATAGTTTGCCTTTTTAAAATTGAAACGAAGAGTAGAAACAGATTTGACTGTAGACGAACGGTTAACAGTTAATTCCATAAAACCACCTCCTAGTGAAATATTACACGCAGATCGATTCCGATCTCTCGAAAAAGTGTGAGGTGGCAAGATTTCTTTGCCCAGACAACCAGGTCTCTGTAAGACAGACAATGTCATCAGACGCGATTACCGAGGATATCTTTACACAATTAACCTTGGTCCTCAGACCACGAACGTTCTGGTAGTAAATTTTCAGAGGTCGGTTCAAGCTCTACTTGTTGACGAGTCTAGTTTCGAAAGCTCCGCGATGAATTCATGCGAACGTTTTTCCGAGGTCTTGGAATGAACTCCTTAACTAACGTGCCAGGAGGCCAGAAATGATTTGGAGAGCCTTTTCCGAGCCAGGAGGCAAAGTGATTCGAAACGAAGCGATGGTTTGGATATCCAGATTGCCCTTCGTCAATTTCGCGCACGTAAGAAGCGAAGGAACGTGGCCCAGCCTTGCCAAAATATACGATTTAATGTCTAGATAATCATAGAGTCGAGTGAACGTTTCGATTTTTATCGATTTCAGTATTCGTATCGTACTCTGCATATACAATGCATGTCACACTATTCTTTAATGCCCCTTCGAAACTTCCCCCGATTCGCACCACATTCATTGAATGAATAAACTGCCACAAGTTGATTCGTATGAATTATCTACTGTCAAGTCAAATGCTAGCAAAAATCATCCATCGTCGAAGAATCGAAATAATTGATACCAGTACCCTTGAAAACACTCAAGTGCCCTCGGGGGCTCAGAGGTTTTACTTTTGAATGGAAAACATGAATGGAAAAAATTGAAAATTTTTTTTCTTTCTATAGGTTGATTTTGTACTTGTACGCCATTAACTGACAAATTAAATCTCGTAATGTTATTTTATTTAAAGTTATATGGATTTTTAGTACGTTTTCCGATATAGGCATCGTTGTCTACCACCCGGAAAATGAGCAAGCTCGGTAATTGGCCAACCACTACATTGTCCAACAATAGTGTGAATGTATTTGTAGGCAACGTGTATGTTTTCATTTCAACCCGTTTGTAGGGGTACACTGCGATTGAACGCTGGAGTACTGTTTCATGTGCTAGAAGGATATTAGGGTTGCCGCTTACATGATTCATGTACATTGTTGCTTCCAGTATTTTCATTCGAGGTGAGAACTTATCATCTTTCGAGTACAGGTAGAATTCAGGTTTCTCTAATGATAATATGACACGCAAATCCACATCATTAATCAATAGCTTTTCTTGGTTGAATATGTCGCTATTGATTTTGCCCATTAACTCGACCACATTACTTTTTTTTAATAGTGCTGATTTTCTAAGATAGCCTTTATTTGCAGACTTTAGGCTATCGCCTTCAATCATTTCCATTTCATTCTGATCAAGATACCATCCAACCGATTCGAGATGGGTTGTTGCTACTACATCTTTCTCGTAATTCAATAGATTTTCAATGTATGCTTTGTACTGGTAGTTGTTGTCTGTTTGAGCTATATTCTTTCCATTGTCTATAAAGCGAATACATCAAATTATTTGCGACGCCAATGGGGTCAACTTCGACATCTCTACCATCAGCGCTCTTAATTGTCTCAGACCCTGTGAATAACTCCTCTTTACCATCCTTTATTTTAACCATCTTTACTTTGAGACGTAAATATGTACTGGATGAATCGCGATACGTATCTCCATGGCCGAGAGAGATGCATTCCAATATAGATGAGTTGTCCAATGAAGCTATCGGCTTGTAAGCAACTTCTTCGGTTCTCAGAATGCTACTTTGAATCGGTGGGATTGCGAAAATGTCTAATTCAGATTTCATGCATTCTTTGTAGGAGGATATGTTAATTACTTATCAAAAATGTCCAAGACACGTTTCTTGATAGCATTTCGTTTACTTTTCTCGTTTACGATCTTTTTACGTGATCTTTTTGGGTTTTTTTTCTTCAACTTACCCTCTTTACGTCGCTTAGAAGAAGACTTGAATTGAACTGTTGTGAACGGTTTAGCTCTTTTTATAGCCATTTGATTACCTGCACCACCCATCTTATCAAAAAGTTTCTTTATACTTTTCTGAGCTAACTCCTGTGCGACAGTTTGTCCGTGTTCTCTTAAGAGATTTTTAGGAGGTTTATTCCCAACCTCCTGTATAATAGCCTTACCGGTCTTCACAGCTTGTCGTTTTATAGCTTTTACACCTGACGTGGCCAAAGGTTTTAGATAACGTAATAGACCACTGAAAAAACTACCGATTCCTCTCCCGCGCTGGTAGATAATTGGTGCTTGATAGAGGTCACTAATATCTGATAAATGTCCACCACTCTGGATTAAATAATAGTGTGAGTAGTGCGATTTAATGTCGTTAACATTGGTATTGAATATTAACACTATAGAGTTTACTTCAATCTAAGTGAATATCTATAGTTTTTCCTATCGACACTTGAAATTAAGCATTATATATGTTGGAGTAAAACCTGGTTCAAAATCTAATGGTTCACCTTGCTGGTCTGTGACTTTAATAGAAATGCTTTCGAAAAAGGTTTTTTTTTCCACAGCACAGTACTCTACAAGTTTGAATCTGAAAACACTATCGCAATCTTTTAAAGGTATGGTGCGAAGATTTCTCACCAATTTATCATATTGATTGCCCAATTTGGTAATATAATTGTATTCATAGCTGGTAAGTTCCAGCTCTCCTTTTTAAATCTTCGTCTGAATATTCTATTCCGTCCAGCAAGAGTGATGTTGATTGGAGAAGGTACCGGCAGTTCCACATTAATTTTCACAACATAGTCTTTTAGATAAAACGTATGGGAGGTAGGCTTAGTTCCCACTTTTATTTCACGTTCTCGTCTTAAACTATTTGCCGGATATATATATAATCGTCGATCATTCGTAATAACTCTGCATGATTTCTTTCTGCCCTTGGAATTTTACCAATTATGAAATCAAAAAAATCTTGGATTGAGTCAGCATTTTTATTTAATTGCAAATAAACTTTTTCGGCAATTTTCTCGCCTTAGTAAACATATAAGCAGAAATCTCCTGTCTCCTTATGATCACTGATATCGGGAATACTTTTTTCATCTCGATCTTGTTCGATACGTTTGTAAATCAGTTCCTGTACTGATATTTAAAAGTAGTTATAATAATCAGGAGGTTTGATCGCCAAGAAAATAACGTTACGACTGTTGAAAAATTGGTATCGTTTTTTTTTCGTAGCAAAGTCTCCGTAAATTAGCAACAATTCATCTTAAGCGAACATTATGTTTTGAAAATTCTTTGATTTTTACTTCTATAGCCGACACCTCAGGCGAGCTGTATTTTACTTCAACTGATCTTCGGCTTCTTTTCATCGTACTAGTTTCTTCATCTTCGGCACTACGCATAGAACGTTTAACACTGCTGAATGATGCAGATTCTTCTCTTTTCCGCTTTGGTTACATTATCTCCGTTATTCCAACAATCCAGTCACTAACAAGCTCACAGGAGGTCGGCAGTTTGTTATCGAAAGATGATAACGTATTTTCAGGGTAGGTATTAAGTGAACCATTGCTTAAAAGGCATACGTAGAATTTATCATCTGTTACTGTTATAGGCATTTTAAATTCTTTCCCAAGCCAAGCCTGGTACACATGAACTCCGTATTTTTTTACTTTCAATCGCTCACTCTGCCAAACACGATGTTTTCTGATGGGAAAGTCAGCCGTATATTGATTAGGATCCAACCGAGAGGGTCTTAATATAGAGTGTCTAGGAAGTTCCTGCATTTCCACGCCCGCGATATCTTCAGAATCCTCTTCATCTTCTTTTTCTAGAACGTCTTCTACTTTATCAGGACTCATATCAGCAGATACTGTGTATTGTGTCATTTCATCATCAGCAGTTATTATCCTATAATCGTTGTCACTTGAAGTTCTCCTTAATTTCGATGGTGGCTTCAGCCTTTTTGCTATTCCACTTGCCGATAGACGACGCTTAGCTGCAGCCGATAGTACACTCTTTGGAGGCACGATTTCACCTGCTGATTCAAACAAATTTTTCACTCGAACTCAAACTTTTTTTAGTTTGCGTAGGTTTCTCATTTCTAAAAACATATTTAGTTTGGGTCGTGTTGTCTCGCAAGCTTTTCTATTGCTTGCGTTCATGCTCACTCGATGAAGACAATTGAGCTTTTCTTTCTAGAAATCCTTGACTTCTACGCCGCGTGTTTCAAAATTTTCTAAGTTCGTTTCGATAATGATACCATTGCTCTTTATCGCTGAATTTCTCACTTTTCAATATTTTATTCATTACCTTATTGAACATGCTCTGGTTATTAAAACTTTCAATAGTGTCTTTCAAATTTGCATATACTTCAGGAGACAGAAGATGCATTTTATTAAGATTACTGTTCCTATATACCCGTATTTCTCAATAAGTGAACCAATCACACCTGAAAGTACACTGCCCAGCAGTATGGGTAGAAATCCGCCTTGTTGAATTAATACTTTACGTTGTCTCGGAACTGACCGTTTAGCATCTACTTGCGCTTATACTTTTTATATTTACAGAGACGGTTATATATCTTTCCGTGAGGTCTGTGGTTCCCATTCAACGTATACAATGTGATTTCGCAAAGTCTTTTAATTACCTCTGTGTCGGCATTCTTAAGTATAGCATTTCTCAAGCCTGGTCGAGCATGTCTAAACACGTATAACATATGCTTGTTGTCCTTTAATCGCTTCATTCGTGACACCATTGTTTTGCTTTAAACTATCCTTTGAGCAATAACACGTTACAAAGTTTTTGTTAAATAAATCAGTACGGAAACGTAGTATATCATATGTATTCTGAATCAGGTCTATTAATAAATAGCTTTGTGGCACCTGAGTAATTTCTTTATATATTCTCACAAGTTCCTTGCTATTTTCAGGATGAATCTGTTTAGCCAGATGATGAAATTGACTTTTATCACGCGGATTCTTGAAACATACCAGATATTTACAATTCAGTGATATGTCACGGCAAAATTTTCCTTGATGAAATATATTTTGTGTTACCAATATTCCCGAAAAATTCCTATGATGTGATATTTTGGTAAAAAGTTCGCAAACTTGTCTTGAAAACACATTGAACATCATATCGTCCAGAACAATAAGTTTTGGCCCATTTTTGCATTATTAACAAACTCTTCTGGAATTATGCTTAAATATTCGATACTTTTAAAACCTACATTTGTCGGAACAGCTTCAGTTTCAGTCTTACACCAAATAACCTTTTTCACCCGGCGATGTATCATAGAGTCATTTGTAAGAAGTCCCTCTATAAAATTCGTCTTTCCACACCCAGATGGACCGGCGACCATCATTGCACCATTTTTTTTCATTAATTTTTAATATAAAAACAAGTAAACGGCCTGTATTTATACATTTCATCGCTATGAGTAGAAGAGAAATTGTTAACGAGTTACACAGACATGCTCGTAAAAATTTTAAACGACGTCGTGTCACCATCAGATAATTGATGATTTATGGCAGGCGGCTTTGGTTGATATGAGTGCATACTCATCACAGAATCGAGGCTACAAATTTGTTCTCACAATAATTGACACTTTTTCCAAGTACGCTTGTGCATTAGCAGTCAAAAATAAAAGCACGAACTAAGTGACGAAAGCAATGGTAGCAATTCTCGAACAAAGACGTGTCCCCAGAAATCTGCAAACGGATGATGGAAAGGGATTTTTCAATAAAAGATTTCAACATATTATGAAAAAGTATGAAATTAACCAGTATTCAACATTTAATGCATTGAAAGCATCGATCGTTGAACACTTCAATCGAACTCTAAAATGTATAATGTTGAAGGAATTCAGTATGAATGGAAATTATCATTGAGTTAGCTTACTCCAAAAATTAATTGGCCGATACAACAGGAAAAAATATCGGGTTATTAAGTTGCGGCCTATTGACGTTAACGCCACAAATTAGGTGGAATTACTTTCAAACGTATACGGAAAAGTTAAAGTAAATTCAAAACCCAAATTCAAAGCTGGAAATCATGTACGTATAAGTAAACATAAACACGTATTTGAAAAAACTTCACGCCAAACTGGTCTACAGAAATATTTAGGATAAAAGAGGTAAAGAAAACACAGCCACGAACATATTTACTTGAAGACTAACAAGGAAATTTAATTCAAAAGGGGTTCTATGAGCCAGAGTTAACTTTAGTAAAGCACGCCGATGCATATCTTGTCGAGAAAATTATAAGAAGGAAGGGGGATGAAGTTTTGTAAAATGGCTTGGGTATATATCTCAGCATAACACATGGATCAGTATAAAAGGCGTGTTGTAACCTATGAAGATTTTAGTGAAAATGTCTGAAGATCGATGAAAGGAAGGCACGGAAGCTTGTAAAAAGCGGATTCTTCTACACCAATGTTAAAGATCATGTCAAATGCTTCTTTTGTTCCCTAGCAATCAGTGCCTTAAACATACCAACAAATGTCGTCGAGAGTGAACATCTATGACTGTCCCTAGAATGTTTCTATGCCAACGGTAAAGACGTATGTGGACTCTACGACACACCAATTACATCAAAAAAATATTCCAAAACAGAATGCTACTTCTTCAACATATTCAAATGGATTGGATTCGGAATGATTCTCGGCGGCGTCATATGTGAAGTGGTTTCTGTATACAATTATTTCTCCATGCAGAAATAAACAAACAAACAAAAATATCAAAAAACAAAAACAATTGTATTCTCAGTCACAATAAAATAAAACATTTCTATTTAACATATAATGTGCTTTTTAGTTCACACCTTTTCATTTTCATACAAATTCATTCGTCCAATTATTATTAAGTAAATTATTACACGATGATTTACTCATCGCACATTTAATACAATTCAACGGAAGAAATTATCGTCATTATCATGCGCATATCAATTCATCGACAACTGTATGCAAGCGAAAGAGATTGCAAGCAGATAAAAAAAGATACACACACATTATCATTCGCCTTTACAATTCGATTTCATTCATTCACGTACACACGTTTTTTAGTTTCAAAATAAGCAATTCGACCGCTCGAATTCGTATGTAAATCTGGTATCGGTAACAGCATTTTCGCTCCTCGCACTCATTGCGATCATCTCGCTTGCCCTAATAGTGATCATGTCAACCTAAAAGTCCCAATTTCAATGAGTGGGGAAAATCAGTTCATGAAAAGCTTATCCTCTCATGGTAAATATAAGAAAACAGGGCCCAGACACACCCCGCTTGAAACCAGAGCGAAATGTAACCAGACGGAATATACATTTCTTTCGAAAAATTTGACACTTCTCCAAACACAAGCCATCTCGCTTAACCGCACACCTTAACAAACCTACTAAAAAACCAGACAGTATAGCCGTATCGGAAAATGTGGCTCTTTTAACAAGCATGCTGTCTTGTACCCGCGTAATGCATTTAAGATACAAAAGTGTCACCCTTACTACTATATACGAGGGTTGACCAAAAAGTAATGATAATCGGTTATTTCCAGTTCGGATAAAATTCTAAAAAAAAAAAATTTTTACTACCACATATAAACATACAAATAGGCCATGATTCTAGGGAGGTTCATTCATTTGAATACAAACAGTCGAAGTTAGAACATCAAAATGAAGAAAAACAAAATTGCAGCTGACATTAAGTACCTTTGTTTGAAAATATTGGCTACCAGAGACATACACTCCATATTCCACCGTTGCACGCTGACCCAAAGAGTTTAAGCTGGGAAGAACATCCAATGAAAGCGAACACCATGAAGGACGTCCAACCACGTCCCTCACTGAAGACAATGTGAAAAAAATCAAAGATGTCATGTTGGCAGATCAAAGAGTTACCATCAGGCAAGTAGCTGAGGTCATATGGATCTCGAATAGCAGTGTTCAAAGAATCGTTGCCTACGACTTACATATGAAGGACGTCTATGCGCGTTGGGGGCCGAGAATGTTAACCGACTGGCAAAAGAAGAAACGAGTCGACATTTCAAGAGTGAATCTCGAAAAGTTCCAGGCAGATCAGGAGATTTTTTGTCACGTTTCGTGATCATGGATAAGATTTGAATCTACCATTTTGATCCAAAAACTAGACAGCAATCGATGACGTGGAAGCAACCCTCTTCGCCAACGTGGAAGGAATTCAAAGTGTCGAGCTCGGCGGGGAAGGTTATGCAAGATTGTTTTGGGACGCTGAAGGAACTCTCATAGTGGAGTATTTGGAAAAGGGACCCACTATATCAGGCTCTTGCTGCGCAGACCAAATAAGAAGATTGCGAGAGGCAATGAAGGGAAAAAGACGCGGCAAACAGCGAGCCGGAGTTCTGTTTGATCAAGATAAGATAACGCACCGGCTCACAAGGCTGCAGTTTCGATGGCTGCAATTTAAAAAATTTACATCTTCCCTCGGAAAAGTTTTTTTTACATCATTCAGAGACTTTAACATCTTTCCTCGGCTCAAGGGAAACCTTCGAGGTAAGAAAGTGGAGGATGATAGTGAAGTAATGGCCGCTGTTGAGGCATTTTCGGAGAGTCAAGATAAAGAATTTTTTTCTAAGGGTATCCTGGGTTTGGAAAAAGATGGACTAAATGTATTAATTTGTTAGGAGTCTATGTTGAAAAATAAATATATCTTTAAGGGGTAACACCTGTGTGGAACGCTGTTTTCGAGGGTGATTTTTTGCATTTTTTTCCAAGGAAACTTTATATTTGATTGAAGAAATAATTACATGGCTTTATTAGACATGTTTTGAAGCATACAAATTAATTTTTACAACGTCCTAAAATACAAAATGGCGGCTGTACCAGGCTACGAGCATCAGACGATTTTTCAAAGGTGACTCAACGGCCCGCAACTTTTCGTCGTCGCAAATGGTCTGAAACACAAAAATCAAAATTTTTCTTAATGTTTGAACTAAAAGCAAGGGAAGTACGTACGGGTTTTCAAAAATATTGAATTTTGAAAGATTGGCGTACGGTTTTGCAAAAAAAAATTTTTTTGTAAAAAAAAATCGTATAATTTATCAACAAAACCTTACGTACTTCCCTAGAAAATGATGGTGTGAAGCATGCACCAAAATTTCAAATTGATCGGATAAAAATTGGCTGAATAATCGAGCGGGCCGTATAAAAAAAATGTGGTTTCGAGAAAAACGCATTTCAAGTTTTAAAACAAAGCGCGGCTCTTTCGCTTTTCTCGTTTTCGCTTTGTTGATTTATTGCCTTTTTTGTGGCAAATGTTGGTCTACTACCTGTCATACTCAATGATAATTTACTAATGAGAAAAGTCGCTAATGGATACCTGTGGTAGGTATAAGGACTTTGGAGCAGAGCGTGCCGTGCGCACGCCGCATAGGCCCCGACCGCACGGTGGGGCGTCCAACGTTTATGCTCATAACTCGGAAAAAAAATAATTTATTTTTGAAAATAACTTTGAAAATAACTTAAGACGTTATTCTAGACATGTTTCCCTAACATTTTAGCAAAAACAATAAAATAGATTTTTTTGAAATTTCTACATAGGTGTTACCCCTTTAAGTTTAATCACCTTGGTTTATATTCATTATCATTGCTTATTGATCAGCCCTCGTATATATATATATATATATATATATATATATATATATATATATATATATATACATATATAAATATAAATATAAATATATATATACATATATATATATATATATATATATATATATATATATATATATATATATATATATATATATATATATATACATATATATATATATATATATATATATATATA